>JARHVA010006045.1:70000-567500 GCA_037957365.1 Torreya grandis
AAAAATAAGTGATTGATTAGTGTTAAATATGAGCTTAATTTGAATGCATATCTCCTTCGGAAATTGGTGAAATAAAAGTTAGTGAATAAATGAGACCCAATCTGAATTTTGAAGCCTTCTCACAAAATTTTTTAGTTGCTAAAACATTCAAGTTAAATAGATTGATGAGAAAACATTGTTCTTGAATTAGAATAGTAATTTGTATACTAATATATAATAAATGTAATATACCTATAAGTGAACTCAGGACCTCATATACATAACCCATATTTATAGAGAGTGACTAATCATGTAAGTCATAAAAATCTTGATGGATTGGGAACTAAAAATATATGCATGAAGTCTAAGTGTCATAAATGAAAGAGTAAATGTTTGTTTATGGATTAAATGATCCTTATATTAAAATTGAATGGTGGTTGGTACTGAGTAATATAGCATGATGTTGATTAATGCAAATGTTTGGTTTTACTCTAAGATTTTGGAAATGGAGTCCAAATTGTGTTGTTGGGGGAACAAAATTATTTGTTATACAAATATAAACCTGGTTGTGACTCGAACTAGAAACTGTAGTTTGTTTAAATAGTATGTTACTTGTGACATTTGAGAAATTGTGATACTTATGTGAAGCATACCCAGATGGTATGACCTTGTATGGACTGTATTATATCATATTTTTTATTTATGTAATATTATCATGTTATTAGATTCATTTTATGCATTTAATAGACAAAATGTGTGAATATGTTTATTTCCATTCTTAGCATGTTTTCACTTTTGCTAATAAGAACAATCTGATTGAATCTTTAGGTTTTTATATTATTCTATATGTATATATAATTTATCCCACATTGATGATGCTAAGCAAGTAGTGATATGGACTTCACTAGCCTAGATAGCACCACCAATGCTAGATGTAGATAATCTGATCAAGTAGTGTGTTATGAAACTAACTGATCTGTGTGATTGTATGTTAGATATAAATAGTCATTTCAAATGTTTGATTTGAAGTTTGTGTGATATCATGTTAGAAACATAATTTCTTTATGATACACATCATCTAGTATAAATTTTATAGCACATTGGGTACTAACATGTCTCTCTATATTTCCATAATGTTACCATCTACCTATCTGCAAATAGAGGGCCATTCCCTGATAGGGGATTATGTAGGGGATTGATGGTCCATGGTTGGTTTGAAAAAGTGATTGGATGATGATCTCCCTCCCCACTATATTACTTATTTGGAGAGTACACTTGAGATTATCAGAGATACATGAGGTGGTTCAACTCAAGCTCCAGAGAGCTTTGTATCTATTTATTTATAAATATTGAATGCCTAATGGAAATGTAACTATATTATTTAGTAATAGTTTTTGTATTATTGGATTAGTCATGGTTGAGTCTTATTGTATTTACTTTTCATGTAGTTATAATATGTTTTTGCATTCAGTATTAGAAATTGCAACTGTTATTGTTCTAATTTAGTGTTAATTTAATATGTTTGGCTAAGATGTTAAGTATCATGGTGGAATGAGTTAATGAATGTTAAGTATTTAGTTTTTAAGAAAAAAATTGCATTATTCTAAGTACAATTTGAGGGGTTATAACATGTGGTATCAGAGCTTAGGCTCAAACTCTAGGACTTAATGAGTCTGCTAACACTTTCATATTCTTATATATATATATATATATATATATATATATATATAGAGAGAGAGAGAGAGAGAGAGAGAGCAAGAATAATGGTGAAAACTAGAGAATTGAGTGAGGGTCCTTTAAATGTCAATGATAATAACCCTCCAAATGATCCCAACCTAATCACCACTGAGCATTCAAAAAATTTGGATCAAATTCTCATAGCCTGAATGATACCAAGATCAAATCATAGCCTTGGAATAAGAAGTTCATGGCCAAAGTGAGGAAGAACCTATTAAGCACCCTACTGAGTAGGAAAACCAATAGGATGCGAGAGCTTAGGTAGATGTAGAGTTGTCTAGGGACATAAAAAAGGTGAGTCCACCTAAGTTCAATGGAATTATTGTAGGTGATGGAGATGAATCATGGTTGATAGAGATGGAGAAGTATTTTGAGATTTGAAACTAATCCAAATTCACCAAAGTGGTTTGGGGAGTTTACCATTTAGATAGAGAGGTAGCTACTTGGTGGGCCAATAAGAAGTTTGAAATGAACCTTAACTTGACCAACATAACTTGAGAGTAATTTGTGATGTTGTTCAAGTCATAGTGACTACCATAGCTTTATTTTGATTAGAAGTTCATGGATTTCCAGAATCTTAGGTAAGAAGACTTATTGGTAAATGATTACTAGGAAAAGTTCACCAAACTTTTGAAGTACATACCTCAATACCAAGCTAATGAGAGGTTTAGAATCAAGAAGTTTATCATGGTATTAAAACCCCATATCTATGGTGAGGTAGATATTTATGAACCTACCATGGACCAAGTCTTTGAAAAAGTGGTGAAACAGGAGCAGAAGTTGATGTCTCTTACACAAGTTAGGGAAAATTTCAAAAAAAAGTTTAGAAGTTCTAAGCCAAATTTCAAGAAGAAAAACTGGAAGTAGAGGAGTGGAAACTCTAAGGGATAGTCTAAGAACTAGAATTCCAAATTCAAGATTTGGTCTGACAACAAGAAATAAGATAATGGCTTTAAAGGTGGTTTCAAGGGAAACCCATAGATTGATAGGAAAGGTCCACTTGGAGGTTGTTTCAATTATGGAGGAGACTAGTATGCCCATGAATGTACTCAAGACAAGTCAAATAAAAAGGGTCCTAATTCTCAATAAGGTAATTTTCAATAGTGTATTCATGCAGCAATTGATAATTGACAATCCAAGTTTTAAGCATCACCTATAGAGCTATTAGGTATTTTATTTGAACATCCAATTTTTATTTTGATAGATATAGGGGTTACTAAATGTTTTATATCTCCTAGAATGCTTACCAAGTTTTCTAGGAAACCTAGCTATATGGAAAATTCATGGTCGAGATAGTATGGGAATGAATCAAAAGTCATGATTGATAAGTGTCTAGTTGAAGCAAAGATTGGGTTGCCTAAATTTACAACTATTGTGGATATGTATGTAACACCACTAGGGTCATATGATGTGATCCTAAGAGTCAACTAGCTTGTTAAACATAAGGCCAAGGTTGATTGATATTCAAATAAGGTTGAATGTCTTGATTATTTTAGAAATCAAACACAAATGCAAAGTGAAAAGAGAGAGTTGAGGCTCAGGAGAATTTTTACAATGTAACTTAGGAGGGCTCAATCAAAAGGGTGCCAAGCATTTATTGTCAAGATAAATGAAATGGAGGAACCTAGGGAACCATCTCTCAAAGATTACCCATTTCTTAGATATTTTCATGATGTGTTTTTAGAAAAATGACCAGGTTTGGATCCTAAATGTGAGTTCAATTTCTCAATCGACATCATACCTAGATCGAGACCATAGTCTAAGGCACCATATAAAATGACAACCACTGAGTTGGTTGAATTAAAGTCTCAACTCTAGGAATTATCATCAAAGGGGTTGATTGGACCTAGCGTGTCACCATGGGGTGCACCAGTTGTCTTTGTGAAGAAGAAAGATGGTACTCTTCGACTCTACAATAATTATAGAACATTAAACAAGGTAACTATTAAAAATAGGTATCCACTACCTCGTACAAATGACTTTTTTGATCAAATATGGGGAGCAATGATATTTTTTAAGATTTAAATTAGAGTAGGATATCATCAGTTAAGGATTCAATATGAGGATATTCTAAAAACAAATTTCAAAACTCGTTATGGAGATTATAAGTTCACAGTGTTAACCATTGGGTTGACTAATGCACCAGCAACATTCATGAATCTCATGAATAGTGTGTTAAGAGATTATTTAGATCATTTTGTTTTCATCTTTCTGGATGACATTATTACATATTCAAAGAATGAAGAGGAACACATATAGCATCTAGAACTAGATCTATAGTGGTTGTGGAAGGACAAGTTGTATGGAAAATTGTCTAAGTGCACATTTTTATAGGAAAGAGTGCACTATCTAGGGAATATTATTTATAAAAATGATATTTCTCTAGATTTTGCTAAGATAATGGCCATTATAGAGTGGTTGACATCAAAAAATGTGCACAAGGTAAGGAGTTTTATGGGATTAGTAGGTTATTATAGGAATTTTATTCTAAATTTTTCCAAGATAGCTAATCTAATTACCTCCTTGCAATAGAAGAACCAAAATTTTAACTGGTTAGAGAAGTGTGAATTAGCTTTTTAGGAATTGAAAATTATACTTAATCATTAGTGTTGAGAGTTCCTGATCCTAATGGTTAGTTTTTAGTGATCACATATGCATTAAGAGAGAGTCTAGGAATGAGTCCTTATGCAAGAATGTGTAGTAGTGGCTTTTGAATCAAGGAAAATAAAAACTTATGAGGTGAATTACGCCCCCCATGATCTTGAACTTATAGCAATTATTCATGCTTTACAATTTTGATGACATTATTTGTTGGGAACATTGTTTGAACTTAAGATTGATAACTTGGGACTCAAATACAGTTTTACCTAGATAAATTTAAATGCTCTTAAGAGAGTTTCTTTTTAACTCTAACTTTGACATAAATTATATCAAAGTTAAAAAGAATAGATTAGATGATGTTTTGAGTCGTAGAAGGTACATAACATTTGTAGGTACTATCAAGAGTACTTTCAAGGATTATGTGGTTGAGTTCTCACTAGGAGATGAATACCATGATCAGGTTTAATGCTCAAAATCCTCGGTATAAAAGATTCAATTTTGAGAGTGATGGTCTTTTATGTTTCAATGAAAGGATGTATATGCTAGATTGAGATAATTTACAAAGCGCAACATTAAAGGAGTTACACAATGCCCATATTCAAAACATCCAAGAGTAACCAAGCTCATTGTAGAGCTTAGATATCTATATTTTTAGACAGGAATCAAGAAATATATGGAAAACTATGTGTCAAATTGTTTGGAATGCTAGTGAGTGAAATTTGAGCATGTGCACCCAATTGAATTGCTATATCTACATAATAAACCAAAGTGGAAGTGTTAGGTGATCATTATGGACATTTTCTAAGATAGAATAGTTATGGTATGATTTTGGTAGTTGTTGATAAACTAACCAAGGTGGCACATTTCATATCAGGTAATTTGATAGATGATACACCTACCTTTGTGAAGAGGTTCATAAAGGAAGTGTATAAGTTGCATGGATTCTCAAAGAATATCATTTCAGATCATGATTCGAAGATGACTTCTAGGTCTTGGGTAACTCTAAACTTAGTTTTGGATATGTAACTAAATTGTAGCACTGCATATCACCTAGAGATTGATGGTCAAACTGAGCAAGTAAATTAGGTTTTAGATGATCTTCTACATATACATTACATGGATTAGTAATACAAATGGGAAGATTATCTTCCATTGGTTGATTTTACATACAAAAACTCATACATGTTGGCTTTGAAGATGGTATCATTTGAGGAACTATATGAAAGAAGGTGCAAGACACCAATAAATTAGGACATTTTAGAGGATAGGGTAGTTTTTAGACCTGAGATGCTTTCAAAAATGGAAGATTGAGTCAAATTAATCATGCAAATATTAGCTAAATATAATGATAGATAGAAGAGTTACGTTGATCTGAAGAGGATAGATAAGTAATTTTATGTTGGTGATAAAGTGTTCTTGTGGGTTAAGCCATAGAAGAGCTTGATTAAATTTAGAAAGTCAATGAAACTATCACAAAGATATGTGGGACCCCTAAAAGTGTTATAAGTGGTTAATATTGTATCATATAGGCTTTCATTGCCACTATCCCTAACTCTATTACATAATTTTATCCATGTATCTTATCTTAATAAGTATATAGTTGATCCTTCGCATGTTTTGGATTGGAATGCTTTGTAGGTTATGGATCCCAGGGTAGTCATGGTGAAACGAATCAAAGTAATTTACACTCACAAACTTTTTTTGTATAATAATGAGGTGTCACAGTGTAAGGTCTTATGGGACCAGTACTTTAAGGATAATGCTACTTGGGAAGACTATGTTGAGTTCTACAAGTTATTTCCACATTTTTTTGCATGATTTGATACTATGTTCTTATTTCTCTTAAACATGTTTCTATTCAAATTTTGTTTTCAGATTTCAAGGATGAATTAAGAAACTTAAGAAAGAATGGTCAAGGCTTGATGTGTACCTGGATATAGTCTGCGCACCGTAATCTAGACGCTATGAGTACTCCTCTTTGGCTGTGGAGGAATGACACCTGCAAAGAAAAGAAGCTTGGACAAAAGAAGGTGTTAAATGGATAGATGGTGGGTTGTCAAGCGAAAGCTTGATCCCAGAAGTATGAAAACTTCCTTAAGGGATATAAACCCACTAATCAATGGAAAGAAGTGTCTGATAAATAGCTGAATGATGAAGAACTGAAATGATAAAGAAATAGAATGAAAAAGGGAAGCAAAGACTTACTTGAAAGAAGCTGTCAAACTGATCACAGTCACCGGTGTCGATTGGTCAAGGTGCCGACGTCAGTTAATCTGCGGATGTCGGTTGGGGTAGTGACCGGCATCGGTCGGGGCAATTGGCTTGGACGGGGTCTGGGTAGGTTTGTGGTCTGTGGATAGAGTCTGGTCAGGGTTTTGGTCTATGGACAAGGCCAAGGAAGGGTCTAGGTTTGTTAACAATCTTGAGACAAAGTTTTTGGGCTTGGTTGAATGGTCTGGGGTCTGAGTCTGAGAGTCTGGTTAAATGGGCAGAATGTATGGTCTGATAGAGGATGGAAGAAACAGGGAGATGGATAAGTCAAGATTCGGGTCTGGCTTGGTTAACAGTCTGGTCTAGGGAGATATTATTTGAAAGCAAATAACTAAAAAGAGAATAAAAACACAAACAGTATACTTACCTGTGCCTTGTAGAAGGTGTGCTACTGATGATTCCCGTACCTACTGTTGATGTAGCCTGTGTGGAGAACCTGTTGCTGATGGAGAACCTTGAAGCTGTTGCTGCACCTGAGGGAGAGAGTGAGAGGCTTGATTGAGAGATTTCACAGATTGACGGATGGTTGAAGACTCAAGATTGAAGGATTTGTCAGTTGCTTCCAGAGATTTGTTGATTTCTGATCTTTTGATCTCTAAAGAGTCAGAAGAATTGGTTAAGTATAACCAATGTCGGCGGGGTTAGAATGGGCAAAAAGAGCCACTAAGCCTATTTTTCATCCGCCAAGTGCACTATCCGTTGGAGAATGTCGACGGCTGGGCTAAATACGCATGAGAGTTTGTTAGGCGGTTAGAGAGAAGTAGGAATAGGTCTTGGGTGAGTCATAGGATGGGAATTAGTCCAAGGCGAGGTGTCCTAGGTGAGGTGTCATGGGTGATGTGTCCAAGGAGGGGGGTTAATTCAAAATAAGTTTATTATTTTAAATTAGTAATTGTTAGGAATGGGTTAGGAATGGACTAAGGGGGGAAGTGACCAAGGGTTAGACACTATTTAGGTGTCTACATTTGCCCCTTTTTGTCTTGTTGGTTGCTCTAAACGAACTGCAAGACAAAAACAGGTGTCGGTTGCCCCAAGTATGGGATAAGGTTGATTTCGTCTTGTTTGTTGTTCAAGTGAACTAAAAGACAAAAATAGGCGAGGGTTAGTTGCCCCGATTATGGATGAGGTATCCTCCCTCAAAGCAGGAGTCGAGAGAAGGGAACCTGGTATTGGGTGCTGATTTGACAGAGAGTGAATGAAAAGGGGGGAGATAGAGTGAGAACGCTGCAAAAGTTGTGATTGCGCGTACACCACGTCACGAGGTTGGTCAGGTCAAATTATCGCAGGTCGAGGGTCAAGGAGTGCAAAAACTAAAATAACCGGTCCCCAACATTTAGTCATCTGCTAATTGGGTTATTCAATCTAAGCTGAAGCTCCAATGGTCGTCGCGTTCCAGGTATCCCAGGCTGAGGAAGTGCTCCCGAAAATATGAAAAAGTCACAAGTAGTGCGGATCAAATGGCTTGCGATCCTATACTTGTGAAGGTCAAAAAGTGTGCGCACAATTTTTGTTAACCAATCATGAGGTAGCATACATGCAAAAACAACATAGGCAAAAATGCTTTGGAAGTAGTCATGGTTTTAGGAGATGGGCATGATCTCCAATGTCTGGTGGTTGATGGATGGATGCAAAAGTGATCTAAAGGTGCCCCAAGGGGTCAAAATGACATGGTCTGGAGGACTGACTGATTGGGGGTATGATTTTGGTCATTTTGAAGAGGGATGAAGTTTTAATTCTGTCGACGTCAGTTATATAACTGATGTCGGTGGCCAAAAGAGGCCGACATCAGCGGAAATAGGCTGACGTCAATGGCCTAGGGCACGATTATGCCGACGTCGGCAGTCTGCCAAATCCGACAAAACCGGATTGGCGGCCCACCAAAAGTCATTTGCTATTTGTCCAAGTGAAAAAGTGAGCTCTGGAGTTTAGTGTTTGAAAGTGACTCAAGTTGATCGAGGAGAGGTGCGATGTGTCAGATAGGCATTGGTGAAGAGAAAGATCGAGTTGGTGATTGATTAGAGGCTACAGAGGTGTTTGTGGGCCCAAGGAAGTGTGAGAGCAGAGAAACACAATAGAGATGGCAGAGGGGAGTAGAGGACCCGCGGGAGGTCCACCACCAGTGGCACCCATCGTGCCACCACGCCGGCGACGCCGGGACGAGGTAGGAGGGTCTCTAAGCCTTAGTTGGTTCATTTTGGTTTTGAATTTAGTTTTTGAATGTTTTGGTGTTTTAGGTAGAAATCAAGGGGGAGGGTAGGTAAGAAGGTTGGTGGGTTGTCTAGGATAGCTTAGGAGTCATTTTGAGAGGGTTTTGGGGGTGTAGGAGGGTAAAATGGGGAAGCCCTAATTTTTAGGGCTCGCCCCGTTCGGCCCTAGGGCCGACCAGTAGCCGACGTCAGCGGGTTCTCCAGCGTTAATTGACCAGCATCGATCGCTAACCTGTCGATGTCAGTCACTAGGTGACCGACGTCAGTCAGGTGAGTGCCATCGTTGGCATGATAATCGATGTCAGTGACTGCATGGTCAGAAAGGGTGGAAAAAAAGGTCAAGTCGAAAGGTCGAAGCTACGCCAAGGGCTTCTCGGGTGACAGGTTAGGCATAGATGGTCAGAATAGTTGTTAAAATAGGATAAGTAGGAACAATTTTAATATGAGATTGTCTGTGGATGGATGCAGGTGAGGCAGACCTTGATGCTGCGAGATCACCTCCTGACCTTGCTGACGTAGATGCACAGAGGCGTGTCAGTCGAGGAGTGGGCGCAGATGAGCGCAGTCAGGCTAGGCGGGTTGAGATGCTACTACAGAGTGGTGAGGGATGTGAGCCTCATGGTAGCATTGATCGAGTGGTGGGACCATGCCACCAACACCTTCCACCAGCCTATGGGTGAGATGACGGTCACGATCGAGGACGTGTACCAAATTTTGTGGCTGCCAGTTCATGGGGCTGATATCTATGTGTGCTCGAGAGAGGCGCATGATATACACATGGTCACGCTGTTTGGGGAGCACGTCACGAAGACGAGCTACCATTCAACTTGTTTTGCCTATGAGCCGTTGTACGTGGCGGATGAGGACGCACATCAGCTGGCAATTTTGATGATGATCGGCATCACAGTGTATGCATTGTCGGATGCGGAGGGAGGCAGGTTCCCAGTGGCTATGACTGGGGTTCTGATGGATATGCTGGAGCAGTAGACAGTGTTCGCCTGGGCACCCATCTTTTTGGCCCAGGTATATAGAGAGCTATGCGGCATCAGGCGGCGATGACGGTATAGCCTGTGTGTAGGCCACCTTCTGCATTGCTAGGCATACGAGCACATAGTGGTTACCCGACCTCTCAGCCTCCCAGTGGCGATCTAGGCCAGCTTTAGGGTCGAGTTTAGGTGATGGCGCGAGGTGATGGTGCAGATGCAGATGGATGGAGTGGTCAGGGATATTGACCACTACTGAGGGGTACTAGAGGCCCTGATTCCTGCAGACATCATCTGGAGACCATACTTAGTTTATCCAATGTTCAGAGACCAGGGAGAGCAACTGGTTGGTGTGCAGAGCTTGAGATGGGTTAGGGGCAGGCAAGTTGGTGAGCTTGAGTGGATCCCAACAGAGAGAGTGCAGTGCTAGTATGGGCTGCTACAGGATGTGCCTCTTGCATTTCCATAGTACAGGTGGGATGACATAGAGGCACCGCTCCCACTGCCAGAGGAGATAGAGGAGCCCAATTTTGAGGAGTTATCGGCAGGACCTGGGATAGCCGACCCAGGGTGTACAGAGGCCTACACAGCATGGTGGGCAGGGCATTATACAGGTGTACAGGTGGGTCCCCAGCCAGATCTACAGGCTGTCACGAGGGAGTGGGATACAGCCCGCAAGGAGAGGGACACTGCATGGCAAGAGAGAGACATGGCTCAGGCCCAGGTCTCAATTTTGTAGGGACAGCTGGCAGGGGTTACAGGGCATCTGGCAGAGATGATAGGTTAGGTGGCAATGTTGACAGGACAGGTCACACTGTTACAGGGATAGCTGGCTACAGCCCAGGCACAGGCAATGGCAGGGCAGAGCTTTGGAGGGCAGGGCCCATGGCAGCAGCCATCTCAGCAGCCAGCATTTTCATAGGGGGAAGGACCATTGGCATCCATGCACCTAGGCCAGCCACAGCCACAGGGGTCAGGATAGGGCACAGCCGCAGGGTAGATGGGTCCACCGCAGACTGTATCTCTAGTGAGATACAGTGATGCACTGGACGAGATTGTGTATTATGAGAGGGCCATCAGGGGGTTCCCTCAGATACAGTGATACTCGAAGATGTGGGCAGAGCAAAGCCGACAGAGGTCGATGTCGCGAGCGATGGCTTCAAGGTCGCACAGATGGCACAGATCAGAGGGAGGAGAGGATACAGCGTCTTCCTGGCCACCGCCACCACCACCACAGCCACAGCCTTAAGGGCAGCCCTTGAGATTTTTATTTTTGATGTATATACCAGCCTGCAAGCCGAAGATGAGAGATGTATGATGAGAGAGAGAGACAGACACAGATTGTGTCTTATTGTATAAAACTTTTTGTGATATATATATGATGAGCATTTTTGATTTAGTGACATATGTAATAAGAAAATGTATGGATGTGTTTTGATGTTTATGACATTTCGATGTGATGCATGTGTTGATATTATGTGTTTTGCGTATGATGCTATGATGAAAATGAATGTGATGATGAATATATTTATGAAATGGTTATATGATGATGTTGATTGATTGTGGATGATAGATTATATGATGATGACTTTAGATTAGATGATGATAGATGGGATATTTAATGTTTAACTTGTAGATTATATGATGTGAATGTTTAATGAATTATGATGGATGATATTTATGATGAATGACTTATGATGTTATAATGAAAATGAGAGTATACTAATGATTATGTGAATATGTGATTGACTATGCTGTGATTGACAGGTGATGAGAGAAGGATATGGAAGAAAGTGATGAAGAAAATGGCCGAGCTAACCCCAGAAGACTCCATGTCAACTGAGTGCTGCCTACATAGCCCATGTCATTAGGGCCTCAGGCCAGTGTAGTTCTCCCAAGAAGGGAGGAAAAAGATTGAAGTGGTTGATTATTGGTCATGATAAAGATATAGCATTTCCCATATGTCTAAGGGTACATGCTTGAAATGATAAGGAGAAGATGATGCTACAGCTTTTTTCCAAATGGTGTAAGCTGTAACATTGGTCGGGGTTTTTCATCCCTAGCAACTACCCATATTCGTGATGGATGTTTGCTAAGAATGAATTGAGTTCTATTCATGCTTCAGCAAGTATTGGTTTATGCTTAACATAAATTGTGTGGTTGATAGTTGCCATGTGTATTGGTGTCCATAGAAATTATGTGAAATGGACTTAAGATGATGACATAATGTTCTGTTGTTGGTCTGAAAATGTTTTGGTTAAGTGTGACCAAAATGTGGAAGATAAGTGAAAGGCGCGTTGCTCTTTCATTGACAAGGACCAGAAATACAACATAGACAGGGGTTGTTAGAACCAAGAACCCCATTTATGCATTGCATCATTGACCATAGTTATGTTAGAGCGGTAATCGAATCACTTTCGACATTAAAGTGAGCTCGAAGTCCCTTGAGTAGGTGATATGATAGGAGGAAAAGGGTAACCCATTTTTAGAGTATGGATAACTTTGCCCCTTTTTATAGGAGACCCTGAGACAAGTATAAGTCAGGTCCATGACCCATTTTTTTTTTTTTTTTTTTAAGAGAGGATTGATCAATGCGGGAAGTCCACATAAAGATGTCATTTGTTTAGTGGTCATTTGCGAAGCTGATTGATGCGGGAAGCTTCTAAGAAAGTGCTATTTGTAGCAAGATTTAGGCATAGCCATCCTTCGAGGGAGTGGTCTATACTTTGCTTTATAGATTTAAGGGCTTTTGAATAGTTGTCCTTCGAGGGAGCAGTCTATTAGTTACAGCAATGATAGTGCAGCTGTCCTTCAAGGGAGCAGTCTGCTTTTTTATTTGGTTTTGTGACCTTGGATATTTTGACATCTTGATTTAGTTTTGACAGAAGGTTGAGTCATGGACAAGACTTATAGAAGGTCAAGGGCTCCCTTTTATTAGGACGAAGCATCCGTACATCATAAAAGGGTTGTCGCGGATTTTGTTAAGGGAAAAAAGGTGAAATGGATTGAGGATTAAAAGAACAAGGATTGCTCAAGGGACGAGCTCAAGTTAAATGTCAAGCGGATGAATACTCGACTAACAGTAGAATGGTCGTAGATGCAAAGCATTAAGAGGCTCAGGTTCTGGTCGGCCTTCAAGAGAAGATAGACGATAAGTCCCTGATCCATATTTGTGCGTTATGATATAAGGTCCGAGCCAATTAGGAGTGAATTTACCTCGTTTACTCTGTTCCATATTGGTCACATGTTGGTTCTCTTTGAGGACGAGGTCTTCGATATTGAAATCTCATTTTCTCAGAGTTTTATTATAGGCGCGCTTGATGTGATTTTGATAGACATGGAGATGATTGAGGGCAGCGAGACGACGCTCATCGAGTAACTCAAGTTGAGCTAATCGATCTTGATGAAAGTCATCATTAGAAAGAATGTTATGGAGTGAAATGCGAAGAGACGGGATTTGTACTTCAAGAGGTAAGACAGCCTCTGATCTGTACACTAGAGAGAAAGGGGTAGCACCCGTAGAGGTTCGAATGCTAGTGCGGTAGGCCCACAAAGCGAAGGGAATATGAATGTGCCAATCCCTTCCAGTGTCATTGACCACCTTCATGAAAATTTTAGTTAATATTTTGTTGGAAGCCTCGGCCTGCCCATTTACTTGTGGGTAGTAAGGCGAAGAAAAGCTGAGTTTGATGCCGAATGAATCGCAGAGTTTTTGGACAGTCTTGTTTTTAAAGGACTTGCCATTGTCGGTGATGATTTTGTGAGGTACACCGAAGCGACAGATGATGTGGGTGTTGATGAAGTCGACAATCTTATCGGCTTTTGTGGAGACAAGAGGAATAGCTTCCACCCATTTAGTGAAATACTCGGTGGCAGTGATGATGGATTGATGACGAAGAGACGAATGAGGGTTAATCTCGTCGATGAGATCTAAGCCCCATTGTGAAAATGGCCAGAAATCTTGAGCGACTTGTAAGGCGTGACTAGGGAGATGAAGCAAGTTAGCATGCTGCTGACACTTGATGCAATGCCGTACATAATCACTACAGTCTTGATGAAGAGTGGGCCAATAATAACCCAGGTGAAGGATGCGCTTGGCAACCGAGTTACCACTGAAGTATCCGCCACAAATCCCATCATGGGCTTGTTTAACAGCATGAGAAGCTTCAGTGGAGTTTAAACAATGAAGAAGAAGGCCGTCAAAACCTCTTTTATAGAGAAGGCCCCCTAGCATGGTATAGCGAGCGGTGTGCTTGATGAAAGCTCGCCGCGCATTGCTAGAGAGGTTGGGAGGAATGAGAGAATGAGCCAAGTAGTCCTCAAGTTGTTTATACCATACATCTTGTGGACTAGAGTCTATGGTGTGGATGAGATTGATGTCAGTGGAAATGTATGAAGGAAATGGCACACGATGTACCATGACATAAATTCTTGATGAGGATGATGATGAAGAAGGAATATGCGAGGCGAGGGCAGCCATGGTGTCAACAAACTTATTCATCGATCGAGGAACAGTCTGTAATAAATGATGGTCGAAAGATGCTAGAAGAGTGTCAACACAGTGCTTGTACCTTTGTAAAATTTCATTTTTACAAAGATATGAACCATTGATTTGATTGACGATAAGTTGTGAGTCACCGAAGATGCTGATGGACTTGATGTTTAAAGAAAGAGCAGTTTGAAGTCCTAAAATTAAGGCTTCGTATTCGGCCATATTATTGGTACATTCAAAGTCAAGTTTAAAAGACAGGGGCATGGGTTCACCTTCATAGGGAATGAGGATGACCCCCGCACCCCCACCAAGTTGACATTTAGAGCCATCGAAAAACATTGTCATTTGGTAGAATGTGTCATCAGTCGAGAGAGTGGTGATAGATTCATCAGGAAACTCGCACTGAGAAGGTTGGTTGTCGGGGAGAGGGGCATCCGCTTGTTGGTCAGCGATTGTTTGCCCTTTTATAGATTTTTGCTAGACAAATTCTAAGTCAAATTCGGCAAGAAGCATGAGCCAACGAGCCATACGCTGGTTTTGATATGGTTTGGAATGCATGTATTTGAGGGGATCAGTGTGGGTGATGACAAAGGTTTTGTGATTGAGAAGATAGTGACGAAGCTTGGTAGTGGCAAAGACTAATGCCAAACAGAGTTTCTCAGTATGAGTATACCGAGTTTCATAGTTGACAAGTGTTTGGCTTATGTAATAGACTGCTTGCTCACGGTGTTGCTCATCTCGATGCGCGATCATGGCACCTAACGAATGATTGGTTGCTGAGATGTAGAGGTAGAAGGGTTGGTCGTCTTTTGGTGGAATAAGGACTGGTGGAGAGACCAAATAGCGTTTGAGGGCATCAAAAGCCTCTTGGCAATCTTTATCCCATTTAAAGGAGATGTCCTTCTTGAGGAGGTGATGAAAGGGCTGGCAACAGTCAGAAAGCTACGAAATGAAGCGGCGGATGGATTGGAGCTTTCCTTGTAGACTGCAAAGTTGCTTGAGATTAGTTGGAGGTGGCATTTCGAGGATAGCGCAGATTTTGGCAGGATCTATCTCGATGCCATGAAAAGAGACAATGAATCCCAGGAGCTTTCCTGAGAGGACCCCAAAGACACATTTCTTGGGGTTAAGACGGACTTGGTACTGAAGAAGGTGAGAGAAGATGATTTTGAGGATAGTCAAATGGTCGCGATGAAGCTTAGAATTGCCAAGCAGGTCATCGACATAGTCCTTCATGATTTTATGGAGGAGATCGTGAAAGATGTAAGTCATGGCACGTTGATATGTGGCACCTACATTTTTTAGACCAAAAGGCATGACTCGATAGTAGAAAGTTCCCCATGGTGTAATGAAGGTGGTTTTGCGCTGATCTTCCGATGCAATCAGGATTTGGTTATATCCTGAAAATCCATCCATGAGTGATAACATCTCATGGCCAGCCGTAAGATCAACAAGTTGGTCAATGTTTAGAAGAGGAAAGTTGTCTTTGGGACAAGCTAAGTTAAGGTCATGATAGTCTATGCAGATTCGGATCCCCCTAGTCGCCTTGGTGACAGGAACGATGATAGAGACCCACTACAGATAATTGATGGGTTGGATGAAGGAGACTGAAAGAAGGTGCTGAAGCTCTTCTTTGACAAGAAGTGCAACATGAGGATGCATTTTGCGAAGCTTTTGCCTAACAGGCTTAGCCTCTGGGTTTGTGACAATGTTATGAGTGGCAATGTTAGGGTCGATGCCAGGCATGTCGACATAGGTCCAGGCAAAGGCTTTGCGATTGTCTGAGAGAAATGTGGTATAGTCGATCTGCTCTTGGGTGTCTAAAGATTGACCAATCTTTAAGACTTGAGGAACATCAGAGGATGAAAGGTTCATGTCAATGGTTGATTCATTTAACATAACCTGTGTTTCAGAAGGGAGGGAGCGCTAAATGAAAGAATCGTCGGCACCCATATAGGTAAGAATGGCGTCGTCGTCTATGCAGTGGACTGTGTTGATGGTTGTCGATTCATCGTCTATCATGCTGGGATAAACGAGAGGGAGAGACTTGGGAACCTCATTGAGTTGATAGGTTAGGGGTTCCAAGTGGATGGTGTTTATGCAAAAAAAAACTAGGAGTGATGGAAACCACCGACTCCGTAGGTGAGGATGGAAGAATAGGCAAGTCTAGAAGAAATTGGTCGATGGTTAGTTTGGGGGAAAGGTTTGTGGAAGCCTCAATGGGTTCTTGGAAACCCAGTCCATACCGTTTCTTGGCATTATCGTCATTGGGTGGTTTGATAGGCCGATGGGAGCCTTGTTCGTAACGTCCAAAGCCGAAACCCTTCCATGCACACCTATAAAGGTAGGTATGTGCAAAGGTGGGGTTGCTAAGAAAGGAGAAATCAGATGTGAATATTTGAGGCGAGGAAGAAGGATTTGATTTAGTAGGAGCTTGATCCAGCCCCCCATAGACGAGATTGGTTCGAAGGCTAGGAGGACCATAAGGGATGACCATTCCGATCTGACAGTCATAGTTTGGGTTTTGATGAAGCTGTCCATACTCTTGAGGAGTCTGGAACATGTCTAGGGTAAGTAGGCAATACTCCCCCAGTGAAAGTCTTTGGAAGATGTCGTCCATGGGGTCCTTGGTTGTTAATTGAGAAGATGATGTGGTGGCAACTGCTATTTGTGTACTAGTTGACGCTTCTACAGATGGAGATGATGTTTGGGTTGATGCCTTGAGTGGGATAAGAATGTCATTTGGGCTATAGGTCGTGTTACAGGTCTTAAAAGGGGATGGGTCGGCAGGAATGACATGGACTTGTTTATCGTGTTCAAATTTGACACAACGGTGAAGTGTTGAAGGGACGCAAGCCATGGCACGGATCCAGGGTCGCCCTAAGAGCATGTTGTATTGGAATTCTCCTTCAATGATGTAAAAAAGCTCCAGAATTATGCGTGGACCAACGCGGATATGAAAGACAACAGTGCCAATAGTGTTAGCGGTGGTGTCATTAAAGGATCTAAGGATTGCGTCAGTTTTCGATACGCAATTCTTGGGAAGGGCCAATTGATCAAAGGCATGGGAGAAAATGATATTGATGCTGGTGCCCCTGTCAATCATAACTCATTTAATACAGGTTCGATCAATGTAGGCTGTGATGAAAAGGGTGACGTCCTGATCTTCCAAGGTAGAGGTTAGAATCTCAGAATTATTGAAAGTGATGGAGGCGACGGGGGATAAAGAATGGACTAAGGCAGCTAATGGTTGAGGGTCTTCAGGTTGGACTTCTACTGCCTATAGGGCTTTGATTAGAGCCTGGCGATGCTGGGGGGAGCTTTGAATAAGGTCATATAGGGTCATCTTCACAGGCGTTTGGTGAAGTTGTTTTATCATAGAGTCTGTGATTACCTCTGAAGAAGTGGGTTGGGATGCACCTAAGATGGAAATCTTGGGTTTCGGTGGTTGAGGTGCCTAGACAAAAGGATAGGTCCAAGGAATAGCAGCTTTTTCTTTTGCCTTATCCTTTTGTGACTTAGTAGTTATATGGATAGCATTGATTTCAAATATAGTAGGTGAAGAAGGGGTTATGGTTTGTTGGTGAGATGTTGATATGGTTGAAGAGGTTGGATGGGAAGGTGTCGAGGGTTGGTCAAGAGTGTCCTCAAGGAGAAGAGTGTCTTTCTCCATATAGCGGTGAACGACTGCCTTGAGGGCATAGCAAGTCTCGGTATCGTGTCCTGGCATGCGATGGTATAAACAAATCTTTGTATCATCAAACCAAGACGGTTTTGACCCGAGGGGTTAGAATGGCTTGATGGAAGGAAGGGTAATGCTAGAAGTCTGCAAAAGTTGGCGTAATATTAAAGCATACGAACCTACTAAGGGGTCTGTGCTTGTTGATGTATGACGCGTTGGTGACTTTTGCTTGGGGGATGTTGAAGAAGGTTTTCGTACCACCTTTTGGGTTGGTGGTGCGGTGACAGGTGAAGACGGCACTTTCTTTGTGAGAGGTGCCAAATTTTTGAGAGGGGGTTAACTTATGGTTGGAAAAGGAAGTAATGGAGGTAATTTGTTTTGGTTAATGGTCGGAGTAGGAAGGACACCGATTAGGGTAGAAGGATGAGGACCTAAGATGGAGGGCAAAGTTGACGGTGGAGGAGGGGTTCGCTTCTATGGTCTGGCAGTCTTCTTTGACTTGGTTGGAAGACTACTTTTGGTCGAGGTTTGGTCCAAGTCCACCTTCACTTACGGGTGAGTGAGGGTAGAGAGAGGGCGAATGCCAAGTGACTTGATCGGTTTAGATTGGGTAGATGCAGGTTTAGAAATGGGGGTTTGGTCTTTGTTTGGAGTCTGGGGTGATTCTGCCTTGGGAGGATTGGCAGCATGAGATGAAAGGGCACGAGAATGTTGAAGAACTTTAAGATGTTCCCACAATCCCCGATGCTCCACTTTCCTTGAAGGGAGAAGTTCTAATTTCTCCACTAGTCAGGAAAATGGTTGAGAGGATGTTGGATGGGGTTTGGATTCTTGAGAAGATGTGTTAGGTGTGGCAGTAGTTTCAGACCCAAGGTGTGTGGGAGTTATAACTGGATTGTCATTGGTTGAGGAAGATGGAGAGTCAGGTTCTTCTCTTGGTGGAGAAGGAACTGGAGAGTGTGACTCCTCAAGCGGGTAAAGGGCAGGGATTATGGTGCCCTCCACTTGCGGTTGAGGAATGGGTAAGGTCAAGTCCTCCATAGGCAGAAGAAAGGAGGATGGTGAGACCGGTGGTGCCGGTAAGGTTGAGGCATCTTCCAAGATGAGAGAGGTTGATGGAGAATTAACCGGGGAAAGAGGTTCGTCCACACGTGATGGACTGGTAGATGGGCTAACCTCTTGAGATTGGTTGGGGATGAAGGGTGAGACCGTATTGACTGTTCGAATGTCATGTTCGTGTGTGTTGTCAATCAAGGTCTGGACATTATTTTGGGTTGGTGGATGATTGGGGAATGGTTGCTTGAATATGTCGATGCCCTGGTTTGGAGGTGCATTGGGATTATCTAGAATGAGCTCTCCCTTTTCAAGCATGTCCTGGATTATGTTTTTGAAAGTTTTACAATTTCCCGTATCATGACCTTTGACACGGTGGAAATTACAGAAGTCATTTTCCCTATACCACGCAGGGATGGCACGTGAGGGATCAAATTGTGGTGGTGGTCGAATCTGGGGAAGGTTGAGAATCCCCTGTTTAACAAGTTTTTCTAGTATAGACACGTAAGATTCTCCAAGAGGAGTATACTGTCTTTGAACGTATCTTTGCTGGAATTGATGGGTGGCGCTCTGAGATGTGGATGGCTCAGGCTGATTGGATGAATAGGACGAAGGTCTAACGACCACAGTATTAGCTGAAGCTTTAGACTTAGGATTTGACGATGAAGGTTTAGAATAAGAAGAGTCATTAGTCTTAGAGTTGGGGTTCTTGCTCCGCAACTTAACTTTATTCTCCTCGATGGTACGTAATTCAAGTTTACGGGCCATCGTGAAGGCTTCATCGAAGGTACGGAAGGTCTGAACCCTTAAAGTAGAAGAAATATGTTTGGCGCAAGCTCAGGAGAATAATTCAATAAGTTCAGGTTGAGGTAAGGAAAATGAGAGTTGATTGATAAGGCCTCTCCAGTGAGCAACAAAGTCAGCTATTGATTCATCCTCAAATTGGCAGATAGTGTAGAGGTCTGTGATTGAGACCTTCTTGGTGATGTTAATGGAAAAATGATCAAGAAAGAGTTGAGCCAGCTGTGTAAATGTGAAGAGGGAATGGCTGGCAATGGAGCTGTACCAGTCAAGTGCAGCGCCAAAAAGGGACATAGGAAATGTGCACAAGAGCAATGCGTCGTCATGGGCAATAAGGTAACAGGCATGTCTGAATGTCCGTAAGTGTTACTGTGGGTCTTCCTTGCTTTGAAAGCGAGAAAATTTGGGAAGCTCCCTCTGGTTGGGTTATGGTCTAATTGGAATGGAAGGATGAATAGGCTCATTGCAAATTTGCTCGTATGAGAGAGCATTGCGTGAGCCAGAAATAGAGGTCTCTAAGCTAGACATCTTATCCATCAGCATTTTGATGATATTTGCTGACAGATTGGTGGGTGGAGCGCCCCCTAGATTATAAGGCGCTTGAAAGATATTGGGAGGGGCATATGACATGGATGGTTGCATAGACGCAACATATGGATAGCTGGTTATTGGAGCGAAAGTTGGAGCCAAGGGCACTTGTGTTATGGGGTTGGTTGGCATAAGTTGGATAGGGGCCGTCAAGGATGGTTGAGGTGTGGCTACGCTTGTTGACGGGTAAACGGTTACTCTTGTGTTGATAGGTGCAAGAGTAGGGGGAATAGAGACTAGTAGGTTTTGGAAAGGTGTGGGGTTTGGTTGGGTGACTTGAGGTTGAAAGAGTACCGGAACCCCCATGGAGGTAGGTTTAGAAGGAGTGGCCACATTTTGAAGGTAAGACACGGTTGGGTTATTGGTAGAGGTGTTGTCTAGTGGCTGAATTATAGGGGCTGTTGATGTGATTCTTGTGTCAACTAAGGAAGTCGGCATCCCATAAATTGGGTTGCCTATGGAGTCTCACATTTGGCTATTCACGAGATAGTGTTGTAAGGCTTTGACGTTAAGGTCTAAGAATCATGCAAAATCTTGGTCCCCTTCTGGGACGATAGGAGTTTGAGGCAGGGTTGGGCGAGTGGGAGTTCTTTCAGTATCTGAGTTGAACTCCATTATAGGACTGGTTATAGATGGTGAAGGTGGAAGCGGTTGCTGACTAGCGTGGTCAAGAAGGGCCTTGGTTTGACTGCGTGTCAAAACCATTCAAGGCAAGAAAAGATCAAGTTTCAGAAAACTGTGTTCTATCAGTCTCAGAAAACCAGAATGAATGTTTAGACAGCCAGAAAGTTGGATTTTAAGCTTGATATTTTTGGAAAAAAGAAAATAGATAGAGACCGACGTCGGTATAAAAACCGATGTCGGTGAAGAATACTGCCGATGTCGGTCAGATGACCGATGCCGGTATAGAGAAGTTGCCGACGTTGATTACAGGACCGATGTCGGTTACTGTGTTTTCCAGAAACTCAAAAAAAAAGTTTTTGGAAATGGAGAAGAAGTCCTTACCAGCTCAAAAAAGACAGATAAAAATAGAAAATATGATGATGACAAACAGATCCTAGAGTTAAATCCCTAGAAACAATTTTATTAAGATCGTGTGGCTTATGCCTTAATGTGATGTTTGAGGAAGTTGGCTGTAAGAAGGGTCCTAAAATAGGTAATCTAAAGATGGTTTCAGGTATGTTAAGGTGCTCAAAAGTCTGTATTAGCTTCCGTACAGGCCTGGTGCTAAGGATCAAGCTCCCCTCACTTCACGATTCCAGTGGTTAGCTGGTTTCGCTTAGCCAAAATATACTTTCACTATAGTTTAGACTCTGCCAAAGAATAGAGTTGGCTTTCCCCTTGGTGGTGAAATCCAAATAGGATTGCCGGGTTGGGTAAGGTATCCGCTGGGTGATGAAATCCCAGTCGGACCTTGTCTCAAGTGAGTTTTATGTTTAATTGAGTGCACGTGGTCTGGTAGTGTAACATCAAGTGATCTACGGTTTATTCAATATGCGTCTTACTAATTACTAAGTGTGGACTAGAAAGATGCAAGAAAGCAAGAAATGAAATGCAGTAAGTTTTAAAGTCCCAAAATTGAAATATTAAATTGGAATGAAGACAAGTTGGAGAAAGGGTTGAAGAAAATGATTTTCTTACTAGTCTAGAAATGCAAGAAAAAGAAAGAAAAAGTTCTTTTTATTTCCTGCTTATGATGTTTTTAGAAAAGAAGAAAGAGATGAAGGTTAAGAAGCCTAATGCAACTAAATGAACAAAGAAGAAAGGGAACCCAAGGAAGGCCCTAAAGGGGTCCCACCGGGCATGCCAGAATGTTTCTATTCAAATTTTGTTTTCAGATTTCAAGGATGAATTAAGAAACTTAAGAAAGAATGGTCAAGGCTTGATGTGTACCTGGATATAGTCTGTGCACCGTAATCCAGACGCTATGAGTACTCCTCTTTGGCTGTGGAGGAATGACACCTGCAAAGAAAAGAAGCTTGGACAAAAGAAGGCGTTAAATGGACAAATGGTGGGTTGTCAAGCGAAAGCTTGATCCCAGAAGTATGAAAACTTCCTTAAGGGATATAAACCCACTAATCAATGAAAAGAAGTGTCTGATAAATAGTTGAATGATGAAGAACTGAAATGATAAAGAAATAGAATGAAAAAGGGAAGCAAAGACTTACTTGAAAGAAGTTGTCGAACTGATCACAGTCGCTGGCGTCGGTTGGTCAAGGTGCCGACGTCGGTTAATCTATCGATGTTGGTTGGGGTAGTGACTGGCGTCGGTTAGGGCAATTGGCTTGGACGGGGTCTGGGCAGGTCTGTGGTCTGTGGACAGAGTCCAGTCAGGGTTTTGGTCTATGGACAAGGCCAAGGAATGGTCTAGGTTTGTTAACAGTCTTGAGACAAAGTTTTTGGGCTTGGTTGAATGGTCTGGGGTCTGAGTCTGAGAGTCTGGTTAAATGGGCAGAATGTATGGTCCGATAGAGGATGGAGGAAATAGGGAGATGGATAAGTCAAGATTCGGGTCTAGCTTGGTTAACAGTCTAGTCTAGGGAGATATTGTTTGAAAGCAAATAACTGAAAAGAGAATAAAAACACAGACAATATACTTACCTGTGCCTTATAGAAGGTGTGCTACTGATGATTCTCGTACCTACTGTTGATGTAGCCTGTGTGGAGAACCTGTTGCTGATGGAGAACCTTGAAGCTGTTGCTGCACCTAAGGGAGAGAGTGAGAGGCTTGATTGAGAGATTTCATAGATTGACGGATGGTCGAAGACTCAAGATTGAAGGATTCGTCAGTTGCTTCCAGAGATTCGCTGATTTCTGATCTTTTGATCTCCAAAGAGTCAGAAGAATTGGTTAAGTATAACCGACGTCGGCGATTCCATCGGCATCGGCCGACACTTGACCGACGTCGGCAGGGTTAGAACGGGCAAAAAGAGCCACTAAGCCTATTTTTCATCCGCCAAGTGCACTATCCGTTGGAGAATGTCGACGGCTGGGCTAAATACGCACGAGAGTTTGTTAGGCGGTTAGAGAGAAGTAGGAATAGGTCTTGGGTGAGTCATAGGATGGGAATTAGTCCAAGGCGAGGTGTCCTAGGTGAGGTGTCATGGGTGATGTGTCCAAGGAGGGGGGTTAATTCAAAATAAGTTTATTATTTTAAATTAGTAATTGTTAGGAATGGGTTAGGAATGGACTAAGGGGGGAAGTGACCAAGGGTTAGACACTATTTAGGTGTCTACAAAACACTTTTGATATTCAAAATTATTGTTTGAATAAGTGTCATCGAGATGATATCCAATTTTAGAGGGAGAGGATGTTACATCTTGATTTTACCCTATGTTTTATAACTTTAGAATTTGTGAATTAATATGGTTAGCAACTAATTATTTTTTATTTGATTTGAGCTTTATGGCATATACTAGATATGGGATAGTGATATGTTATTTAGTTTACATGATGTGATAGTTGTACTTTCTTATTTTATACATTGTGAATGTATATTTATTAGTTCTACATAATTGGTTGATATATATGGTGACTCAGACTAACTACCTACTTGTTGTGATGTGGATGCAGGATTGATCCTTCCCTCAAAATATGATGGAGGGAGAGCATCATTGGGGAGGATGGAGTAAATGGGATAATTGGGAGAAGACATAGCAAATTACTAAGACCCTACACACACCATAGTAAATTTAAAATGTTATATGCATATCATGTTTTAAATGTTAGTACATAGTTATGGAAATCTTGTTTGTGATTGTATTTCGTATGTAGATTTAGTTCTTGATATTGTAGTAATATTACATAAGATTTCTTTACTTATAATTGTCTAAGATTTTCAAGAATAAATTAAAAAAATAGATATATAATTACTATTATATGTATAGACTAGTATAATGTCATTTTAAAAATGTCATTGAATGTTTAGCTCATTATTATTGATATTTAGAATATCAATATAAGTTAATCTATTAAAAATAAAATTAAGACACACACACACACACACACACACACACTAATAATTGCTTATAAAGTTATCTTATTATTGGAAGCAATTATAGACTTATCTATCTATTAGATAAAATAAATAATTACCTTTGTTTTAATTCTTTCAAGAATTTTGAACTATCCTAAAAATACTAACCTAGAGTTAAGACAATCTAAACTTAGTCTTTGTATTTCATGCCTGAAACTATGTTAAAAATTAAAAGTTGGATATCATTATTTTATTGATCAACATAGACTTATGTATGGGATAAAACTTAGAGATTTTTGATATAATAATCATTGTTAAAAAAATTATATGTTTTACATTATTTAATAAATTTCAATGTGAGAAATACTACGGTTTTTGGTGTGTTTAAAGGAGGAGATAATTATAGATTAGTGAAATTAGAGGAAAGTAGAGATGATATGCATGGACTACGAACTGGGAGTAATAGATTCATGTAAATTTTGAAAGGTAAGAGGTGTGCTTGAAAATACCTTTAAGTGGTGAGTAAAAGAAAAGGAAAGGGAGGCCATGAAGGAGGATAAATATAGTGCAGAGTAAGGAGGAGAAACATAATGCAAAGCAAGGGGAGAAATGTGTATTGGTTCTTTTTTCTTCAAATTGGAATCAATTTATAGGTTGGTGAAGTATTAATTTTTCATGTGCTTAAAAATAGTGAATGAACTAAATATTAAGTTGTTATGTTTATTTGGGTTTAGTTTCTTATCAATTCAATGACCTAGTTTAGGATAGAACCTTTGTGAACTATATCACCATATACATTTATAAACTAAGTTTCTAGAACTCTACATGAATATACTTAGTAGTATTATGTTTAAAATGAATATATTTATGTATATTTATATACTCAGATAGAGGGAATTGATCTATTGGATATATATATTTATATATCTATATATATACACAGATATGTATAGGGATTTTATACAGGTCAAAAGTATTAAAATAAATACTTTTGAGTCAAAAGACTCAGGATGGGTTAAAAAAGGATTCATGTACTCTATTGATTCACCTTAGTATATACGTATACATCTTTTGTTGATTTGATTGAAATACCTATGAGGACTGTGTAAGTTTAAACCATTTAGAAGATGATTATATTCATATATGTGAGGTAAAATGTGCCTTATTAATTGAATTAGATTCTACCAAGAGGACTGCACACTTTGGCATTCATAAAACTATGCATATGATTAAAATTAAATTAAAAATCGTGACTGAGGTAGATAGGGTATATATGTATATATATACTTAAGACCATGTGTAGTTTTTAAACATGAATTATACATATGTATATACATATTGGGTATTATTAACTACAAAGTTATGAGTTTGTGAATGTCTAAAAACATTGTGTGTGTGTGTGTGTGTGTGTGTGTGTGTAAATGGTGTAATCATATTTGTTATAAAATGGCAAGTATGATCAACGATTTGTCCTATGTGTTAGTTGAGATTTGAATAGGGGAAAATAATATATATGGTATTATTGACTTCTAGCAATAGCAAACTTGTCAAAATAGATCGGATCATTATGAGAAATTGCTTTATTAGAAAACTTTTGAAACTGTGTTAAGACATCATTAATTTATATCAAATGAAAATATTTCTAGTGATTAAATATCCAAATGATAAATTAAAATAGAGTTAGGAATGTTTGATTTTTATTCTATGTTATCAATATCTCAGATTTTAGTATATATGCAGTCAAAGGACCTAATTTTGGAAAAATAAGGGATTGATTAGTTTTAAATCTTGGCTTAATTTGAATACATATCTCTTTCAAAAATTGGTGAAATAAAAGTTAGTAAATAGATGAGACCCAATCTAAATTTCAAAGCCTTCTCACAAAAGTTTTTAGCTGCTAAAACATTCAAGTTAAATAGACTGATGAGAAAACATTGTTTATGAATTAGAATAGTAATTTGTATACTAATATATAAATAAATGAAATATACCTATAAGTGAATTTAGGGTCTCGTATACAGAGCCTATATTTATATATAAATCATGCCTATATTTATATAGAGTGACTAATCATGTAAGTCATAAACTCCCAATGGATTGGGAACTACAAATATATGCATGGAGTCTAATTTTCATAAATGAAAGAGTAAATGTTTGTTTATGGATTAAATGGTCCTTATATTAAAATTTAATGTTTGTTTGTACTAAATAATATATCATGATGTTGATTAATTCAAACATTTGGTTTACTCTAAAATTTTGGGAATGTAGTCTAATTTGTATTGTTTGGAGAACAAACTTATTTTTTATACAAATATAAACTTGGTTGTAACTAGAACCAAAAATTGTAGTTTGTTTAAATAGTATGTTACTTGTGACATTTTAGAAATTATGATACTTATGTGAATCATACCCGAATGATATGACCTTCTATGGACTGTATTATGTCATATTTTTATGTAATATTAGCATGTTATTAGGTTCATTTTATGTGTTTGATGAACAAAATATATGAATATGATTATTTTCATTCTTAGCATGTTTTCACTTCTGCTAATAGGAATAATCTGATTGAATATTTAGGTTTTTATACTATGTTATATGTATGTATAATGTATCTCACATTGATGATGCTAAGTAGGTAGTGAGACAAACTTCACTAGCCTAGATAGCACCACCAATGTTAGATGTAGATAATCCGATCAAGTGGTGTGTTATGAAATTGACCGATTTGTGTGATAGTATATTATTTGAAACTTTATCTAAATTAATTTGAGATAGAAATTGTCATTTAATATGTTTGATTTTCATGTTATGCGATATCATGCTAGAAACATATTTTCTTTATGGTACACATCACAAGTAGAAATCTTACAGCACATGAGGTACTGACACATCTCTTTAGATTCCTGCACCATTACCATCTACCTATCCATGAATAGAGGGCCATTCCTGGGGACTATGTATGGGATCGATGGTCCATGGTTTGTGTGGAAAATGATTCGGGTGATGCTCTCCCTCCCTACTACAGTACTTACTTAGAGACTACACTTGAGATTATCAGAGAAACACAAGTTAGTTTGACTTGATCTCCAAAGAGATTGGTATCTATTTATTGTATAAAGTTTGAATACCTAATGTAAATGTAATTGTATTACTTATACATGAATAGAAATTGTTGTATAATTAGACCAGTTGTGGTTGTGTCTTATTATATTTACTTTACATGCAGTTATAATATGTTTTTACATTCAGAATTAGAATTTGGAATTGTTATTGTTCAAAGTTAGTGATAATTTAATATGTTTGGCTAAGATGTTAAGTATCATTGTGGAATAAGTGAATGAATGTTAAATATTTAGTTTTAAATAAAAATTGCATTATTCTAAGTACAACTTGATGGGTTGTAACACCCAACAATGGTTACCTTTTGAAATCATAACTTTACTTAGGGTCAGCCCATTTTCCTAGCATGTCAATGACATGAGAAATTTTCCAATTGGACTCATATATAAATAAATCAAGGTTTCATTCAAAAGGGACTTACCACTTATCTTGAATCACATTTATATACTACTACACATTGATAAAAACTACCCTATTATTTCCAAATTGTAAATCTATCACTAAGAATAATCAAAATCCAAGTTTGAATCACACTAAAGCCAAGCCAAATAAAGCATTGTCAAGCATCAAATCCAAATCGTTAGTTACATACAAATAGTAAAGGATCATTAATGCATAATCACACCAGGTGGTAGAACTATGTGTCATTTGATTTCCCTCCTTGGATTATTGGATACATAGGCAGTGGTTAATCATAAAAATGAGGGTGATTGGGGGTCATCTCAGATCATTACACTTTCCCATTATTTTTAAGTTTCTAACACTCATAAGCATAACTAGGGTTTAAAATCCAAGGAGATTGATTTATGGAGTTACACATCATCAATGTTCAAAATCATAGACACAAAACATATCAAGATAAGTAAATGTGACCATATGGTTATAGTCCATTATTTTCACTAAGGTTAGAGTTAACCAACCCAAGTCAGTATCTTCCAATGATATTGACCTAGATCCATTAGAATTGACCCTGCATAAATAAATATACAATTCTTAAACTAAATGAATCACATGATGCTTCTATCTAATTTCCACTTCCATAATGTAATCATAGTCAAACAATCACCCAAAAAATCTAAGTTCTCATCCATTTGTTATACTTATTATATTTAGCATATGCAACTTATCAAATCATAACAATCAGTTTCAATATTTTACATTCAAATGCATGTTTGAAAGCCATATCTTAAAATTTGAAATATTTTATAATTTTTCATCATATTAGGGTTCATCTAGATTACATTAACCCAAATTATGATAAAATAGGAGGTAGTATATGTATAGGTGGTAGTTGTATAATTGATCATATTATCCTCTAAAAGTTTAATCTCAATGTTATTAAGCATGTGGAATTCTTTTTCCAAATCTTGATAAGTAATAAACATAATTTTGTATTTAAGTGGTTAAATCAAATTATTTGATAAAATACATTTAAGGTCACTATCATGGATCTAATGTGACATTTTTATAAGCATTGTCTTGAATATGAGCACATAGTTAACAACAATCTCGCTAGGCCCTTGTTTAAGTTAGGAAACTTGAGAAAATGTGACCTAACTAATATTTATGGAAAATTGAGTAATTAATGTCTCATCTAAATCACTAAATTGATGCATGAAATCCATAGGTAGGGCATAAAAATAATTGGAGTCCTTGAGACTTCTAAGAAAAATCTTGGTTATAAGTAAATCATCATGAGCAGAAGTAAAACATGAAGCAAAATAAGCTCTATTATGATGTGAGTTATCACCCTTTCCACTATATAAATCAAATTTAGTCTCTAAAAAATAAGAGGAAAATGGTGAATAATAACCTCACTATCCAATGGGTCATGTAATATATCATGAGATGTAACCATGTGATTAGGTTTTTAAGATGCTCGAGATAATTATGTGAGTTGTAATTGCATAGATTAAAGATGTTGTCAAATCAATAGATCTTGATATGCACTAATAGGTGGATGATTTAAAGCATTTTTAACATTTGTATGTGTATGTGTATGAATGGGTGCCTTCATAAGATTAGTAATAAAGGCATGAATGGTATTTTTACTATGTCTAAGACTAAGATATGAAACATAAGAAGTAGGTTGTATTGATACATCAATCATTGGATTGGAAGTAGGAGGTGTCATAGAAACTTTAATTTGTATAACAATAGTATGAATAATTTGAGGAGGTGTAGCAGTAAATGTAGGCATAGAAATATTAGTGAGCACTAGTCTCACCACCTAATGTAGATGTAGAGCCTTAAATGGGTGGAGTAAAAACATTCAAACTATTTGTGAGTAGCCTTATATATAGGTTCATTATCCTTAATTCATTTATTTTGTGTTTTGGTAACTAGATAAATCATGGCATCAAGTTCCTTAGGGACTTATAAAGATAATTTCAAATATAATTTTATCCATTTCTTCAAGATTTCATTTAACAACATCAATAGGAGATGTATGATAGTAAGCATTGTCATTATCCTCACATGCATTTTTATTTTTGAAACAAGCATAATCATGAAGAGGCACATCAATATAGACATAGTTACTATTATTCACATATATATGATCAAAACTAGGAGGGATTTCAGTAATGTTTGGCATTTTCAAAATATGAATAATATACAATGGAAGTTGGGTTAAATAGTAAGTAGCACCACATAATCTAGCACTTCACCTAGTAGGATGTATAAATGTAGGCTTCCTAGTTGGCATAAGATATAAGCATGAACAACATGAAGGGAATTAAATATAATGATTGAGAAATGTAATAATTACATAGAATATGGAAACATGAAAATCAAATTTTAAATGCAAGCAAGCCCTAGGGTGAAACCTTAAAAGGTGTATGTATTTAAATAAAAAAAATGCCCCAATTTTTTAAAAGTGGATGTAAAGTTGAAAGCAAATAAATACGTATGGAAATACTAGGATAAGGTTTTATCCATGTAAATAATGAAATTTTATTCTTAAAATCAAACCCTAGGGGTGAGGGTTTTAAGACACTGTGTCAAATGTTATCTAGGATTAAATCCACATAAATCTTAAAAATGGATGGAAATTAGAGGATTAGATATGAAATGTGAGTTAAAATGCTAAAGTAGGGTTATATCCAAATAAAAACAAGATGCATATTTGAAAATGTAAAATTATAAATCAAACCTTAGGGGAAAATGTTAAAAGATGTTAGTGTTTGAAGAATCGAAGGGTTCACCAAAATGTTTTATGTATTTATGGTATAAGGTAAATTTTTGCATTCATAAATAATTAAAATTATGAAATAAGTAAGATATTTGATATGACCAACTAAAATAATGATTAGGTCTACCCCATGCACTAAAAATAGGAACAAACAAAACAAGCAAATAACTAAAACAAGTAGAGGAGGTAGAATGAGCTCAGCTAAGGTTTGGATTTTTTCTTCAATATTTTTAGCATTTTCCTATTGATAAAGATAGACAAGGAACCAAATAAATTAGCAGCTTAAAAGATGAATCCATAGTGGGAGGGGGATTTCCTCCCCCCAAAAACCATCCTTTAAATAAATGGTGATTGAAGTAACAACTTTAGTTTTATAGATAAAGATTAGTGCCCTTGTGAAGGTGGTTGGTAAGAAAAATAGCATTCATGCAAGCCACTAAAGAAAATCCAATCACCATGTTAGATCTAGTAGAAATTAGAAATAATATAGATGTATTACATGGCATAAGTTTGATTTATAAAATTATGAGAACATAATCAACTTTAGAAGAATTGCATGCATGGACCAAAAGAAATTGGAAAATTAATGGAGGGTATGAACTAAAAACTTGTGCTAAAGGTTATTTCATAAGAATATTTACCAATGAATCTGATAGAGATAATTTTTTTGGATGAGGGCCTTACTTATTTAGAAGAATGGTTCTCTTCATGAAGCATTAACATACATATTTTAGGCTAACAAAGGAACTCCCAACCATGGCACCTATCTAGATCTAAATGTACACCTTACCACAATAATTATGGTTTAGGCATGTCTTTGAAATCATTGATAATACTATTGGTAGACCTGTTAATATATCAAAACCATATCATTGTAAAGGCCTATTCGACTATGTTATAATCTATGGAGAGATAGATCTCACACAACCTCTTCCTGATAACATCACTTTAAAGCAAGATAAATGGAATGGGTTCAAGATCAACACTATGAGAGAATACCATTCCATTGTAGAAGCTACTATGAATATGGACATCTCATCAGAGAATTTCCAACACTATAAAAAAATAGTGCCATGGAGAAAGTACCTAAAATAATTGAAAAAATATTCAGAGGGATTTGTCAAGATGAAGAGAAAGCGCACTATTAAGAACAAGAATAAAATAGTTAAAAAATATGTGCCAAAAGATAACAAAAAACCATCAAAGAGAAACCTGCCTCAATGGAAGGAGTAGAATCTATCCCATAAATTAATCCACATGAGAAATAAAACACCATGGAAATGGAAGATATCATAGCATATTATGGATTCAAATAAGACCTAAAAAATCTACTCAAAGAATCAAGCATAGAAAAATTATATCAACAAAAGATACACAATGTTTAAGGAAAGTAGAAAAAAGTAAAAAACATAATAGAAGGCCAAAAACATAAAGAAAAATAGACAAACTTGGACAATGAAGATGATTCAAACTTATAAATGGATGGGGATAGCATGGGAATTATGCAAAACCCAAATATCAACTCTAAAGGAAACTTCAGAAAGAGATGGAAAGGGAGACCGAGTAAAAATAAAAAGGAGCATGAAGAGGTAATGGAAGCCATTAGAGGAGGGACCCAAACTCAACTAGACACCTTCTTGGTGAGTACCAAGTAAAAAAATCTCCCTTAATGCAAATAATATCTTGGAATATAAGTGATGTTAATTCCCCCTTCCAAAAGGATAGCATTAAATCATTTGATTACTCAGTATAACCCAAACATAATGATGTTACAAGAAACTAAACTAGAAAATTTATCAAAGCAAAATAAGGGCATGTCAATAAATCTTAGAAGATAATAGGTTGGGAGTTATGTCATAGGAATAATAAGAGGAATGGTACTCCTATGGGATCCTATCTCAGTCAATCTTGAAATCATTCAGGCCCAAAATTAGTGTCTTGTTTGTAAATTTATTTCATGAGGTCAAAACTCAACTTTTTATGATTAATATATATGATTCCTAGAGTAAATAATAAAGAGAACAAGATTGAAAATATATAAAGGCTATAATTAAATCGTACGGGCAAGCATTTTGGATCACTGAGGGGAACTTCAATGCTAGAATGGATGCCTCCAAAATTAAGGGAGGAAAGAAGAGAGATAAGGACTACTTGAGATTCCATAACTTTATGGAGAAGGCAGAATTATGGGATCTTAAAATTAAACAAGGATGGTTCACTTAGGGTAACAAACGAATAGACAAGGATCTTATCTTAGATAAACTAGATAGGTTTTTGGCCTCAAGAAATTGGATTGAAGATAACAACATCCTAGAAACTAAGGTGTCCAAAACTTATGACTCTAATCACTATCTGATAGCCCTTCATCTTGCACAATATGAGTATTCAATCAAAGATCCTTTTAGATTTGAAAAAATATGGCTGAGCATTTTGATCTCAATGATTTTATAACCCAGTAGTGGAAAGCCCCAAATAATAGATATGGGAATAAGATGTAGGTATTCTCTTATAAACTTAGAGATCTCAAAATTTCCTTGAAGAAATGGAATCATCTTATATTTATAAATATATTTCAACTCAAAAAACATTTAGTAAATATAAGTTGAGAGATTCAAGAAATGAGAATGGAAGGCCACAATTCTATATATCTTATGGAAGAACAAGAAATAATAAGGAATCTTGAAGAAGTTTATAAAAAAGAGGAAATTTACTAGAAAAAATATCTAGGGTAAGATGGTTGAAGGAGGGAGATAGTAACATCAAGTTATTTCATCGATTATGTAGAACCAAAAGACAAAAAAACTTTATTCATAAATTAGAATCCTTGAAAGGTACAACCCAAGGAAATTAAATAATATATGGTGAGATACTGGGAATATACACTGAAGTAGAATAATAAGGAGAGTTAAGTAGATCAAGAAGCCTTTTAGATATAAATCCATTAATTAGTCACTCAAATAATAAAATTGATAGAGGACATCTCTCTTAAAGAATTCAAGAGAGAGGTATTTGAGATGGCAGGAGATCGATCCCCGAGCCCAAATAGATTTCTTACTCTCTTCTATCAACATTTTTGGGATCTTATAGGAGAATAAATCAAGGAAGTGGTATATGAATCAAAGGAATCTCAAGGGATGTTAAAATCATTAAACTCTACATTCCTCATTCTCATCCCTAAAAATTTGGAAAGTAGAACTTTGAAGGACTTTCGATTGATTTCCCTCTACAACACTATCTACAAAATCATATCCAAAATCATTACTAACTAGCTTTAAAGTATCCTTCATAATATTATCTCATAGTAACAAGGAGGCTTCATCAAAGGAAGTCAAATTATTCACTCCCCATATGTTAGTAAGAGATAAGGACTGTTGATAAATCTAGACATCTCTAAGGTTTATGACAAAGTTAATTGGTCCTTCCTAGATGAAATACTTCAAAATTTTGATTTTGGTCAAGAATGGAGAATATGGATTTATAGTTGTTATTACTCCCCCAAGTTTTCAATAAAGGGTCTCAGGTAATGGAATATAATATGCCCTATCTATGCATCCTTATGGAAGAGGCCCTAAGAAGGCACATAAAATCTCTAAAAGATGAAAACAAAATAAAAGGGATTCAAGCGATAACTATTAAAACCACCCACTCTCACCTATAATTTTTGGATGATAAAATGTTCATCACCCTTAAAATTCTATAAGAGGTCAGCTAAATAAGGTACCTATTGGGTATTTACAAAAAATCATTAGGATAATCAATTTAAAAAATTGAATATCTTCTTCATCAATGTCTCCCCTGATCTCTAATTGTTCCTTTGTATAATTTTGGGCTTTGAGAAGCCATCTCTCCTAGCCAACTATATAGGCTTCCCACTCTTTAAAGGTAAGGGAAAGAAGAATCTCTAGAATTAAATCATTGAAAATATGTGGATGAAGTTAAGTAGCTAGAAAGCAAACGTCTAACATATGCAGGATAAATAATTCTCATAAAGATAGTTTTGCAAGGTATAACCATTTACTAGTTCTCTTTGTTAAAGGCTCCCTTGGGAGCCATGATCTAGATGAATAAAATTCTTATAAACTTTCTCTAGAAAGGAATAGGGGAAACAACTCAATTACATCTCCTCACTTGGGAGAAAATCTGTAAACCAATCTCTCAAGGGGGTGATAGAATAAGGAACCTTAATAAGGTAAATTTGGACCTCATTTCTAAATTAGTTTGGAGAATCTAAGCTAATCCCTCTAAAAGATGGAGTGAATTTTTAAGAGACAAATACCTCAACAAAAGGAATCCATAAAGACTACTTATGGTGAAGGAACTTCCTCTTGGCTCTACTATTTAAATTAGCATAAACAAAGCTAAAGATATTCTTTTGAAAGGTCTACTCTCATAGGTTAGAAATGGGGAAACCACATACTTTTGGTAAGATATATGGATTACCCAAAAACCCCTAAAAAATGGAACCAAATTTTGATGGCATTAGATAAGAAAGTATCAGACAATGGGGGAACAAAGTGAAATATTATTGGATTGAAGACATAGAGCTAGACCACAAGACCTTAACCTGTAAAACATTCTAAAATACTACTAGAACACATAATGAATCCCAAAATATTATAGTAGTGTCCTTCAAGGATTTCAAATTCTTTGGATCTTGAAAAAAGTTAGTTTGAACTAGAATATAAATAACACATAGGTTTACTTAGTAAAATAAGGATACATAGCCTAGATGGAAGTCCACCCTAATACTTCTGAAAGATCTATATAGAATAGTATATAGAGCTCAAAATCTTGTCCAAAAGATAAATATTTTATGTGTTTGTCCATGCATGGGAATATTATAACATGGGAAAACCTAAATAATAAAGGATTACAGGGGCTATCATGATGTGTCGTGTGTTACAGTGATGAATAAAATGTAGAGCACCTCCTTCTCCATTGCAACTACACCTCAAGGTTATGGATTAATTTTCTAAACAAGTTTAACTTGAGTTAGACTTTGAATGACAATATCCTAGATCATCTTAGAGCTCGGTAATGTAATAAGAGACTAAACATTATAAAGGGCATTTGGGATATGGGACCAAGTCTTCTAACCTATAAATTATAGATTGATTAGAACACAAGAAGATTTGAGGACACTTTTAGGCATAAATCATGAGGTAAAGTTTGGATGGAAATAGAAACTATTATTAACCAAGTTACCTGATCTGTAAACTATGCTGATAAACTCAAAGTGAATTTTTAAGTACGAATACTAAAATTTCTCAAACTTAACAAATTCTTGAAAAACTCAAGAACTTGTAAAATGTTTAGCAAAAAAAATGTTCTCAGTTGTTGAGTTGGATTGGAATTGTCAAAAGACTTGTTGCTTCCATTTACCAATTAAACCATTTTTTTTAATAATTTTGTGTTATAATTGTCAAAATTTGAATTACTTGCATGAGTTCATTTACTAATTAATACCAAATCAGCAAACTAAAACAAAAACATACATCAAATGACAATTACCAAAACACGAAATGTGATAACCGAGTTCAGCTCAATAATTGATGCCTACATCTCTATGTTCTCCAAAGGAGTTGACCGTTTCCATCAAGGGCACTTCAAACACCTGGAAACAATAAACAACTTTCCTGCAAGCTGATATCTCAATGCCAAAATTCACCTTCACCATGACTGAAATCAAGCCTAGCACCTTCGAATTCTATGAGTCTTCATAAACACCTGCAAAGTTAATTCAAAAGTCCTATAAATCTCCTCTATGGGTTGAAAAATACTCCTCTAATATGAAAATTGGATAAAACAGAGTGTTAATAATGTGTATTAGGGCCAGAAGATGGATAAAAATCCATTACATAAGCTTTCCAAAGCTTTTACAAAGTCTCGGCCTCTTAAAAATAAAAACACATTCTAGAATTGATTGATTTCAAATAGAAATTCATGCCTTAAATATCACTTTGACCCCCACAGCTCAAGTATTCAAAGCCTATCCCTTTTGGATGGCAGGTCAAGAGTTCAAAACTGTCGGCCCTATTTTAGTGCTTAGGCATGAATTCAAACCATCGACCTCCTCCTTTTTTAGTGCTTAGACTTATTCATTATCCCACATTGGCTACATGGAAAGTGGTTTCATTCTTTAAATATCTTGGCAGCCTCCTCCTTTTTTGGCACTTAGGCATCTCTTTTATCCCACATGCACGGATTTGGAATAAGACTAGGCTTTAAAAAGCCTTCAACCGCCCACTTATCACTTGGCTTCAGCCACCTAAGAGGCATTTTGTTTAGGCTTGGGCTTGGTCTCTCCTTCGAGCACTCACCATATGACTCCGTGTATTCTGCCTTAGACTCAGACTTGCCACCTTGCTCAAGCTTCGGCCTGTGATCTCCTCACCACATGGCTCGGTCAACGAGCTTATCTCACACTTAGTCACTTAACTTCACATGGCAAGTTGATGACATGGCATGTCATCGAACCATTTTTTTGCAAAACTTTTATTTTGCCAAGTGTTGACCTCTGATAGGTCCAAATTTTGAAACAACCTCGAAACACATGTCGCAAGAGACATTTTTTGACCAATCTTCAAATGGCCATAATAGGAGCTCCTGAACTCGGATTTACGTTCCAAAAAATGCGTTGAAAAGCTCTCAACGAGCTCTACATTGTGGAATTGGTTTCATCATGATTTGAAAACTTTTTCTAGAATGAACTCTAGATCACACCTCCCTATAAAAGAGGCTTTTGGTCTCCAAAAGTTGACTATCACCTAAAATCTTATAACTGGTCTACTACATCCATGAAAATAGAACCCAATCATAGCAAGAGATATAAACAATTGCATTCAAATGATTCACAATCAAACTACAAAAATTACTAATCCAAAGGCATGAGTAAGTGAATCTGCAACTGCAAAAGTGATTACAACATATCAAACTGCCTGCCCAAATGTCACATCCTGTAAAGCGGTGAATTGTCAAAAATTGAAACAACTCCCAATGTAACTGCAAGACAAGTTTATAATGCTGACAACATACAATTAATGTTGTGGACATGTTGTAATACAATGCCCTAGTATGGGACTTATATGCTAAACAAATGCAAACAACCAAAAGTGTATGTTTCCTAACATCTAAACATGCCCATAGGGTATTAAAATGCATCTATACATCTATGTGCCAAGATAGATACATTCAAAATAGCAGTCTAACTATCAAATGATGTAAGGAAATAACTCACAACATCACTCTATTATATCCCCAATTGTTTCAAATGAGTTAATGTCTTATCCATTATTAGACTACCCATACAGTATATTCTAGAGATCAAAAAACTTAGAGTTATCAAAAAGTGAGAATTGAAAAGCTTCATATGGTAAACCTATCTTGAAGTGTTCCCACCAAATCTAATCTACAGCTATCAAAGCTTATTCATTCCATTAGGTGAATTCTTAACCATTCTTTGCAAAAAGAATGTAGTGATAATCCACTTAACCAATTCTTTCTTCTTAGTGAAATTGATTGTCTTTGTGGATTTATTATCAATTCAATATTGTTGACTTAACCTCTTAAATGGATTTGCACTTGTAGGTTTTACCTTATCCTGGGTTGTATTGTCAACTACATTATGGATTGAATTAGCTTCATTAACCTTAGTGAGAGGTTTGTAAATCATCTTAGTTTTAACATTACTTGAATGTGAAGATGCATGAAAAACATCTATCAATCCTATGTCCACTCACTTTACAATGAGTACAAACTTCCTTCTTAGGTGAGGGTCCCCTTTTGTCAATTCCCAACTTAACATGAGAATGGTCTTTCAAACATGCAATCTTCTTCAACAAAGTATTTCATTTCCAACAAGTCTTATCACTATGGTTATTCATCCCACAAAAAGTGCATGGAAATGATTACATTATCTTTTGTACATTATATCCAAACTTCTTAAATATATCAATTGGATCAAAAGATTTAGTGTAAGAATCAGGATTTGGAATCTCAATACCTCTTTTACCTTTACACCTTTGAACTAGTGGCCTAGAACCTTCGCTATTGGAAGCTTGTCTTCCTTTAGCCATGGAATAAACTTCTCCATCATCCACTTGCACACTAGTATAACCCAAACCTGCATGAAGAGGTCTATGCTCAACCTGAATTGGGTTAGATATACCTTGGCTATCTCTACCAAGTCCTCCTCCATTATAACCCATTTTAAACAAAAATTTAGATCCTATGCCCTTAGTGTATCTTTCAAAATCACCAAAAATAATATTACTAGAATCTGAATCTGAAATGGTAGAAGAAGATGAAGATTCTTATGGTGAAAAACTTACACTACACTCAGTCATAGTTTCTACATCTGAATTTGAAGGCTTTACCTTTTCACACTCACCACATTGCAATCTAATCAAGAGATCATCCTTGGATTTGAGCTCCGATTTTAACTTTGCCACTTGCAATTCAAGTGCAAATTTTTGGCATCTCAAGATTGCATTTTCATCTTTGATCACCTCAATCTGTGACAATTTGCCCATGGTTTCCTGCAAACAACTGATTCCACACTACACATTGCAATTTAATCAATATACAAACCAATAATCCAACTATTTTGGAAGCAACTGTCAATACACAACTAGAAGCAAAACCTGCATTCTAACTACTCTGATACCAACTTGATTCGTAAACTACACCGATAAACTCAAAGTTAAGTTTTAAGTACAAATACTAAAATTTCTCAAACTTAACAAATTCTCAAAATACTCAAATTAACTTGAAAAATGTTTGGCAAAAAAAACATTCTCAATTGTTGAGTTGGATTGGAATTGTCAAAAGACTTGTTGCTTCCATTTACCAATTAAACCATTTTTTTTAATATCGTTGTGTTATAATTGTCTAAATTTGAATTACTTGCATGAGTTTATTTACTGATTAATACCAAATCAACAAACTAAAACAAAAACATGCATCAAATGACAATTACCAAAACACAAAACGTGATAATGGAGTTTGGATCAATAATTGACACCTACATCTATGGGTTCTCCAAAGGAGTGGACCATTTCCATTAAGGGCACTTCAAACACCTGGAAACAATAAACAACTTTCCTGCAAGCTAATATCTCAATGCAAAAATTCACCTTCACTGTGACTGAAATCAAGCCCAACACCTTCGAATTCCATGAGTCTTCATAAACACCTACAAAGTTGCTTCAAAAGTCCTGTAAATCTCCTCTATGGGTTTAAAAATACTCCTCCAATATGAAAATTGGATAAAACAGAGTGTTAATACTGTGTATTAGGGCCGGAAGATGGATAAAAATCCATTACATCATATTTCCAAAGCTTTTACAAAGTCTTAGCCTCTTAAAAATAAAAACATAGTCCAGAATTGATTGATTTCAAATAGAAATTAATGCCTTAAATAGCACTTTGACCCCCGTAGCTCAAGCGGTCAAAGCCTATCCCTTTTGGACGACAGGTCAAGAGTTCAAAATCGCCAGCCCTCTTTGGCACTTAGGCATGAATTCAAACCATTGGCCTCTTCCTTTTTTGGTGCTTAGACTTATTCATTATCCCACATTGGCTATGTGGAAAGTGGTTTCATTATTTAAATAGCTTGGTGGCCTCCTCCTTTTTTGGTGCTTAGGCATCTCTTTTATCCCACATGCACAGATTTGGAATAAGACTAGGCTTTAAAAAGCCTTCAACCACCCATTTATCACATGACTTCAGCCACCTAAGAGGCATTTTGTTCAGGCTTGGGCTTGGTCTCTCCTTCGAGCACTCACCACATGACCTGGTGTATTCTACCTCAGACTCGGACTTGCCACCTTTCTCGGGCTTCGGCCTGTGGACTCCCCACCACATGGCTCGGTCAACAAGCTTATCTCACGCTTAGTCACTTAACTCCACGTGGCATGTTGATGATGTGGCATGTCATCGAACCATTTTTTTGCAAACCTTTTATTTTGCCAAGTGTCGACCTCTGATAGGTCCAAATGTCAAAACAACCTTGAAACACATGCCACATGTTACAAGAGACATTTTTTGACCAATCTTCAAATGGCCATAACAGGAGCTCCTGAACTCATATTTACGTTCTAAAAAATGCAGCAAAAAGCTCTCAACAAAATCTACGTTGTGAAATTGGCTTCATCATGATTTGAAAACTTTTTCTAGAATGAACTCTGGATCATTACCATGTCTACAAAATATCTAGAGAATAAGAAGGTCAATCTAGAAGAAACTAAAGTCCTCCAAAACTAGGAAATGATCAAAAAATTCTATGATAATATGAAACCAAAAAATAAGCAAAAAGAATAAATAATAAGGAAAAATGTTACATGGTCCCCCCCAAAATAGGGTTGGCATAAAGTTAATTTTTACAGACCCTAAGGGTTAAGTGATAGCCTCTAATATCATTTCTACTGAAGTTAGGCACATGGATCATAATAAGAGATCATAAGGGTCAAATGATAGCCTACAATGTCATTTCTACCAAAATCAATACTAACCATATAATGAAAATTGAGGGCTTCATTCTAAGGATAAAGATGGTATTGAAAGAAAACATCAGTAAAATCATTATAGAAGGATACTCGCTCATGTTCATCAAAGTTATGGAAAATATTAAAAACCTAAGCTAGAGAATGAAAAAGATAATTGAGGAAGGGGAAAACTTCAAAACTATTTTGAGGGATTAAAATTGAACCATATCCTGAGAAAATGAAACCAAGCAATGGATTGGCTAGTGATTTTTGATCTATATTCCTATTCAAAAGATAATAAATGAAATATGATTAATATCTTTGTAAATAAGGATATGGAGGAATGAAAGGAAATCATAAAAAGGGAATGTATTATCTCCTAATGAAATTTCTTTATACTGCACCAAGTAAGGAAGGAGGGGAAGGCATGGAAGGGAAAGTTTTCAAACAATAAAATATCTTAATCTCTCCTCCTTGGTTCATTAAGAATGTTTTTTTTTTTGGCATAGGCACAAATTTGGTTCTCTATGTAATGAAACAATTAAATTTTCTTTTTGATTGGTGGGCTCATTCTTTTTTAAAATCCTTTATTTTTAGTGTTGAGGGAATAGAGGGAGTTTACATGGATATTTCCTCCTTAACACCTTTATAAGCTATCCAAAATTTCTTCAACCTCCCCTCTCAAATCTCCACCTTACCCACATTGACCTTCATCCTTTATTCAGTTGCTTTATCTACTTTATCAGTTATCTAGTCTATTGCATTTTATTTATCTCCCACCCTAGAGAACCTCTCAATGTAACTCATTTGGTTCATGATGGCTCTCTTCCAAGTGTTATGCCTCATATTATCCATCACTATCAATGCATTGGAAAAGGTTAAATCTACCATGGAAGACTATATTGTTATGATGCCTCTAGACTTATCGGAGGACATGGGCATTCACCTTTCCTAGCCAATAAAATTGTTCATCAATGTTATTTTTTAGCAATTCAAGAGTGAGGATGAAAACTCCCTTTAGACAATTGATCAGGTTGTCACTAGTAAAAAATATGAAAAATCTAGTAAATGGGCATCGAGGGATCAAGAGGTTGACTTTCGCATAGGAGTCAATCCAAGTGACAAGAACATGAGCTCTTTCTATCAAAATAGAAGCTGAACAAGTTAACACATGATGACATTTATATGCCATCGTGCAAGAGGGAATAAGATGGATAAGAAAGAACATTCAAAATAGGAATAATTAAGACAAAGGTAAATGAAAAGCTTATATTTATAATAAAAACAAGATTAATGATGCAAGAAAATTAAAAACATGCATGGAACATGGAGGGTCAATGAAAAAATATTTCTCCATAAAATATAAGAATCATCTAATGTTGGAGAATGGGAAAAAAGAGAAAACTCACACCCAAACAATGATAGATCCAATCAAGGAAGTCAGATCCTATATAGCCTCAAAGACTTGATCAATGGCATTCACTCTATAAATGAAGCCTTGATAAGTGTCAACAAGCTCATTTTCAATTAAAATAGTGAGTATCTTGAGTATCAAAAGGAGATGGATGTATCAATTAGAATATTCCCAAATATCTTTATGGCACATTTCAATTTAACTAAAGCAATGAATGATAATTTAACATAGTAAAAACTTCATTGAAAATAATATAAATGAAATTGACTTCATACCCAGATCTTGACAATGGTATATGTAACTATAGAAAAAATAGAAGGAATACAAAACAAATTGATTGGGATAGTAGAGGACACCATGAACATGAAGGAACACTTGCACCATTGGCACTGTATGTAAAATAACAACACTCAGTCTAATCATCTAGTGGAATAATCATGGAAGAAGAAGAAAACTAAGATTTGCTTTGATAGCGGGGGCTCGATACTTACTAGGCTCCATATAATGAAAGATTGATATTTGTAATAAATAAACCTTGCTCTCTAACAAAATTTAATAACTTATTGTCATGTTTTGGGTTGATCATAGCCTTGTAATTATAGTGGCCTTATTTCAAGTAATAAATTTTGTATTTATCAAAAAAATAAATAACTAAAATGAGTGAGAATAATGAAAATACAAAAAAGGCCAATGATGCATGAGCATACCCGGCACATGTAATAAGGAATTTAAGAGAAGCCATCAAGGAAATAGTTTAGAGTATGGTCATTTAGAGTGTGTTGTAAATTAGATATATGTGATCTAACATGAGGATGGGTTGAAGGGTTGAATCACATCTCTATGAAGAATGGGTATTGTAACACTACGATGTTTTTTAAGTAATGGGTTATGAGTGTGAGTGTGTGTATGAGTGTGAGAGAGGAGTGTGTGTAAATATTTTATTAAAAAAATAAAGGTTTATGGTTTTTTATTCCATTGCATTATTATTTATAGGTTTCATGGTATAATTCATCTCTTCATTAAGACCCCCAATTGTGACCACAACATTTGGTATCAGATTAATGAAACAATTCTAGGATTGAGAGGTTGAGATTTAGAGTTATCCATTCTAGCGAGTAGGAAAGGAACTAAGATGTGATACAATGGTATGACTTATGTAGGGTTGTAAAGAGTGGTACAAAAGTGGGTTTGTATTTATAAAGAGACAAGATACTTCCAGTAAGAGTGGTGAGACCAAGCACATTAGTTTCCAATGTATTCAAAAGGCTTTATGAGATCATAAATATGTTGTAGACAAGATTGAGTGTTGTGGAGGAAGATAGAAGAAAATTCATCCCAAAGGATGATACCAGTGATGCAAAAGTTGAAGCACAAGAAGCAAATGAGCAAGAAGTAGGACCAACAAATAAGTGGTTGGGTAGAGGAGAAGAGATTCTTATCTAATCTATTTCTAATATCGGAAGAGGAGCACGAATGGAGGTTTCATGGTTTTTTTAACATTAAAACCAAAGGAGTTAATAGATTCATTGATAGAGATGAAGTACTTTGAATTTGATGAAGTAGATGATGAATTCAGGCTAAGGTTTCATAGACTAAGTTGAAGGGGCACTCGCTCTATGGTATAAGGAGTTAAAACCTTATAGAAATCACAAAAGTAAATACAAGATCAACCATTATGAGAGAATGGTTGTGAAGTTAAAAGGTAAGTTTATGCACAAATATTAGTAGTTAAATCTACTAAAGAGGTTGTAAAACCTATGAAAAAATAAGTTGAGTGTGAAAGAGTGCACTAAATAGGTATATAATATCAATATCTATGTTGATAATATCAATATGGACCAAGATAAAGTGGCATGATACATTAATAGATTGTGATGGGTCATTGAGAATGGGATCCACATAATGAGATTGTAAATGGTGGAAGACATATATCAATAAGCATCAAGAGCATAGGATAATGACTTTTAGGTAGAGTGTTATGAGAGATAAAGGGAAGCTCAACTATAATAAGTAAAAAACATCATGCAGGTAGGGGAGTGAATAAAGTGCAAGCACTATTTAAGCATAAGTGTAACAAATGAGAGGAAGAGCCACTTCCATGAGAGGAAGTAATTTTAGCAAATGAAAAGGAGAAAGATTTATAAGAACATGATTTTAGTGTGGGGAAGTTGGATATCATGCATATGAGTGCCCTTTTGCAATGTTGATGGTGAGAAGGGAGGGAGTGGTAGTAAAATGCAAGTCCTAAAAATGGACATAGAGTCCATACAAGTCACTAGACATATGGAGGATCATGAGCAAGGAGAGAGTTTTCTCATAGAAAAAATAGTCTTCAAGCTCACAAGAAATAGCGAAGATGTGAGCCATAGATGACATATTTTCTATACCCAATTCAAGGTAAGAGATAAATGATAAAAATTTGTGGTGGATAGTGGAAGTGCAAACAATATATTGTCCACAAAGATGGTCATGAAGTTGGGTTTGGCATGTAAGTCACACCCAAAGCCTTACAAATTATCCTAATTGGGGAAGGGTTAGCATGTCATTGTGAAGAAGTAGTACAAGGTGGAGATGAATATTGGTAGATACATGGACAATGTTCTTTGTGAGTCTTATCAATGGATGCATGCCATGTTTTATTGGGGTGGCCATGAAATATGATCATAAGATATTGTATGATGTAAGATCGAATGTTGTTCATGTGAAAAAGTATGGATGAAGCTATATTCTAAATCTATCAAAGGATAAGGAAGGATAGATTGTGCACCAAAGTCATTTCATCATGCATAGGGGCAAGGAGGATTTTTTTAAGGAAGTGAAAGTGGAGTGCATAAAGATGAAGAGTGGATTACCCAACACCGAGAGAGGAGGTTGACCTAATATTAATTGGATTTTGTGTAACAATGAAGTAAAGGGATATTGGTGGAAGAGGATGTATTATATCCCAATTTGAATCCAAATTAACTAGAAGGAAAAAATCATTTTTCTTGGTGTAAGGGTCTACCACTTAGCCCAAGGGTTTGAGCACCCTACCCACATAATTTATTAATAGGGGTGTACAATGCAAGAGAATTTGGATCCATAATAAATATTGCATCAAACAAAAAAACAAGTTTATATAAATAAGTTGCATTGAAGTCTCCCATTGTTTTGGTCACTTACAGTATCTGTTCGAGCATCAAACCACTCACATAAGTTATCACACACTCTATTCATATTTCATAATGCATAAGGATGGATATGTTATAGAGGTTCTTAGAAAAAAAAAATTCATTGCAAAAGCACTACAATATACTACATTGAGCATACAACATAGAATTTATTTTAGAATATGGCACACCATTGACAAATTTTAATTTGAGCTCTTCTGAATGTCATCCCATTGTGATGTGTTACTTCATGATGTGTTACATTGTGATGTGTTATGTCATGATGTGTTATGTTGTGATGTGTTATGGGATTATAATGAACATTTAATGATTTTATGCATAAATGATGTTTTATGAGAATTTACTAATTATAGTGAGTTATTGAGTTTATTAATATAAGTAGGTGGATCTTTTTCTTATATAAATATATTCCTACACCTGTGAAAATGCATTTATGACAAAACTTGGAAAAAATGGTTCATAATGTGACCATTTGGAGAGTGATACCATTTAGACATGTGTATATATTTGGGGAAGGGTAGAAGGGTTGAACACGTCCCTACAAGAATTAGGCAATGTAAGCTTGTGGTTTGTGTTTGAGTGTGTTTATGAGTGTGAGTGAGGTATGTGTGTAAAAATCTCATCAAATCAATAAAACTTGTAGTTTTTGTATTTCACTAAGTTATTATGTGTGGGTTACATGGTCATAATCATGACTAAATTAGCTAAAATCTAACATACTTGATTATTATTTCAACTTTCATATATTAGATCTAGATTCTCCAAGTTGGTGTGCTACTTTATGTTGTATATGACTATACCATTTCAGAATCAGTACTACATGAAATATATATAGGTTATATTTGGTAGGCTACTAAATATGTAACACTCATTGTCATTGAATCTGTATAAGGCACCAAATCTATTCTCTATTTTGTTTTAGGTATTGTATTTTTCTAGGCAGGGGTGTCGTTAGATGTTGATTAGAGTTGTGTGATTGTTGTGCATAATTGATAATAAAAATGTGATGAATTGTCTATCTTTTGCTCCTTGACCTAACCCACAAAAGTAGAAACAAAAAAAGTGTGTGAAAAGTTAACTAACTCATGCTACCCCTTGAAGAGATACAACTACATATCTTGCATGCTCTAATTAGAGTCAAAGTAGTTCTCTTGTGTACATGAGTGAAGTGTAATTGAGAAAAAAGTTTCACCTTCTCTACCTAGGAAATTCTAATGCAACTACATGAACATTTACTAAAACCTTCTTTTGGTATAATATGATGATAACACAAGACTTGAAGATGATGTATAAACTATGTTGGCTCAATGTGCGAGATCTATGGAAAGTGTAGCAATAGATTTATTCAAAGTGTGGTTCAAATATAAGAGATTTCCTTATGTTTTTTCATCATTATTTCAATACTTGGTAAATGATAAGGGATTAATTTTTATATATAGGTTCTTATAGGATAAGACACATAATTATTGACCATGGAAAAAATCAATTCAAGGTGGATGTACCCACAAAAACATAGGGATCAAAATCGGTGGGCCACTGATTCTACATGGAACAAATTCAATGGGTCTCTTAATTTGACCCACATAAAATAAATGCTCAAAATAAATTGCAGTTACTTAAAAAATGGATATCTAGGATGTGAAAGTTGATAACAAAAGATAATAAGGATATCAAGATGAAAAATGCCAAATAAAGTCTAGCCTAGGCTAAAATGCATCTGAAAATAGCCAAATATGCATAAGTGGATCAAGTGCGATAAAATAGATATAAGATACAATGGAAAGGGGTCTTGTTCTAAAATAAGTTATACACAAGTAGACCATTTTTTATGGTGATCATTTTATAAATTGTTTTCAATATGCATGAATTACATATGCTTGTGATCAGTTTGGATGATGGTCTTTATTGTTTGCATACCAAAATAATGGAATAAACTTATTTATCATGTGTAGTAAATGTGCATAATATATCTATGAATGTTTCACTCTAGTAGGAAATAGGGTGCCTTTGTTGGGTGAGAACTACATTTAGTGCATATTTTAAAGCATCTACTTCAATCTCAAAGGTATTTTATTGATCTAGTAAGGAAAGGATTGGTGTCAAGCAAAGTAGCCCTTTTAATTTCTTGAAATCTCATTTTTGTGATGTGTTCCTTATAAACTTGGATTTTTCTCCCCTTTTGGTTACTTGGTTAAAATTCCATGCAAAAAGAGAGAATCCATGTACAAATCAATTATAAAAATTTACTAACTCTAAGAAGCTCTTGAGTTTTATAAGTGTTGTTTGTGTTGCCCATTATCTAAAGATTATGATATTTTATGGGCCAATGTGTACACTATCCTTCTCTATGATATATCATAGATATTATACACTTTACAAAGAAAAAGATCGCTTATCATGTTGGCATATATCTTGTGATTTCCTAGGATATCTAGAACTTCTTGAACCCATTACAAGTGTTCTCCCATGTCTTGCTAAAAATAAGGATATCATCAAAGTAAACAACCACAAAAGAATCAATGAATTATCACAACACGTCACTCATCATCTATATAAATGGTTTAAGCACGTCTCAAGATGAATGGCATATCTAACCATTCAAATAAACCTTCCTTAGACTTAAATGTTATCTTCCAAATGTAGATGGCTCAATGGGTAGATTATGGTATCCTAACTTCATATCAATCTTTGTGAAAAAAATCATTCCCATAAACAAGTCTAGGAGGTCATCAATGCATGGGATGGGATATATGTTCTTGATAGAGATATTGTTAATGTTTATGTGGTCAATGAAAAGTATCCACATATCATCCTTATTTCAATCTAACAAAATTGGGCTTCCACAAGGTGACACACTGGGTTAAATATGACCTTTATAGATTAGCTCATAGATATGTCCCTTGATTTCTTCATTTTATAGAATTGAGCACCTATATACTGGTCCGTTTGGCAAGGGAATTGTAGGAATCAATTCAATGGGATGTGTCACCTAGTAGTGTAGTTGCACACCAGTACGTGTGGTTAATACAATTATGTAATCTATAAATATTTGCTCCACATGTTGTTGTTGTGTAGTTTGATTATATATAACAACCTATGTGTTTGTGATGACTTATCAAGTGCTCTTTGGCCTAATATATATTAGCATAAACTTCCTGGTGTGACCAATCACACAACTACATTACATTACACTAATTAAGCTCATTATCTTTGTTAGAGGCTAATTATGGATCCTATAATATTGCCTTCCCAATTTGATGATGACACTATGAATCTTGAACTGATAGATTCCTTATTGTTTCCACATGTATGGATTCCTAAGCAAAATTTCATAAGCCTCTAAAAGAACCACATCACACAATACCTAATATTTGAATGGCTTGATTACATGTGAAAGAAGAAATTATTGACTAACATGAATATCTCTGGCTTGGTTCAACCATCCAATGGAGTAGTTGTGGATAAGGTGTTTTCAAACTCATCCTTCACATAATTTCTACATAAATAAAATTTTACTCACTCCCACTATCTTTAATAAAGTGAAGTGTTTTACCTTATTTTGATTATATGAACTTAATAAGCATAAAATTATTGAATATATCAAAATGTTGATTATATACAATTTACTATTAATTTTTATTTTTAACTTTCTAAATATAGTAATATGTTGTTTTTTAGAAAACCCCAGGAAGAAGATAACTTAGTTAGATTTGGGATTTTGATTGATTGTAACCAATGTCTAATAGTGGAAATCAAGTTAAAGCAAGATTATGACATCTCAAATCCAAAAATAATATTTGTGGATATGTTTGGATAGGTCAACGCTCTCTAGACGATAGCATAGGGTAGTCATGTTTATTGACTATGGACTTATATGTGTTGATTATGACAAAAATCTAATTGTTTACCACATATACCTATGTTCACTAAGAATGTTGATATATTATCACAACTGAAATATCATGCAAAGATAACTATAATACAAAACCCTAGTTCCTACAAAAATAATAATTTGATATCAAATAAGGGGTGTCGAGTGAAAGGGATTGAGTTGGAATGACCTTGGTCAATCCCTATTGACTATCTAAGTGTGATACCATATTTCCAATACTCCAAAGAGGGCTCAAAATTAAATTTAGTTCTCCCACTAATGTGTACATATGAAATTATGAATACAAGTCTATATGATCCTTCTCCTCTTTTTGCCCTTAGCACAAGCATGCAAATATTGATTCAGCCTTTATAACTTTGAGATTTATCTTCAATAAATTATATGGATGGAACATGTAATCTTTGTATAGCTATTGATAGTCTAGAGTATCATCCTTAATGCCTTATAGTAGCTTTGTATTTATAGATATTTTTATTTCAAATTAGGAGACCTATTGGTATGCAAAAGCCAACCCAAAAAGAACCAATAAATAAAAATATTAACCCAAATAAAACATGACCCAAAATAAATCTAAAATTTATACCTTGACAAGCATACGCTTCGTAGATAGGTCTATAGGCCTCGACCTATCCAACACTGCAAACTTGTCTAAAAGGAACTAGAAAAGATAAAATATGGGCATTGGGGATCCTTATGAAAAAATTAAAAGGATGAAAAATAAATGGGAAAATTTATGAAATGTAGAGACAAGACCCAAATAAATGCACCAATATATACTTCATTAATCAATGATAGTCTATAAGTACAAAGTTACATAGAAAGGTAGTAAAGATGGGTTTGTACCAAATTTAGGTGTCTACATTTCCCCCCTTTATTCTAGTAATGAAATTACCAAAGTAAAGGAGAGATGTATAGTTGAGGGTGTATGATACACTTTTTCTTTGACATGAAATTCTAGTTTTGTGGGATACTCAATAGCAAAACTTGCAATAACACATGTAGTAGTTAATTTTCATATATGAAATTTGAAATTCTAAAATTGAGATTGAAAGGTAATGAGTAAGGAAAGAGTACACTTTAATTAATATAATATTATGATGCCTATGTAGAATGCTCATACTTTGAAGAGTGGAGATGTCATGGGTCACTCGCTAACCCAACCAAGTGGAGAAATGATGCTTTCATTTTTGTTCATTTCTTGGCTAGGGAAATGAAAAATCCCTCACGTAGTAAGTGTCACTAAAACCACAACCCATTAACTCAAGTAATTAATCTAGATTTGATCTTGTATCCCAATACAATAGGTTGGATAAAATGTGCTCCAATACCAAATCACTTGGAGAGATGGTTCCTTAAGTTGAATCATTAAAGAATTGAGAGTGGTTAAGTCTCAAATTTGAATAAGTAGTTAAGCCCACTAGTTGGAAAGATGCATGTTCCAATTCTTGTTAATTGGAATAAGTACTTAATTTACTAACCCAAAAGAAGGTGTAACCATGAAGGGTTCACTATAAGTGATTCCAAGATCATTGAGTGTCACTAAACTTAAATGTACATCACCTGTAATAGAAGGTGGAACCACATAATGAATTTAATAGAAGTAATGCCAAGGTTGTTGAGTGTCACTAGACTAAAATGTACATTGTTCGTAACATAATAAATCAAATTGATGTAGATGGATCTATATTCTCTTTTCATGATCTAAAGACAATGAAGAATATGCCCCCATCATGACCATAGTGCCAATATATTTGAAGTGAAATAGAAAGCATTTGTCTTTGAATCTATAAATTGTATTGTAGTGTGTATGTGCATGAACTAGAATCATGCCTTTTGAACTTTGAAAAATTCCCTTTTGAATTTGAAAAAAGTATATATGTTCATAAACCGATATCATGCCTTTTTAAATTTGAAAAATGCCCTTTTTGAATTTGTGTGAAATGATATAGAATGTTATGCATCTACATGTTTACATATAATTGTATGTGAAACTTGTTATTTTTTCTTGTACATGTTGCACATACCCATGTACATGCATCCAAGTCTATAATCAAGTATATTTAAAGTAAGTACACATGCATGGCATGTACCCCCATAATCTGGATCAATGTGTTTAAATATGTCATGTGTCTATTTTTTATAATCACTTTGAATCTTTGAAACATGTAATTTATATTATGTCTTTTTCTGATGGGGTGCACTTGCATGGCTTATGACCCCATATTTTGTACCAGCGTGTATAATTTGTTAGAAATTTGTAAGACTCATGTCACAAGTCTATCGCGTGGGGATAATTTGAACCATTATGAACACTATATATTATGCCAAAATTGAGTGATCCCATAAATATTATTTGTGTAGGTTTATTTGGTGTAGTAATCCTAATATGTGCCCTCTTTTGATGTGAGGGATGAGAGTATCAAACCCATCACATCAAAATAAAATGTACATTTTGAATAAGTTTGAGCAATTTATAATTTTTTATATTAAATAGCTTTTGAATTCTGATCATTTATACACATTGGAATTTGATCTCTTTTTAAAAAAATGGCAATGTCTCATTGTAATTTGATAAAGTGTTTGATGAGTATCATACAATGATTTCCAAAGGCAATAATTATAGAGAGAATCAAGAGATAGTAAGGAATATGTGGTATGATCATTTTATAGGAAAATAAGCACTAAATCTATCATTTTTATATGATTGGTAGGCACAATGGAAATATTAGCATGTAGGAGAACACATTGTGTATATTTGAACTCCTCCAACAAGGAGTAATTTTGATAAATTTCGCTCAATATATCATGTGCACAAGTTTTAGAGGGATCAGCTATAAAGTTTTGAAAAAAAAAGTCAAGCCATATAAATAGGTTGGTTCAAATCATTTTGAAATTCGTTTATATATTGTTATTTGTAATTTTGAGTTCTAGTTGAGAAAAATACCACATAAGAGAGAACTTGGACTAACCTAATTCGAGTAAGTGGAGATCATCCTACAATTAGAGGATGTTACAACATTGGTATGTCATGAAAACTTGTTTTTTTTAATTTTTTAATACATTTTTAAAAAATTGTGATCTCTAAGGCATTTAGTTGATTATCATTGTTTCTTAGACTTGTATGGTTTGTCATGGTCTTACCTAGACCTTGTACAAACTTGTCTAAATTTTTCATAGACTTATATGTGGAGTTGTCCACTTGTCTACAAAATTGTTTTTTTAATTATGAACCTAACTTGAATACTATGTTAGGTTTTAACATGAAAACTATTTGTATTTGATTTTATCACATTTGCATAAGTTTGTTAAATTTTATTTCATGTTTTTTATGATCATAGGCTAACATGCGAATGCGAGAGTTTAGACTTGGTCATATGATGGAGACCATGCAAGCATTACCCTTGAGTATGTTGAGGTTAGTTATATTGGTCACATAGATGTGATGCCATATGATATGCATATGATGACAACACAAATAGAGTAGTGAGACTCAAATACTTACACTTTTTGGCTCCTTGTAGAGGAGATAATTGTGAGACTTGAAATCGTAAGGAGGATATTGGGATTTCCTATGGTTAGTACACAAGTGACTTTGTAAGGTGGCTATGGGTAGGCATAAATAGGATAGGCTCACAAGTATATGATTCATCATGTTAGGGGATATTGTATTCAGCATGTGATACCACTATTTTTCTATCTGATATTATATTATCAAATGTTCTAGGTGTGTATAAATTTATTTGTGTATTGTTAGAATCATTTATTATTATCAATAGTTATAGCGTATTTATTTCATACATGATGCATCACTTTGTTCATGATATGGAGGAAAATGGTACCATGTACTTTTAGGGATAGATAATGTCGGCTCACTTATACAGGGACTTGCATCATTTCACACAAGAGGGTTTTGGTGGTGGATTAGGCTCAACCACATTATTACATTGTTGGGTGTATGAACATATTTTTTTTATATAGCCTGTAGGTATGCCCTGTGGTGGTTAGGCACATATGCACATGTGTATAGAGAAATGGGTTAGTATTTCATGTGTCCTATGCAGTGGTACTATGGAATGTTGTTAGTTTCTTAACTAAATATCAACATGTTATATCATGTGGAGACCCCACAAAGGTCTTGTAGTGTAGCATGAGGATGATTTGTAGTTGTGATGGATTCATATGACTTATTGGTTTTATGACCATTGACCAAATGTTTATGAGCAATTTCAATTTGAGTGCATCGCATGCCTATTTGGCATTAAATAGGATGTGCTCTTGACACCAGGTATATAGAGTTTATATGTTAGATTTCCAAGATGTGAGGGTGACTAAGGCCAACTTATTACAACTACTTTGGGAATTATTCCTTTGACTGAGGTGAACCCTATTATTAATATTCCTGATGTAGATGATGTTGGGTGTATTTTATCATATACATGATGGTGGATATTACATTAATGGCCTATCTTATTTCTTATTCTATTAGAGGGTGTCCCCAAGGCATAAGATGGTCAAGGAAATGTGGGTAAAAAAATAACTGTTGGGTCTCATCTTCCTTGTGCAAGTATGTATATATGTTTTGATAATATTTTTATTGTTATTAGTTACTTTGATATTTGGTCATTAATACCATGTATTGTTATTTTTTAGGAGATGATGATTATTATACCACCATCATAAGGGTAAAACTTTGAGTTTTGACTAGACATATCCAAAGTGAGGAAGTTATTAGTCATTTAGTTGAGCATGTTACTAATATAACTAGTGAGCATGGCTCTTTATTTCATTGAGATGAAATATCCACATCTCCATATGTGGTAACTACATTAAATTGAGATGATTTTAGAGCTAAGCATGATGCATCTATCATTGATTAGGACTAGCTTGGGGTAGAGTTGATGAGGTAATAGATGCCATTTCTAGCTCTAGCTATAGATTTAGGCCAAAGCTTATTAGTTGAGTACATTAAGTTAAAACACAAGCATGTAACTTTGCACGCATGAGTGGTTGTCTACAAGGATCATGAGAGGAAGAGTTGGTCCCACTCATGGTCTTGACAAGATGATAGTGGAGCCTATTCTTCATGAGCCTTGATGTTGATTGAGATGGATGTGGATAGAGATGTAGGTGGTGAGGAGCCAATTATTGAGTGACTTTAAATATTTTATACTTGTATTATCATGTTAAACATTTATTTTATATATAGATACTTTTTAATGTTATGGCTTATAATATGCTTATGTGGAATTAATATTACATATGTTTTAAGAGTTGTTGCATTTGACAATTGGAATCATGTGATGGCATCATTAATTAGTATTTTGATATATTTTGTTGTGTTCTTGTGTATAAAATAGTGTGTTAATGATATATTATTTTAATTTGTGACACATGTATAATCGAATTAACTGAGAATCCTAGAATGAGTTGACCATCTTGATGGAAATAGAAATTGTGCACCATACTGATCATTATTTATAACTACCTTTTAATATTGAATCTATGGTTATATATTTCTAGAGATAGTCACACCTATATTAGTTGCTTGTGATACTTGTGGTTTATATAATGTATGATCTTATGATTTTTTTGAAGTATGGATTACATGTTCATATCTTTGATCTGAATTTTGTTGTTTTTACTATGTTACTTGTTCATGATTAAAATTGTGTTGTTTCTAACACCAACAATGGGAAGTTTCAGGAATGTGGGATTTGCAACCTAAAACAACCTCCAAATTTTAAAGAAGTTGGCTCTTCTATATATCAAGGGTATAATGAGAAAAGGGATAGGAATTAAATAAAAACACAAGTGCAACTAAAGAAACTCTAACTATGGCAATGCGCCTGAATTTAATTCGACCCTTAATCACAGTGAAGCTATATGTAAGATTCAATTACATTAAAGATCGAACAAGGCATGATCAATGTAAAAGATGAAAAATAATAGAAACAGAGGCTCACAACTTAGACTAATTTTGTAGTGGCATAGAAAAATATCAATAAAGGCACAGAACTTAATTTTATTATTGATTCTCCAGTTACATAAAAGGCACAGTTACATAAACTTTCTAACTCAAGAGAATAGAACAAAGGCAAATGATATTCCTGATCACAGCTAAAAAAATCTAAAACTCTTGACAATAATCTCTTGCAAAAAATTCTCTCTATCTTCTAATGATCTAGTGATCTCTTCACCCCTATTTATAGCAATGGATTAGCTCTAGATTGTCTGCATGTTCCCAATCTAACGGCCTAACTGAAATCTAACTGAATTGGAAGTATCTAACACAAGATATTTCTTAGATCTGAAATCTTTTGTCTTCCTGCAATTTCATTGGTCAACATAGATACCTAGGATGCTTCCCACTTTTAAACAGGAGAGGACACTTGGTCAATTCCCTCTCTCTATTTGAAAACCTTCTTATTATTCAGGAGGCACTAGAAAATGACACTTGGCATGTTCTATAGCACTTACCTAAGGCACACGATACTTTTCACGTAACTTATACTCTTTTTGTGTCTTTGCAAAAGAGTGTTCCACCTTTGACACCTATCACAATTCGCTTCTTCAAAACTTTAATAACTTAACAGAAAATGAGACCCACAACACTTCTCACTCGAGCAACTTCAAAAAGGGAACAGGGACATGTGGTGATTTCCACATAACTTATCAAGGGACATGTGGCGGTCTCCACTACTTTTAGCTACCCTTTGAGAAATCTATGGAAGGTGACACTTGTCAGTCTCTGCATCACTCTATCTATACTATAGAAACATTCAGACCTCATTTCATGTTTACACGGATGGCGACACTTGGTGGCTTCTACTTGCCTTTATAATAGGACCCAAGACCCCCCATAGTCTTTACTTATCAATGAAATAAAGGGAAGATAATTCAGATGTTGACATGTGGAAACTTCCACTTTCTTCAGCTTGAGATACATGGCATCTTCTGATGCTTTTAGAAAATCATATTGAAACCTTTCGTGGTTGCCGCCTGGCGCCTTCCGCTTGATTCTAAGAAAAGATTTATTGAAAAGAAGATTTCAAGATGTATAAGAAACTTGAGATGCAGATGCTGACACTTATTGTGTTCCACTAAGTTACTATGAGACACGTGTCACATCCCAACCAACTTCTATAAATTATGAAAGGTACCTCGACCGATGACACTTGGCAGCTTCTGCGTGATCTCGACACTTAGACAAAATTGAGGCAAAAAGAAATTTGAGCCCACGCTCTAAGTCAAAAACTTCACCATCTCAAACCAAAGTGTGCAGGGACAAAATTTGGATCACGCAACTAAAAATCAAAATAAAATGTAGAGTATTTTTTGCTCTACATTACCCATGTCTGTGTAAGGCAAGTGTAACCTTATCATGCACCATAGTGTCCTTCATGCTTGTTTTATTTCTTTGTAATGTTAATAAATCATCATTGAAATTAAAATATAATTTTGTATCATCCTTATTAATTTTTGCATTTATTATTTGTAACCATGGTTGTCCTAAAATTGCATTTCCTTGTTGAATAGTAAGATGTAGAATCAATAGTGTATTCGCTATATTGAATCCCAAAGTGATCAGTAAAAAGATATATCCCATATCAGATCCATGTGTATGTTTTAAATCTTGCCCATTTTATTCCACACTTTGAATAACTTTTATTATGCATGTATCATGTTATTGCATCTTAACTACAACAATATCTTCATTGTATATATTGTTAACAAGAGCTTGAATAACCATTGGTTTATCCTCATAAATGATATGGGATAGCTTGGTATTTATATAAAAAGATGTAGGAGAAGATGAAGAAGAGTATTGTTTTGTCTCATTATCTATTTTCCCAAATGTAATAATCCCTTTATCTACAAGTTGTGTAATCTTTTCTTGTAATGCAACACCATCATTATCTCAATGTCCATTAATATCATGATGAGTGCAAAAAGGATTGCCTTTGATGTACTCAAGGTGATGATGAGGATAATAGTAATCAGGAAGGAGAGTGATTAATTTTTTATCCAACAATTTCCATAGAATATCATGTGGTCGATATCTAAAAATATCAAACTTAAATGGTTGCCTCTTATTGAAAGTAAATTTATTCACATTAGGTGGTGTTTTGTAAACTAATTATTTTCCTTTATTTTGGAATTTAACTTTTTATTTCATGATTATAATTTTTTTTGTTGATTTATCCATTTGATGAGAAATTTTAATTGACCTCTTTTATTTAGAGGCACCCTTTTATTGGTATTTCCTTCTTGTGTGAAGATGGTTATGATTTTTTTGCATTAGTAACCTTATATGTTACCAAATTAAGATCACATGCGTATTTGAACACATCCATGTATAACTTCTCAAAAGAAGTATAAAGTTTATGCATGGTTGTTTCTTTGAGTGGAGATAAAATACCCCTACCAATGATGAAGTGTTTTTCTAAATCTAAGGGTTGATAGGCTAAAGAATGAAAAGTAGTCTTAAATAGTAAAATGTAATATTTGATAAGGTCATCATGGTCCTGTTGCAAACCTTGTAAATGCTCCAATGTGAATTTAGGCACCATGCATTATGATCTCTGATAGAAACACATCTTATAATCTCTTGAAATTAGGTGAGGAGCCACTAGGTAGATTATAAAACTAATACAAGGCATCTCTTGTGAGGCTTCTATGAAAATATTTTAGAAGAATGTAACCATCATTACCCCATTCTCCAAAAGAAAGTGTATATTGAGTTAAATGATCATAAGGATCTCCATGACCATCAAACAATGGGAGTATCAACATAATAAAATCATTCAAATATGAATAGTCATATATAGCTCATGTAAGAGGTTGTCCTCAAATAACATTATCTTTAATATTAGCATAACATTATCATCATAATTAGCATAACATGATCTAGTTTTCAAATTAAGATCAAGTATGTCTTTGAAAATTTCTAATAATGTGCATCATGGACACAATATGACTAGTAGTAGGGATATTAGTGGTCTGAAAAGGGTCACTCATGGTTTGTAATTGACCATCTACTTTAAACCTTGGTATGAGGAGATCGTGACTAATATCATTTCATGGCCTAGGATTGTATTCTAAGATAAAATCAATGTATACTTTAGAATATTTGTGTATCATAACATTGTTATCACACTGAGATTGTATGGAAGTAAAATCATCATATTGCTTCTCATTAGATTATTTTGTTTTAAGAGAAGACTGGCAATCATCACAAGTGATGTTATCATGAGAATCACATTTTATGGATATATCATGACTTTCTTGAAAATCTTTGCATTATATTAAATTACCATCACTTTGTGTATATAAAGCATTTCCATATGTTGGTTGTATAGAATACAATGTATCACATTCATTTTCATATTTTGATATTTCAAGAGAAGAAGTATAAGTAAAAGTAGATGTTACAACATTATTTATCATTTCCAAGGGAGGAGAAATATTATTGAAATTTTGTATATAATTAACCATGTATGAAGGATAATAGGGGATATAATATGCATTCACATCATCTAACTTTTCCAAAGAAAGAGAAGGAATGACACATTCATTCATATTATTTTCCATTTCTATACAAGGGTTATTATTTTGTAGTTTATATTGATTAATGTAATGTAGTGTAGTAGTAAATTTAAGAGGTAAAAAAAGTGTGATAATGATTGGTTCTTCACTTGTGGATCCCTATACGAGATTAATGGAAATAAGATATTATCATTATATTCATTTTGTTCTGATTTATGAACAAAAGAATACAAGGGAGGAATAAAGTAAATTGGCTTTTCACTTTTCGAATTAGTGTGCTCATTTTACTCTTCATTATTATCTTTACTATTGTTCCAATCCTCTTTATTTTCTTTAGTATAATCATACTCATACTTGTAATAATGTTCATGACAATCATATTCCTCATTCATATAAGAAGCATTGGTAATTGTACAAGTGTGATCATTAGTCCATTCATTGTCATAAGCATAAGGTTTATCATTATTAGAGAGGAGAAAATCCAAAGGATGAACACCATTAGGGGTTTCATATTTAGCACTATTTTTTTATTTTTTAACTCAAATTAAATAGGATACGACAAACACCAGGTCTATTACTAACAAACAACCAATCATACAAAGAAAGAAAGGATATCAATGGGTGTGATTAGGTGAGGTATGTTTGATTTGTCAACTCTCGAGTATATTAATCCCAGTCATAAATAGTGAACAAGTTCTAAATGGGAAGTAACAAAGAGGATTAAATCATCCCATAGCCACACTACTCATGTTTGAGGTATGTTGAGAGTAACTTCTTGGGATTAACCACTTACCATTGCACTACAAAAATAAATAACCAAGAGGTTTCCTATGTTTGAAAAGAAACCACCATATGAATTTATAATATGCAATGAGGTACATAAAAACTAAATTCCATATACAATGTTGTCTAATATTTTTAGTATTTGAGCATTACCCCTCACACAACAACTTCGATAAAGTTAAAGACCGATTTGCCTATAATGATAACTCCCATGAGTTTTACAATTGTTGAAACATAGTTATAGAAATAAAGTAAAAGAAATACAAATTAATTGAAAGCCAATAGAAGAATTTTCTTTTATGCATGGAAAACAAGAATTCAAACTAAAACCCCTAAGTCAAAGAGAAATCCTAGAGTAATGCTCAATAAAATCCAATAAAGGATTATCATATTTCTCTTTAGTGTTAGGGTGTGGAGCTAAAAGCTACACCTTAAGGCAAACAGGAGTGTTTCCAGTGTACGTAGTCACCGGTGTCGGCAAGACACACCGACGTCGGTCAGGGGATGCAGAAAGGAAATCGACATCGGCAGAGGATCGGCCAACGTCGGTCACCTCCAGGAGGGCAGGGACCGACGTCGATCACCTGTAGCGGTCTGAACTGCTGTTGATGAACAGTCAGTTAAGTGAACACAGAGTTTTCATGTTAAAGGCTTGTTCGAAGTCTTGAGCCGCAAGTCTAATCAGTGTATGCATGAGATCTATATAATAGACGCATGGGCTGTATTGTTAAGTGGAGAATTTGGAGAAGAGCTATGTGAAGCTTGGAGAGTTCTTCCCATGGTGGAATCAAGTAGGATTCCCCATGTAGGTATAAGTAAGATCAGGTTTGATTTGCAGGGGTGTATGGATGTGAGGGTTAGAAAGGAGATCAGCGGGGTAGCTAGATCCAAGGTGACAGCAATACATCAGCAGGATCATGGAGAGATCTACTTGGAGTACGATTGTGTACTCGATTGTACAAATGTGCAATGAGGTGAACAACAGCTTGTGTTAACTGTGTGTTGTGACCTATGAGAGAAGATTACTCTAGAGGGAAGTTTACTGTAAGCCCACGAAGTGGAAGAAAGAGTGCCACCTCTTTGTTGTAAATTCCTTTGTAATGAGTTGAATATAATTGTATATTGCCTCTCATATTCTGTGTGCTTTCTCATTGATAGTTATTTGTTCTTCTAGATTCTGCATGTTTAGTTGCTTATACACTGGTAATCATGTGTGCTCTTAAATCTGACAAGTTGTGTCAGAGCTTTGGGGAGTTTCGGTCCTATCAATTGGTATCAGAGCGAGGTTGGACGTTCTCAGAGCGAACTTGACTAACAGATGTCCCAGATCTGTTAAGTGTTTGTTGATTACAGGGTACTCACAGGGGTTACTGTTTGAGTGGGAGTATAGCAAGGCAGAAGATGGTACAATGAGAATGGAGAAAATCAGGCACAGGATTAACACCACAAGGAGTGTGGTGGGTTGTCTTCGAGTGGGAGCTTGAAGAGGAATACAAGCCAGGATACAGATTGGACAGAGTACTGGTTTTGGGTATAGGTGCAGCTCTTTATCTCCAAGTGGGAGATTGTTAGGGTGTGGAGCTAAAAGCTACACCTTAAGGCAAACAGGAGGGTTTCCAGTGTACGCAGTCACCGGCGTCGGCAGGACACACCGACGTCGGTCAGGGGACATAGAAAGGAAACCGACATCGGCAGAGGATCGGCCGATGTCGGTCACCTCCAGGAGGGCAGGGATCGACGTCGGTCACCTATAGCGGTCTGAACTGCTGTTGACGAATAGTCAGTTAAGTGAACGCAGAGTTTGCATGTTAAAGGCTTGTTCGAAGTCTTGAGCCGCAAGTCTAATCAGTGTATGCATGAGATCTATATAATAGACTCATGGGCTGTATTGTTAAATGGAGAATTTGGAGAAGAGCTATGTGAAGCTTGGAGAGTTCTTCCCATGGTGGAATCAAGTAGGATTCCCCATGTAGGTATAAGTAAGATCAGGTTTGATTTGCAGGGGTGTATGGATGCGAGGGTCAGAAAGGAGATCAGCGGGGTAGCTAGATCCAAGGTGATAGCAATACATCAGTAGGATCATGGAGAGATCTACTTGGAGTACAGTTGTGTACTTGATTGTACAGATGTGCAATGAGGTGAATAACAGCTTGTGTTAGCTGTGTGTTGTGACTTATGAGAGAAGATTACTCTGGAGGGAAGTTTACTGTAAGCCCACGAAGTGGAAGAAAGAGTGCCACCTATTTGTTGTAAATTCCTTTGTAATGAGTTGAATATAATTGTATATTGCCTCTCATATTCTGTGTGCTTTCTCATTGATAGTTATTTGTTCTTCTGGATTCCGCATGTTTAGTTGCTTATACACTGGTAATCATGTGTGCTCTTAAATCTGACAAGTTGTGTCAGAGCTTTGGGGAGTTTTGGTCCTATCATTTAGTGTATGAGAATCATGAATTCATGTGAAACCCTATAATAAAAATTAAAAATAAGCAATGCTAAAAAAATGTATGGATTCACCAATAGTTTTATCTTGTTTTGACTGTATGAACCTACTAAGCATAAAAATGTTGAATAAATAAAAATGTGAAAGATATGCAATTTACCAATAACTTTGATTTACAACTTGTTATAAAAAAGTAATATACTCTTTTTAGAAAACAATAAGAAGAATACAACTCAGCTTAGATATAGGATTTTAGTTCATTTTAATTGATGCCTGATAGTGGAAATCAAGCTAAGGCATGATCATGATAGCTGAGATCCAAAACATGATTTTTAGACATTTCTAGATGGGTCCATGTACATCGATCATGTTTATTGACTACAAACTTATTTGTGTTGATTGTGAAGATAATATGATTATTTTATCATCCGCCCCTATGTTCATTGAGACTATTGATATATTTCCAAACCTAAAATATCACATGGAGATACCTTTAATAGAAAACCCTAGTTTTCAATCAAAAATAATTTGATATCAAATAGGGGGTGTTAGGTGAAAGGGATTGAGTTGGGTTGACCTTGGTTAATCTTCATTGGCCAACCAAAAAGTGCACTACATTGATAATACACTCAAGAGGGATCAAACTCGAGTGTAGTTCTCTCACTAATGTGTATGAGTGAAATTATGAATTCATATCTAGGTGTTCCTTCCCCTATTTTACCCTTACCACAAGCATGCAAATATTGATTCAACCTTTATAACTTAGAGATTTAGATTCATAAATTTTTAATGATGGAATATGTCATCTTTATATATCTCTTGATAGTCCAGATTATTAGCCTTAAAGCCTTGTAGTAGCTTTGTATTTATATAGATTTTGATTTTTAATTAGGAGACATATTGGAACACAAAAGCTGACCCAATAAGACATAACTAATAAAAATAATGACCCAAATGAAACATGACCCAAATGAAACATGACCCAATATAAATCTAAAAATTATTCCTGGATAAGTTCACGCTTCATGAATAAGTCTGCAAGTCCAAACTTGTGTAAAAAATGTGGACATGTCTAGAAGGCACTAGAAAATATAAAAGACAAATATTAGTAACCCCTATGACAAAATTGGAAAGATGAATTAAAAATGGACAAACGTATGATATGTAGAGAGAAGACCCAAAAAAGTACATAAATAAACACTCCATTCATCGATAATAGCCTATATGTGCAAAGTTACATAGAAAGGTATTAAAGATGAGTTGATACTAAATTTGGGTGTATAGATGAAGAGATTTCCCTTGCACCCACACCTATGAATGAAAAATTCATTATTCTTCCTTAAATAATGATACAAGGGATTTCCACCCCATGATTCTGATCAACTATTTACAATATTTAATTATTGTTGCAAATGTAGGTGGGGCATTATCTGGCCAACAATGCCACACCTCCACGTGCAACATTTATAATTAATTTTGAAAAAAAAAATTACCAATAAAATATATTTTAATATATTTATTTTTTACTATTAAATATATTTTTATTAAGATATTTAAATTAATCTTTATATATTTTAATATATTTATTAAGAATTAATAAATATATTTTTATATATTTTTATTAAGATTTTAATTATATCTTTTATGCTCATTTTAAAACAAAATTGTACCATTCCATAAAGTGTTTATCATTAAAACTCCATGCATACAAATCCTTGTGGACATTTATCATTATAATGGCATGGATGTTTGTTTTAGTGCCAAAGTTAAATGCATGGTAAAATTATTTAAGGAAGTTACATGGAATTAAGTATGGCAAACTTTATGAATGAAAATAATTTCAATGTGGTAATCTTAAATTAATCAAGAAATGCAAATCTTGTTTTATGGCGTTGGAGTAAAGATTAGTGCTAACTACTCAGCAAAGTCAAGGACACATGGAAAAATGTTGCATGTTATGCTATCAAACGATGGCATTGAGTTTTGGTAATGCAAGTATTTGTTGGTATTTACAATATTAAAGCATTAGAATCTTGGCAAAAGGCATTGATTCTTGGCAGTGGATGTGGCAAAAAAAAGTTGCATGCTTTTATTTATGATGCCAATATATAAGGTGGTGTTGAATGCTTTTGTAAACAGATTAGTATAGTGCCATAACCATGCCAAGCATGGTAAATAGAGTTTACTAAGCGCAATTATTATATGGAACTAGGTTTAGTGCTAACTTATATATATAGGCATGTCAAACTACATCTACCACATCTTTCTGGTAGCATTGTTACCTGGCATATATAGCATGGACTTATTACTTGGCACTAATGTATATTAACATGTGGCAAGTCTATTTTAGTATTGATAGATTTAAATGGTTTGTTAATAACCTATTTTTCTTTATTTGTTTTCCAATACTTTGTAACGAATTGCCACATGGTAATGCGGGTAAAGCTTATTCAAAGTTTGTTTTAATTACAGAATTATTTTAGCACCATAATTGTATATGGCCTATTTTTAATGTAACAATAACCCAAAAATAAGGAAAAAACCATTTTGGTATTTTGTTTTTGATCGGTTGCATAGCAAAACCGAATATAGGTAGCAAAAAATCTCAGAGAGCCAATGCCATGTTTTCAAAACAGGAAAAACCCTAATTCAAGGAAATTGTTAATACCCCAAAGAAAGTAGTTATTACCTAGCCAACACCAAATAGCATTGAGAAATATATAACTACAGGTTATTTTACAATAGCATCAATAGGATTTTGGTAGAGAAGAAGTGGATTTACATTGAGAAAATAGCAGACAGAGATATATGGATACAGAGGTTTATTTTGTTGCAAAGATATATATCTAGTATAAAAATAAATTATTTAATCAAAGAGATTTTTATAATTAGTCTCAAAGAGTTTTAATAAGATCAAAACACTCATAGAGTGGACCCAAGGACGTAGCCATTTGGGGAACCCCGTAAGTAAATCTTTTGTGTTATATTTTGTTTTTAATTTCCTCTCTATGATCAAAAATCCTTTCAATTTATTTTATTAAATTATGGAAGTTTTATAAATTAATTTTTTGGATTTATTAAAAGGGGAAAATGGAAATTAAAATATTATGTTTTAATTTAAATTTGATCCAAGTAGACTATAAAGGTTTTTATAACTTAAATTTTTGGATCATTTTGGTATTAGAGCCTGTGATCAAGGTCATTTAACACAATGTCTAGTAATTGGAATAGTCTTGTATGTTAACTAGGTATCAATAAAGATGTGGTAAAGGGGAACTTACAAAGTTTTATCCTAAAATTGGTGCAAGACATGCAAGCTAGCAGTCAAGAATGGGAGCAGATATGTCTGAGGTAGAATTCCAGCATGCCTTCCTCAACATGAAAAATTTGGTTGAAGTGTGTGAGGAACACAAAAAGGGGAAAGAAGCAAAAGAAGATCAATCTGAAAGAGAAGAAATTCCTATTTCATATTCACCTTTCAAAAAGGCCTCCTCTTTTGTAGATGGTAAAACTATCCCACATTTGAAATTAGATGTTAAATTTGAATTGCAAATTTATAATGGTGAACTTAGTGCAGAGAAATTGGATAGCTGGGTCAAGTAAAATGAGATATATTTAAGGATTTAGAATATTCTTAGTGAGGAAGCCAAGATTTAGTTGGCTACTCTTTGTATGAATGGCATAACACTCATCAGTGGGAGAGTAAGATTCAGGAAGATCTCAAGCAACATGGTAAGGTAATCTCTTCCTGGAATGATTTTGTTTCTGATTAAGAAAGTAATTTTATCCTTTGGGTTATATGTAACAAGCTAATATCGATTGGTAGACTTGAAGATAGAATAAGGGTCAGAGTGTGAAATATTATACTCAAGAGTTTAGAAATAAGGCATTAATATTGGGCATTCCTTTGTACAGTTCAAAAACATTGTTAAAGTATATTAGAGGTTTGCATAGTTATTTGAGACATGTTATTCTCATTTTTAATCCTTCTAACCTAGATGAAGTCTATCTGCAATCTAACCATATGGAATTTAGGGGTAAGATGTCCAAGGAAGGCTATGGAAATAAATCTCACAAGTTAGTTAAAAATAGAGGAAAAGGCAAAGGAAAGGGTAAGGGTAAGTCTACTTAAACTGTTAAGAAAGAAGAAGGAAAACCTTTCTGTAATCACTGCAAGAAGAATCATGATGAGGCTAAGTGTTAGAAACTCCATCCAGAACTCAAACCAAAGAGGTTCTGGAATAAAAAGTAAAAGAAATCTAATGTTGTTATCCAAAAAGACCTGGGATCAGATTTTGGCGATGAAATAAAAGTGACTATTATGGGTCTGCAAGGTTCAACTTCTTCCTCTTTTAACCCTAAACCTTCTATTATTTATTCATCTTCTAAAACTAAATCTAAACATGCTAAAAGAAAAATAAATGAGCTTTTCCACATAAGAGTCATATCTAAGCATACTAAAATAGTTACTCTTTTTTATTATGAATCACAAGCTAGTCTTATTTTTGAAGAGGTTATTGAAAAGTTAAGACTCAAAACTAAGCTACATCCAAAATTGTAACCTTTAGGATGGTTGTGTGATGATGCAAAATTGCATGTCACAAAAACATGCACCTTGAGGTTTGTTATTACTTCTAAATTCATTGATAAAGTAGAGTTATATGTAGTTCCTTTAGATATTTGTGGAATTGTTTTGGGAAGTCCTTACTTATATGATAGAAAGGCAATATTTTATAGAGAAGAGAACAAATATGTGTTGGTAAAGGATGGGATTGAATACATAGTTAGAGCCCATCCTTTCAAAACCAATTTGACTTTTGTCTTTGCAGGACAAATGAAAAGACTTATAAACTTAAGTAAAAGTTTTGTTCTCAGGATTGTAAAAGCCAAGGATAGTGAAAAATCCAAAGCCTTAGAGGGTTGTGATCCTAAACATCAATTTGAAATAGAAAAGATTATTTCTAACTACAATGGTGTTTTTTAGGAACCATAAGGTTTGCCACCTAAGAGGGAAATCCAACATGAGATTCAATTGTAGCTGTATTCCTCTCTCCCTAATATTGGCATGTATAGGTTGTCAATAATAGAGAATGAAGAAATAAAGAAGCAAGTGTTGGAGTTACTTGAGAAAGGAGTCATTCGGCCAAGTACCTCTCCATGTGGTTCACCTATTGTCTTGGTACCAAAGAAGGATGATACATGGTGGATGTGCATGGATTTTTGAGCTTTGAATAAAATCAGGATTAAAAACTGCTACCCTCTTCCTTGTATTGATTTGTTAGATCAATTAAAACATGAAAAGTATTTTACTAAGTTATATTTGAGAAGTGGTTATCACCAAATAAGAATAAGTGATAGTGATAGTTGGAAAATTGATTTCAAAACTAAGCAAGGTCTTTTGAATGGCTTGTTATGCATTTTGGGATTTCTAATGCACCTGTTAGATTTATGCAAGTTATAAATGATGTGTTAAGAGCATTTCTTGATGATTTTGTAATTGTGTACTTGGATGACATTTTAATCTTTAGTAACATATGGGAGGATCATCTTAAACACATCAGGAAAGTCTTGGATACTTTGTAAAAGGAGAAACTTTTCCTTAAGATGTCAAAATGTGAATTTGTAAAAACATCTTTGGTTTACTTAGGCTATGTTGTAGTGAATGGCTCATTAAAAATAGACCTTGCAAAATTTTTAGCCATAGTAAATTGGCCAAGGCCTAATAATGCAATATAAGTTAGAAGTTTTCTCAGAGCGATTCAATTTTGGAGTAAATTTATTGTTAACTTCTCTTATACTGCATCTCTTTTATATGCTTTAACAAGTGTTAAGCAGGTCTTTCAATGGGGAAGAAATCATGAGAAAGCTTTCAATACCTTGAAAGAAAACATAAGTACATCCCCAATTCTTGCACTTCCTGATTTATGATAATCCTTTGAAATATAAACTGATACTAGTGGATATGTAATGGGGGCAGTGTTAATGTAAAACCAAAAACCAGTGTGTTTTCATTCAAAAACCTTTACAAGTATAGTTAAAAACTATCCTACTTATGATAAAGAGTTCTATGCTTTGGTGCAGAGTGTGAAAAAGTGGAAACGCTATTTGATGGGCAAAGAGACAATCATCTATATGGATCATCAGCGTTTGTAATACCTTCAATCATAATCCAAGCTACAACAATCATGACACTTTCAATGGATGGGATTTTTGTGTCAATTCCATCTTGTTATAATGTATAAAAAGGGAACACATAATAAGGTTGCAAATATGCTTTCTAGACCTCCTATTATATCATCTACTATTTTGCAGCATAGTCCTTTTTTTAATGAAAGTTATAAGGAAAAATATGCTAGAGATGTTGATTTTAAAGATGTCTACAAAGATTTGATAAATGGTAAATCAATATAAGCATTTGACTATCATGTGCACAACAAAATGTTATATCATTTTGAAAAAATCTATATTTCAGAGGATGAAAGAGTTCATGTGATTAGAGAGGCACACACTTCTCTTGTTTCAGGTCATTTTAGCATTGGTAAAACAATTGCACAGTTACAAAGATATTGCTAATAGCCCCATATGACAAAAAATGTATCCAAATTTATTAAAGGTGGCATTCCTTTTTCCACAAGTAAACCTAATAGCCAAAAGTTAGGATTGTATACACCTCTTCCTATTCTTAACCATCTTTGGGAAAGTATTTTTATGGATTTTGTAGGAGGTTTACCTATGTCACGAAGAAAAATGATTATCTATATGTGGTTATGGATAGGTTCATCAAAATGTTTATTTTGGTTCCTTATGCTAAATAGGTTATAGATGAGGATACTGCACATTTATTATTCAAGAATGTTTGGATCCATTTTAGGTTACCCACTTCTATTATCTCTTATCATAATGCTTGATTTGTTGGTTGGTTTTGGCTAGCTTTGTGGGACTTGATGGATATAAAGCTAAAGAAAACCACAATCTTTCATCCATAAATCGATGGACAAACAGAAGTGGTCAACCAAATAGTGGTACATTTACGTAGGGGGTATTGTGGTAAACATCCTAAATTATGGGATGAACATTTATACTATGTGAAACATTCTTATAACTATGCTTTGTATTTGTTGGCTAACAGATTTATCCTTATCTAAAAATGTTTTATTTTGACTCCATACCCTTCTTTCAAGAACAAATAAGTTAAACAACAAATGGATGAACTATTAAGACTAGTTCCCCTCTGAATTAAGGTACAACTCCCTTTAGGATTTTTAATGAATTCAAATATTCATATACACTTTTAACCAGAAAGTGTTTTAAAGGTAAACTAACATCCACACATCATCATGTTATGAATACGAAATTTTATAACAGTAATGGATAATAGAATACATAGATTTTATTTTCAATAATGATCAAATAGATAAACATATATATTGTTGAACCAATAAAGGATAAAACACATATAATGAATTGTCTAATGGAAGAGTAATTACTATATGAAAGAAGATTTTACACAAAAAACCTAATTTCAAATACTCAAATGCACAGATCTAAGTATTCAACAATTGATTCTCTTTTTCATTCATAAATGAAAAATGTTTTAGACAAACATCACATATATTATCAACAATAGTGGTCTAGTTCTGAAATTTCTTAACTCCTCTCCTTTTTATCTCCGTCCCTTTCAAATATGTATAGTTTCCATCTTTAATCAATCTTTCAAACTAAACCAGAGTTAAAGTAACTCTGACCCATACGAGATTTAGTTTTTTTACAAATTCACTTAAAGATCAAATTTTGAATAGAAAACTAATTGAATAAAAGCAACTATGTAAGTAAAATCATTGTTGAACTAATGGATTAGGATCTACAGATTTATTGTGTTCAGTTGGATAGACACGTTGAGATTTCCACTCCTGAAATGTTGTAACAAACTCCTAAATTTTAAAGAGACTGGGAATACTTATGTGTTTTATTCTTGTCTTCTAGATGTTTTCTTCCCTCTGAATTTTTCCCATCTTCTCTGTGTGCTCTGGGAGTGTGTCGATGCAATGACAAAGAAGTGACTCTACCTTTAAAATCTGAGAGAAATTTTTAGTTAATAAATTTTCATTTTCTTTAACGATGTTGATCTTTTTCTTAAAGGATTGAATCACAATATTGATTTCCTTTTTTGGTTTTCCATCATATTTTATGTATTTGACATCAATACTCTATAGATCATGTTGTAATGACTGAATGAATTCAGTTATTTCCTTGATCATTTTTTTGATTTTGATTTGCCCTTGTTGGGATACTGAATTCCTCCATTCAATGTTTTTCTTACTTACATATAATAAATCTTCATCTCGTCCTGTCAAATTATTTTCTGATAAAAACTTTATTATTCTATACTTTTGTACCTTATCAATCTGGTTCATCACACTCATCCATTTTCTTTCATCTTTTATCCACAGAGATTTTTGAGTCTTCAAATCTTCAACATTAATTATGGTTAGATCATATACATTCTTCAATTTATGAATATATTCCACACCTTTCTAGATGATGCAATCCAACCAATTATCAAATACCTTGATAACCATTTTGCTTATGTGTATTTAGTCCAACATCTTTTGATTGACAAGTGATTTTGGGTCAAAAGATAGGGGTAGTTCGGCAATTGGCTATGGATCTAGACTATGAATGGCATTGATGTACTCTGCCATTGACTGCATAGTCTATTTTAACTCCCTTTTATCTTTTTCATCCTTCCAAGTTTTGTTGACTATCCTTTTGGTGGATGCTTTGAGGTGATGCACATTCATGGCACGTGATGCAATCCCAAGATCTATCTTTTCAATTATAAAATCTTGAACTGTAAGATCTTGAACTTCTTTATTAGTTCTTAGCTGAGTTATTTTTGCATTTCAAGTCCCTGTATTAGGGTCGACATCTACCCTGGATGGTGTTTTTTAATTTTTGGATTTAGGAGTTTTCCCTAAACACTTACCATATCCTCTAAGGGAAAATAAAATGGTACTATTTTACTTTTTTTGTTGATTGAGCTTTTCAGCCACTTAGGTGCAGAGGCTAAGACTTCTTTATCAAGATTTAGTTGATTAAAAGGTACATTTGAAACAATCATTAGTTTGACAAAATTAGAAGGAATAACTGTCTATTGATCTACACTAATCTCTTTTGCCATTGGTGAATCAGATTCTTTATCACCTTTAGCTTCTTCAAAATTCAAATTTTCAATTACTTTTTTAGAAATTTGATTCTTTCTCTTGCTTTGAGTCCTTGATCTGGTGGCATGAGGAGGAAAAGTAGTTATAAGGGCTTTCTCAAATTCTTTGATGACAGGATCCCTTCCAATTTTTCACTTAGAAGTACCTGCATCATAGATAGTAATAAGCTATTTAGAGGAGCTTATTGGAGATGGTGATTCAATTATTGATGTACATTACTGGGAAGCTCTATTTTGAGCTCCCCTCAGTTTTTGATCTCTCAACCATTTCTCAATTCTCCTTATCACTGGGAGGGTCTTAACCTCAATTCTATCTTTTTCATTTTTCTCCCAGTCAATTTCTAGAATAGGTGATTATTTTATCTATTCAAATTGCAGATTAGTCACCTATTTTTCATTATCAAAAAATTTAGAAATGTCCATATTTAAATTAAGATTAATTATTTATCCTAGGGAGAACATAGACCATAGTCTTCTTCTGACCTCAAATTCATCTGAACAATCCTCCCAATAATCCTCCAATTGAGGAATATATGAAAACCATGTTCCAATATCCAAGTTATCCCTGGAAAAATCTTTGCTATCAAATTAGGATCTAATCGTGAAATACTAAAAATTGAATTTTTTAAGATCCAATTCTAAATTCAAAGCATCAAATGATGACTTGCATGAATAACGTCCAAGTTTGACAGGAAAAGATATACCAAATTTCTTTTTCATTAGAAATTTTTTATCTACATGTGCTAATTGTCTACAGACTTTTATTAAAATAAATTAGTCAAAAACATACCTAGATAAACTCAAAGGTTCACCATCAAAACCCTCAACTCTGATATAAGTGAACTTGAAAAACTGAATGAAGAAACTACCATAAATATTGATCAGTTGCATAGCTTCATCAAAAAACCTTTTATTGATGTTGTTTGATAATTCAAAATTCATTTTCCTAGTAAAAACATCATTGACCCTCCTATAATTCTCATAACATTTATTTATTTGTAATTGTGAATAATAATCATAAATTTTATTGTCTTCAGCCAAGGGCACATGAGGTAATCCTACCCATTGTCTTGTTGATGCCAAGCAATAGAAGAGGTATGAAGACATATAAAACTCTTTATTTCCCAAATAATTACATAAACCCATATGCAAACATTCAACTACAATTTTTGCTCAATCTAAATATTGCTCTCTTTAGAGGATTACCTATATGAAAAAGTACATTCAGTCTTTCCAATAATATGCATGAGCATTTCCCTTTAACCTGTGTAGTAATACTATAATATCTTATATTTCTAGAGTCATGTAATTTATTGTTAATGATCTGGACAGTCTTGAACCCCCTTTTTGGAATTTCAAAATCCAATTCCTTGTAATCACGCTCTTGTAAATTACTTTCTTTAATGAAAAATAACCATAGAAAAAAGTAACATTGAGGTTAGAATATGGTTCATTGGGAGGAATTCTCATCACAAATATTAGGGTTTATCTATTGATATGCAGTAAAACATTACCATCTACAATATTAATGCATTGTTCTAAGGTTCATATCTATTCATGCATTCAAGGACTAATTTAGGGCATTGTATAGCCATAAGAAAGGCCTCTGCTTCAACGAAACCACTTTCTACTATCTTCTGCATCAAAGGATTTGATACAAGATTTCTAGCCCTTTCCTTAAAATCTTCCAAGTCATATTGGACCAGAGAGGTGTCCCTATTTTTAGGAGGAGAACATATGAGACCAAGACCATGCTCATAATCGAGACATGCAGATTTTATAGCTACAGGTTGGAGGATATAATAAAAATAAAAAGTTTTGAACTTCTTCAATAATACCATAGACTCAAAAGAATTCTCCTTTCCAATCAAGTAATGGAAACAACTTATAATAAGAGTAAAACTCACCTTAAATTTATCTGAAATCACTATGAATTTGAGCAATAAATATCTTATACCATCTGTGTTGTTCTCTTTTATATCATCCAGTATGATTGTTTGCTAAATTTGAATTATTCTCTCTTGATACAGATATTAACCAGATCAAATAATTAAACCAAAATAATATGTGCTAAATATTCTTGATAAGACTCACACTCTGACATATGCATTAATGGCATGTATTTTTTTACACGTGATTTTGATGAGTAATGATTATCTATAACCTCATGAAAATTCAAAATTTTATGCTTTATAATGAGTTTCGGATATATTTTCCTCTAAATCTTCCACTAATTTTAACTTAGAGAAAGCCTCGAGGTGAGATGAGAGTATAGTCATTAAACCATTGAACAATTGAACTTTTGAAAATGTGGTTCAACTTCAGGGTTCAATGATATGAGATAAACTACACAGATCGATCAATAGTCATATGATCTTTCCAAAAACTTTGAACTTTAAAATATTAAATCATTGAACTTTTGAACTCTGCTATGTAGGTTCAAACGTTAGGTTCAAGTGGTAGGTTCAAATGGTAGGTTCAATGATACATTAATTCATACAAGGGAACTGAGTGAACATGACTCTTTACAAAATATCAAGTATTGAACTTTTGAATCATTGAACTTATTTAACTCTTGAACTCCAAAAAAGGTTCAAGTTCAAAATTTCAATTCTTTAAAAAAAATTCACACACAAAAGGTGATAAGCGGGTGAACTTCTTTTATGGTAAAATTCATGAAAATTTGAATGAGGGCAACTCAAAAGGTAACATTGGCTCTAAATGGGGACTGCATTTTATGACAAAATGCAAAGAACTCAAAAATTCTAGCTACATATAAACTGAGACACAAAGATAGAAGAAAAGAAGAAAGATAAACAAAAAAAAAAAAAAAAAGGAAAGGAAAACACAAAACGTGACAACAAAGGAAAGGCTATGTACAAAATAGAAGACACCTATTTCACAGTTGATACAACTTAAGATCCTGTCCATTATAGGACAGGGGTAAAACAACTCCATCCAAATATTCTAATTTAAAAGAATTAGGACCAAGTACCTAATGAATTTTGAAAGGTCCTTTCCAAAGTGAATCAAAATTGCCATGTGCTCATTTAGGTTCTCTCTTTCTATCCCATAGCAATACTTCATCTCCTTCCATGAATTTTTTAGGTCTAGTTTTCTGATCAAAAATCTTTTTAATCTTGATTTAATGAGCAGTAATCCAATCAACCAGTTCATTCCTCTCCTCCTCAATTTTAGTTAAGTACATAACTCTTTTTTCTAAATAATTTTGAAAGTACTAATCTTTAATAACATTTTGTAATTTAGCTGTAGATAATTCCAAAGATAATGATAACTATGCTTCTATCCCATAAACCAGCTCAAAAAGTGCCATTTCTATTACTCTTTTCGGAGTTACCCTGTCATCCCAAAGTGCTTTGTATAGTTTCTTATGCCAATATCTAGAGTTATCACTCACCAATTTCTTCATGATGGATATCAAATTTTTATTACTAAACTCTACTTGTCCATTCCCTTGAGGGTAATAATCTGATGAGTGAGAAAGAGAGATACTATGTTTATAACAAAATGAAGTAAGTTTCATTGAAGAAAAACTGATAGCATTATCTGTCACAATCTTTTGAGGAACACCAAAATGTACCAGTATATTTTTTTTGAGAAAATTACATACCACTTTTGAAGTTGTTCTCTTCACAAGGGCTACTTCAACCCATTTCATAAAATAATCAATTGTTGTTAAAATGTACGTATGATCGGCACTTGAAGGAGGTGAAAGAGGCCCAATGAAGTCTAATCCCCATTGTTTGAAAGGTTCTTTAATAACGACAAGTCTCAGAGGTAATGTTACAAGTTGTGGTCTTCCTGAAAATAATTTATATTTTTCATAGTTAGCCACCCATTTGTATGCATCTTTGAACATACTTGGCCAATAATAACAATTTCTAAGGATTTTGAAGGTTGTGATCGAAGAAGAGAAATATCCACCACAAGCTTCATTATAAAAAACTTCCAATAGTTTAAATTATTGTTCCTTATCTACACACCTCAAAAAGGTTCCATCTAATCCTTTTTTGTATAGGACATCACCCTAAATCATATATTTTGTAGATTTTAACTTCAAATTTCTTTTCTCCTTCGAGGATAAGTGACTGGGACAGTCTCCATAAGTAAGATAGTGTGCCACATTTAGGAACCATAGATCTTATAAGCTCACCAATAGAACAATAGGAAGTTCTTCTTCTTCTTCTTTACTTCTAGCTATCAATTTACACAAACCTTGACCTTTAACTAATTTGGTTGGATTAATTTCCAAGTCATATTCTTGAATTTTAGCAACCCATGTTGCTCTATTATTCATTCTAACCTCTTACTGAGTCAAAATACTTTTCACAGCTGAACTAGGAACAAATACAACTAAATGAGAATGAAGTATATAATATCTGAATTGTTTAATAGCCTTTACTACAATAAAAGCTTGTTTCTCAATCAAATAATATTTAATTTCATGCTTCTTGAGAGGAACACTCATAAAGGTTATTGGGGATTCTACATTTACTTCATTTTTTTGTAACGAGATACCAGACATGGTATGCTCTGAAGCATAACAATAAATAACAAAATCTTTTTAGAAATCAGGATTTACCAAAGTAGGTGTTTGTGCAATCACCTCTTTAATATCTTCAAATACTTTCTTAGTAGCTTCATTCTATTTAAATGCTTGGTTTTCACTCATCATTCCCATAATATGTTTTGTAAATCTCAGCAAAATCAGGGATGAATCTTCTAAAAAAAATAATCTAGCTAAAGAAAGACTTAATTCCAGTCCTATTAGAAGGAAGGTTTAGTTGTTGGATTATTCTAATTTTTTTTGGGTCAATTTTGATTCCATTTTTTGAAACTAGGTGTCCTAATAACCCCTTCTGTAACATAGAAAATTGACTTCTTAGGGTTAAGAGATATCCCATGATTCTGGTATCTTTGTAAAATAGTCTCCATATCCTTCAGATGATCCTCTCTTTTTCTAGAGAAAATAGTCAAATTATCAATATAAATGACAATAATTATATCTTTTAAATATTTAAAAGATGAATCCATCATCTATTGAAAATTTATACCAGCATTAATCAAACTGAAGGGCATACGGTTATAAGCAAAATTTCCTCGAGGTGTAGTGAAAGTAGTTTTATGTTGGTCAGTTTTAGCCACACTTATCTGATTATAACTTGAGAACCCATCTAATATGGACATCATTTTTGACCTAGAAATAGTTTACAATATGTGATCCATCATAAGTAAGGGATAATTATCTTTTAAACTCGCTTGCTTCAAATTCCTGAAGTCAACACAGATTCTTATTTCTTCATTCTTTTTACATACTGGAACAATGTTCACCACCCAGGTGGAGTGATGAATTGGATAAATAATCTTAGCTTTCAACACCTTGTCGATCTCCTAAAAGATAGCCTCAACAACTTTTGGGTTGTAATTTCTCAACTTCTATTTGAATGGAATTGCATTTGCTTTCAAAAGAATATGATGTTGCAACTGTCCATGTCTCAAATCTTTAAGGTCATCATAGCACCAAGAAAAGACATCCTTATACTTAATCAATAGATTAATTAATTCATTTTTCTCCTCTGGTGAAAAACACCTACCAATGGAGATCTATTTTGGTCAGTCTCACTTTCAATATTGATTTTTCTCATAATCCTCCATTTTATTAGGATTCTGGACAAGTTTGCCTTTAGTATATTCATCTTGTCTAGTGAATAAATATTCTAGAGAGACCAATCCTTTAGGGATTTTCTTTTATTTTAATTTAATTACATTATCTTTTGGATTGATCCCTGGATCAAGATTGAATTCTTTACACTCTATTTCAAAACCTTCAAAATAAGTCCCTAGGAACATATCAGCATTCTCTAAAAAAAAATTGATCTATTTATTACTCTCAAAAACTTGCCAATTTTTAGCATTATCTGAGACATTAGGACGATATACTAGTTCTATTCTATATGAATATTTTTTTGAAATCAGGGTGTGGGAAAAGAAGGGAAGCTGATACTGCTAGAGAATCTACTCGAGTGTTCTGGTCTTTGGGAATTACTTCAATAGAAAAGGCATCAAAACATTCTATCTTATCCCAAACTCTGTTTTTATAATTCCTTAATCTATCATTTTTAACTGAAAAATGCCTCTCACTTATTTGATAATTAATTTCGCATCTCGAGTTGCCTTGAGTATTTTTATACCCTTTCCTTTAGCTTCATTTAACTCAAGTAATAAAGATTCATATTCTACAGTGTTATTAGTATTTTTAAATTCTAATTTGAAAGAGCAAGGAAAAGCTTTACCTTTAGGTGAGATCAACACAACTCTTGCTCCTGAACTAGTGGTAGCACAACTGCCATCAAATTCCATGGTCCATAGATCATCTGAATGAATAGACTTTGAGATAGATTCTTCCTTTAAATCTTCAAAGGATAGAAAATAATTACCAAATTCACATTCTTAAAATAGAATCTGAGACTTAGGATCATCAGAAGGATATACCATAAACTTGTATTTAGGTTTAGGTTCTAGCTTAACTTTTTGTTTTCCTACTATAATTGTAGCTTCTGACCAATTCAATTTAATCTGACCTTCCAAATCTTTACAAAAAGTCCTACTCAACAGCATCTCATAACTATTAGGGATATTCACTACCAAAATAGTCAACTTTACCTTTTTATCAAGATAGGCTACAAGAGCAACTCGTGCATCTTTAATTTTTCTGAGCAAAGAAATATGTTTGCCATCCATAAAATAACATCTACCAAATGTTTTTGTAAGGGATAAGCTTAAGGCTTTGACTATAGGAAAAGGCATTCTATTATCAGAAGCACCTGAGTCTATGATATAATTGCTAAGTTTATGACTATTTATGACCAAAGAAAGATAAAATAGGTTAGGTTTCATATCATTCATATAAATAATATTATCAAATGAATTAAGGGTCATTTTAGAAGTATGAGTGGGTGATTCAAATGGAGAAGTGAATAATTAGGCAATGGGAGACTCAGTGTTAATGTTTAATTGACTTTCAAGTTCAATTTGTGTAAGACCATTTTTGACATATTTAACCAATTTATCAAGTTCTTTGGATTTCAACTTGAGGTATTCAGCAGGGAATATTTGAATTTTCATAGACTTATAAAATTCTAAAATATCAAAAGAAGTCTCACAATCATTTCTATGTAACAATTTACTTTCTTGTGTCTTAGCATCAAAAGTTTTAATAAAAGGTTCCTTACATTTAACGGGCACTTCTTGAGTACTAGAAAACTTCAAATTCTTTTGATTTTTGGTAAGCACAGCACATGAAGGATCTTTAAGAGTAACCACTATTTCACCTCCTCTTTCTGAATCTAAATCATATTCTAGGAAGTGTATTTCAGAGTCACCAGGTCTCTCAAAGTTTCTTTTTTTTTTAATAATCTCCCCTGAGACATCTTGATTAGCAGTCATTTGAGTATATCTAAGCATCTTTGGACAAGAATTTCCATCATGATCAGTAGTCAAATGAAAGACACACATGTTATTTCTTCCAAGAGGGGCTTCAATAGTCAATTTTAGTTGTGTTGATGCAAGTGATAATGTTTTACTAGCATTTGCTTGTTGATTTCTCCTACCAATATCTTAATATGATTGTTAGAATGAAGTACTAGTCTTTGGTAATTATATTTTAAGAGCAATCATATCATGGACTAGCCTTTGAACCACAAGATCCGTAAAGGATGAGGGATGAGCATTAGGTTCTTGGACTTCTTTCTTCCATTTTTTGGCCATAATAAGATCATCCTCTAACTCAACTGCCAATGATTGTGCATCTGTTAAATTGATAATTTCACCTCTTCTGAGATAAAAACTTATATTAGAAGACATAGAATTAATTAAAAAAAAATCTGATTCTCAATAGTCGGTCCTTTAGCAGTAGGAATATTGTGTACAATTCTATTGAATTTGGCTATAAATTCCCTCATGGATTCATGTATCTCTTTCTTGAGCTGAGTCAATTGAGAAAGAAGGGAATGTTCATCTTCTGCACTTTTGAACCTATTTTTAAACATATTTTTCATATCATTCTAGTTTGTGATTGAGGAATCAGTTAGATGATAAAACTATTATATTGTAATATCAGTTAGAGTTTGCACAAAAAGCTTTATGGCTACATCTTGATGTTGCACGCCTAACACACCACATGTTGCTAAAAAGGCACTTAGATGTTCTTCTAGTGATTATCTTCTATCTCCATTAAATTTAGGTAAATTTTTCCTTGTATTTTTAGGTAAAAGATTAAGGTTGGCTCCTAAATTTAGAGGTTCTATGGTTGCTCCCCAAGATTGGGCCATTGGAAGAAAACTTATGGTAGAAAGAAAGATAGTACCAAAAAGAGTTAAGGCTTGACAGAGAGAGGATGTATAGGGTTTAGGAGGACTAGGAGGTCTACTTATAGATTTTCTAACATGGATATAAATATAAGGAAAATTTAAGCTTTGTAATGTTTGAAAAATAGAATCTTCAATTCCTTCTCTTCTCAAAGACCTTGTGTATCTTCTGAAATCTAGTTTATGATATTATAATTATTAACTTCACACTTCAGAGAGATTTAATTCTTGGTTACATTTTCTACTTGCTTCGTTCTTTGCTTGAGTAATAGTAATCTCATATTATCAACCAATTCTTTTTTTTCTAATATTATGCTTGCTATCATATAATCATCGATATTTTGATGAGAACGCCAAGCAAGAGTATTTAATTGACTAATTATATCTTCTTGTACATCTTGAAAACCAAGATTAGATTAAAAAACAATAATTATATTTTCATATAGAAGCACCATTATCACCTCATATTAAGGTGACTAATCTTTTACTAAAGATTTCAATTTCGATTCCCCAGCAAATTCACCAAAAACTATTGGCTAACAGATTTATCCTTATCTAAAAATGTTTTATTTTGACTTCATACCCTTCTTTCAAGAACAAATAAGTTAAACAAAAAATGGATGAACTATTAAGACTAATTTCCTTCTGAATTAAGGTATAGCTTCCTTTAGAATTTTCAATGAATTCAAATACTCAGATACACTTTTAACCAAAAAGTGTTTTAAAGGTAAACTAACATTAACACATCATCATGTTATGAATGCAAAATTTTATAACAGCAATGGATAATAGAACACATAGATTCTATTTTTAAGAATGATCAAATAGATAAGCATATATATTGTTGAACTAGTAAAGGATAAAACACATACAATGAATTGTCTAATAAAAGAGTAATTACTATATGAAAGAAGATTTCACATAGAAAACATAATTTCAAATACTCAAATGCATAGATCTAAGTATTCAACAATTGATTCTCCTTTTTATTCATAGATAAAAAATGTTTCAGATAAACATCACATATATTATCAACAACAGTGGTCCTATTCTAAATTTTTTTAACTCCTCTCATTTATATCTCCGTCCTTTTCAAATATATATAGTTGTCTTCTTTAATCAATATTTCAAACTAAACCAGAGTTAAAGTATCTCTGACCCATACGGGATTTAGTTTTTTTTACAAATTCACTTAAAGATCAAGTTTTGAATAAAAAAGTAACTGAATAAAAGAAACTATGCAAGTAAAATCATTGCTGAAGTGACAAATTAGGATCTCCAAATTTACTGTGTTCAGTTGGATAGACATGTTGAGTTTTCCACTCCTAAAACTTTGTAACAAACTCTTGAATTTTTGAGAGATTGGGAATACTGACGTGTTTTATTCTTGCCTTCTAGATTTTTTTTCCTTCTGAATTTTTCCCATCTTCTCTGCATGCTCCAGGAGTGTGTTGATGCAATGACAAAGAAGTGACTCTACCTTTGAAATCTAAGTGAAATTTTTAGTTAATAAATTTTTATTTTATTTAATGATGTTGATCTTTTCCTTAAAATATTGAATCACAATATTAATGTCCCTTTCTAATTTTCCATCATCTTTATGTATTTGACATCAATACTCTGTAGATCATGTTGTAATGACTGAATGAATTAAGTTATTTCTTTGATCATTTTTGTGATTTCAATTTACCCTTGTTGATACCGAATTCCTCCATTCAATGTTTTTCTTACTTACCTCTAATACATCTTCATCCAGTCCTATCAAATTCTTTTCTGACAAAAACTTTGTTATTCCATACTTTTGTACCTCATCAATTTGTTTCATCACACTCATCCATTTTCCTTCATCTTTTATCCACAAAGCATTTTGATTTTTCAAATCTTCAACAGTAATTATGGTTAGATCATATACATTCTTCATTTTATGAATGTATTTCATACCTTTTTGAATGACACCATCCAACCAATTATCAAATACTTTGGTAACCATTTTGCTTTTGTATATTTGGTCCAACATCTTTTGATTGATAGGTGGTTTTGGGTCAAAAGACAGGGGTAGTTGGGTAATTGGTTATGGATCTAGACTATGAATGGCATCGATATACTATGTCATTGACTACACAACCTATTTAATATTCTTTTATTTTTTCATCCTTCCAAGTTCTGTTGACTATCCTTTTGGTGGATGCCTCGAGGTGATGCACATTTGTGACATGTGATGCAGTCCCAAGATCTATCTTTTCAATTATAAAATCCTGAACTGTAAGATCGTGAACTTCTTCATTGGTTCTTGGTCGAGCAATTTCTGCATTTTAATTCCCTATATTAGGGTCAACATCTACCCTGGATGTTGTTTTTAAATTTTTAAATTTAGGAGTTTTCCCTAAACACTTACTCGCCATAGCCTTTAAGGGTAAAGAAAATGGTACTATTTCCCTTTTGTTACTGATTGAGCTTTCCAGCCACTTGGGTGTAGAGGCTGAGATTTCTTTATCAATTTGGTAGAATCAGAAGGAATCACTATCTGTTGATCTGCACTAATCTTTTCTGCCATTGGTGAATCAGATTCTTTATCACCTTTGGCTTCTTCTGAATCTTCTTCAAAATTCAAATCCATAATTATTTTTTTAAAAATATGACTCTTTCTCTTGCTTTGAGTCCTTGATCTAGTGGCATGATGAGGTAGAGTAGTTATAAGGGATTTATCAGATTCTTTGATGACAGGATCACTTCCAATTTTTGACTTGGAAGTATCTGCATCATAGATAACAATAAGCTGGTTAGAGGAGCTTATTTGGAATGGTGATTCAATTATTGATGTACATTACTAGGAAGCTTTGTTTTGATTTCCCCCTAGTTTTTGATCTCTCAACCATTTCTCAATATTCCTTATCATTGGGAGGGTCTTAACCTCAATTCTATCTTTTTCATTTTTCTCCAAGTCAATTTCTGGAATAAGTGATTATTTTATCTATTCAAATTGCAGATCAGTCCTTCATTTTTCATTATCAAAGATTCTAGAAATATCCATATTTAAAATAAGAGTAATTATTTGTCTTAGGAAGAACCTGGATCATAGTCTTTTTCTGACCTCAAATTCATCTAAATAATCCTCCCAATAATCCTCCAATTGAGGAATATGTGAAAACTCTGTTCTAATATCCAAGTTATCCTTGGCAAAATCTTTACTACCAAATTAGGATCTGACCATGAAATACTAAAAATTGAATTTTTCAAGATCTAATTCTAAATTCAAAGCATCAGATGTTAACTTGAATGAATAACATCCAAGTTCGATAGGAAAAGATATACCAAATTTTTTTTGGTTAGAATTTTTTTATCTATATGTGATAATTGTCTATAGACTTTTATTAACACAAATCAGTCAAAAACATACCTAGGTAACCTCAAAGGTTCACTGTCAAAACCCCCAACTCTAATATAAGTGAACTTGGAAAATTGAATGAAGAAACTACCATAAATGTTGATCAGTTGCATAGCTTCATCAGACAAATATTTATTGATGTTGTTTGATAATTCAAAAGTCATTTTCCCAGTAAAAATATCATTGACCCTCCTATAGTTCTATAGTAGTTATTCATTTGTAATTGTGAGTAATAATCATAAATTTTTCTATCTTCAACCAAGGGTACATGAGATAATCCTACCCATTATCTTGTAGACGCCAGACAATAAAAGAGGTATGAAGACATATAAAACTCTTTATTTCCCAAATAATTACTTAAACCCAGATGAAAATATTCAACTACAATTTTTGCCCAATCCAAATATTGCTCTCCTTGGAGGATTATATGTATGAAAAATTACATCCAGTCTTCCCAATAATATGCATAAGCATTGCCCTTTAACTTGTGTAGTAATACTATAATATCTTGTATTTCTGCAATCATGTGATTTCTTATTAATAGTTTGGGCAGTCTTGAATCCCCTTTTTGTAATTTCAAAATCTAATTCTTTACAATCATGCTCTTGTAAATTACTTTCTTTAATGAAAATTAACCATAAGAAGAAGTAATAATGAGGTCAGAATATGGTTTTTTAGGAGGAATTCTCATCACAGACATTAGGGTTTGTCTGTTGATATTTAGTAAAACATTACCATCTGCAATCTTGATGCGCTTATTCTGAGGTTCATATCTATTCATGCACTCAAGGACTAATTCAAGGCATTGTATAGCCATGGGAAAGGCCACAGCTTCAACCAAACCACTTTCTACTATCTTTTGCATCATAGGATTTGACACAAGATTTCTAGCCCTTTCTTTAAAATCTTTCAAGTCATATTAGACTAGAGAGGTGTCCCCAATTTCAGGGGGAGAACATATGAGACTAGGACCATGCTCATAATCAAGACATGCAGATTTCATGGCTACAACTTGGAGAATATAATGAAAAAAAAAAGTTTTGAACTTCTTAAATAATGTTGTAAACTCAAAATAAATTCTCCTTTCCAACCAAATAATGGAAATAGCTTATAGTAAGAGTAAAACTCACTTTAAATTTATCTAAAATCACTATGAATTTGAACAACAAATATCTTATACCACCTGTGTTGTTCTCTTTTGTATAATCCAGTATGCTTGTTTACTAAATGTGAATTTTTTCTCTCTTGATATAGATATTAACCAGATTAAATAATTAAACTAAAATAATACGTGCTAAACATGCTTGATAAGACACGCACTCTGACATATGCATTGATGGCAAGCATTTTTTTTGCATAATTTTGATGAGTAATGATTATCTGTAACCTCATGAAAATTCAAAAAAAAAATCTTTATAATGAGTTTCAAATATATTCTCCTCTAAATCTCCCACTAATTTTAACTTAGAGAAAGCCTCAAGGCAAGATGAGAGTATAGTCATTGAACCATTGAACTATTGAACTTTTGAAAATGTGGTTCAATGATATGAGATGAACTACACAGACTAACCAATAGTCATATCATCTTTCTAGAAACTTTGAACTTTGAAAATTTGAACTGTTGAACTTTTGAACTTCGCTATGTAGGTTCAAGTGGTAGGTTCAAATGGTAGGTTCAACGAAACATTAATCTATACAAGGGAACTGAGTGAACATGACTCTTTATAAAACATTGAGTATTGAACTTTTGAACTATTGAACTTATTAAACTCTTGAACTCTGAAAAAGGTTCAAGTTCAAAGGTTCAATTCTTTAAAAAAAAATCACACACAAAAGTCAATAAGCGAGTGAACTTCTTTTATGGCAAAATTCATGAAAAATTGAATGAGGGCGACTCAAAAGGTAACATTATTCTTCCACTTTAAAGTCTCCTTTTGAGATTTATTTTGGTTATTTGCCTATGTATCCTTTGGACTTCTCTTTTAAAAAAGAATCTAACTCAGTGGTGAATGGAAATAGTGATGTCAAGAAGGCTAAAACATTCATTCAGAGGATTCAGAGAGTTGTTCAAGAACAGTTAGAGAAGAACCAAGCTAAATATAAGGCTAGGCATGATAAACACAGAGTTGATCATCAATTCAAAGTGGATGATCAGGTTTGGCTTCACATCATCAAAGAAAGAGTGAAAAGTGAAGGCAAAAAATTAAAACCAATCAGGTATGGTCCTTTCAGGATTTTGGAAAAAATTGGTACAAATAATTTTTGATTGGATATACCTTCTTATATGCAGATTTATCTAGTGGTTAATGTGGAAAACTTGAAATTGTATGAACCTCCTATGATCATGGATCAAAATGAGGGTATTCAAGTTCTTAATGTTGATGATTTTGCTCTTAAGTCTTTTCATGAGTTGTAGGAAGATGTTATTATTGATAAGAAAACCAAAACTACATGAAAGGGTGATACAAAATATCTTCATGTTGATTTGAAAGGGATGCATCTGAATAAGGCAAAATGGATGGAAGTTGGAAAAGTGAGGGAAAAATACCCTTACCTAGTTGAAAATTAAATTCAACTTTTGGAGGTCCAAAAGCTCTTAGTGGGTAGGAATGATCCAAGGGATTTCCACCCCATGATTCCAATCAATTATTTACAATATTTAATTATTGTTGTGAATGTAGGTGGGGCATTATTTGGCAAATAATGCGACAACTCCACCCGTAACATTTATAATTAATTTTTAAAAAAATATTACCAATAAGATATATTTTAATTTATTTTTTTTTACTAATAAATATATTTTTATTAAGATATTAAAATTAGTCTTTACATATTTTAATATATTTATTAAGAATTAACAAATATAGTTTTATATATTTTTATTAAGATTATAATTATATCTTTTATTCTCACTTTAAAACAAAACCTTGTGGACACTTAGTCATTATAATGGTGTGGATGTTTATTTTAATGCCAAAGTTAAATGCATGGTAATATTATTTAAATAAGTTACATGGAATTGGCGAACTTGATGCATGAAAACAATTTCAATGTGGTAATCTTGAATTAATCAAGAAATGCAAATCTTGTTTTATGGCATTGGAGTAAATACTAGTGCCAACTACTCAACAAAGTCAAATACACATGGAAAAATGTTACATGTTATGTTATCAAAGGATGGCATTGAGTTTTGGTAATGCAAATATTTGTTGGTATTTACAATATTAAAGCAATGGAATCTTTGCAGAAGGCATTTATTCTTGGCAAAGGACGTGGCAAACAAAATCCGCATGTTTCTATTTATGACGTTAATATACAAGGTGGCATTGAATGCTTTTGTAAACAAATTATCATAGAACCACAACCATGCCAAACATGGTAAATTGATTTTACTAAGAACAATTGTTATGTGGCATTGGGTTTGGTGCTAACTTGTGAATATATATACATATATATATATATATATACATATATATATATATACATATATATATATATATATACATATATATATATATATATACATATATATATATATACATATATATATATATATATATATATATATATATATATATATATATATATATATATATATATATTGGCATGTCAAACTACAACTAACACATTATTTTGGCAGCATTGTTACTTGGCATATATAGCATGGACTTTTGACTTGGTGCTAGTGTATATTAGCATGTGGCAAGTCTATTATGTTATTGATAACGTTGAATGGTTTGTTAACATCCTATTTTTCTCTATTTGTTTTCCAATACTTTGTAATGAATTACCACATGGTAATGTTAGTAAAGCTTATTCAAAGTTTGTTTTAATTACAAAATTGTTTTAGTGCCATAATTATATATGGCCCATTTTTAATGGAATAATAACCCAAAAATAGGGAAAAATCCATTTTGATATATTGGTTTTGATCAGTTACAGATCAAAATCAAATACAGGTAGTAAAAAATCTTAGAGAGCCAACACCATGCTATCAAAATAAGCAAAATTCCAATTCGGGGAAATTGTTAGTACCCTAGGGAAATTTGTTATTACGCAGCCAATTCCAAATAACATTGATAAATATATAACTGTAGGTTGTTTTAGAAGGATAGCAATAGGATTTTGGCAGAAAAATAGTGGATTTGTACAGAGGAAATTATAGATAGAGATATATGGATACAAAGGCAGCAAAACCTCCAAGAGGTTTATTTTGTTACACAAATATATATATGGTACAAAAATAAATTATTTACTCAATGAGATTTTTGTAATTAGTCTCAAAGAGTTTTAATAAGATCAGAACACTCATAGAGTGGACCCAGGGATGTAACCATTTGGTGAACTCCGTAAGCAAATATTATGTGTTATATTTTGTTTTGAATTTCCTCTCTATAATCAGAAATCCTTTCAATTTCCTTTATTAAATGATGGAAGTTTTATAAATTAATTTTTTTGATTTATTAAAAGGGGAAATTTGAAATTAAAATATTATGTTTTAATTCAAATCTGATCCAAGTAGACTATAAAGGTTTTTATAACTTGGATTTCTAAATTAGATAATTATGTTACAAACTATGTTGTCCAAAAAATATAATCAAAATCCATGATTTACTTATTGTTTTGATGAAATAAGTGCACATCCTCACTATATGCTTATATCGAATCAAGTTCATATGCTTATGTTAAAATGTCCTTTTGGAATGACATTTGATTTTGATATGAGTCATGCTCCTATGGTTCTTATACCAATTTCCAATCCCCTATTAAAGGGATTTATCTATGGGATTTATCATTGGAAACTTTGAGTTTTGCCTCTGTTGTGGGGACTCTTTGGTATGTTGTTTGCTTCCATATTTAGAGTTTCCCCTCTCATTTGAATGTGCCTACTTTCCTATAAGAAAACTTCCATATTGATTGAATTTTTCCTCTATATTTGTTGCATACCGATGAGTTTCTCCCATCACTTCAATATTTAGGAATCCCATATTTGTTTGGATATATCAATTTAGACCACTTTTGTATTTGAGTACTATATGCCTTTCAAAATCCTTGATGCTAAGTTTTGTTGATAGAGAATATAAGGTATTTGTGTAATCTTGTACTTATTGGTCCTTCTTCTATCATAGCAATTATCACTACATGTACTTCTCCTAATAGGGATTTTATATAAAATACTCAATTATAAAAACATCAACCAAGACACCCTAATAGGGATCTATGACAACCATACCTTCATCCTTGCATTCTCTTTAGATTGATCAAGGTGAGCCTCCCATCATTACTAGACATGGGGTTCATCTTCTATTAGAACAAACATTATTTTAATCAAATTTAAGAAAAGTGTTTATAGAAAATATGACTCAAATTTTGTGATCCAATTTCAAGGGCATCTGCTTCTATTTTATCGTTAAACTTCACGATATCAAAACTTACGTGTACCTTATAGGGCTTATCTTCATGATGTCAAAATTTATTTGTACCTTAAAGGGTGTGGGCCCTTGGCAGGGCCTCTTTTCAAGAGCTATTGACATACTTCTCAACATTTAATAGAGAATTTACATGAATTAGGTCATTATTTTAGCCCTTTACTTTTGTAGAGCCTCTTTGAGCATTGCCTATGTTGGGTCTAAAGAATTCATTGGTCCTTCTCTTATGTCTATTTTTCATCTCTTGGGTCTATCAAAAAGATAATCAAATGATTTTATTGTCTCCAATCCTAAATTATTATATCCCAACCTCATTCAATGGGACACGTATGATATAAGTTATTATGATACCATTGATCCAAATTGAGGAGTCAATTCGGGGGATAACATATCAAATATTAGGAACAAGTCTATTATAATAAATCCAAACTTTATTATACTGAATTGACATAGTAGAAATAATATTAAACTAATATTTATCTTAATATAATAATAGAGGTTCTAAAAATAAATAAATCTTAGTGGAAAAGATATCATTTATCCATTATGAATTATAATAGGGAAACCCCTTGTCTTACAACTAAAGAAAACCAATAATAGTAAATTGATTTAAAGATAATTAGAGATAATAACATTCACTTAGCATGCATTAGCATGAAAATAAGAGTTTTAGTTAAAGTTACAAAAATTAATAATAGTTTTTTAAACATGCATAGACATGTGAATGGGAAAATTCCTTATAATAAGTGATCTTCTAGAAGAAGAATTAATAATAATAGCTAGTCAAGTTGGACCACCTTATTGGGGCAATTTTTGAAGGTATTATCTTATTTTATGTTGTAATACCATTTTAAAAAGCTCAGATTTATAGGAATACATTCACTTTACTAATTGTCAATTTTGAGGTTCTTGAAGCTTTGAAAAGGTTCCAAAGGCCTCTGGAATTTCCATTTATGTTGTACTAAAATTTATCATACAATTATAGACTGTTTATCTTATGTAGTGGTTTGAGACATTATCAGGATCAGTGATAACATACTTTCTCCCCATAACATCTATACATCAATATTTAATACATTTTACTTATTTTGTGCTATAGTGGAAAGTCATGCTAAGGTTAAAAGTGAGTGTCATGAAAAGATAATAAACAACACATGTATATTGAGTTACATGCTTGTTACACCTTAGGATAAATAAATAATTAAATAACTAATTTATATAAGGAGGAAGATAAGCACTTTGAGTGAATTGGCATTTTAGACATATAAACAGATTGTCGTACATAAATGGATTGAATTATCCAAGGGTTATTTTGCACTAAAGAATCTAGAAAGGCTTGCAAGACTAAGAAGTGTTTCATCAGGGGTCAAGTAACACTATGACTGAGGCACAAGGATTTTACTAAAAAAGGCCTCATTTAGAGTCTTTATTAATAAATTTCTAACATTGTAGATTCTATATTGCATTCAAGTGGTGTTAATAACACTTAAAACATTCATGGTTGATATCTATAAACTATAGCTCCAAGAATATGAACAGAGCCACTAGTGTTTGGTAGGGGGTATAAAGGGTAATTAAACAAACAACTAGAAGGCTAGAATGCTCAAGACTTCAATGGGCTACTGGAGATCTATAGAGGCTATTTAGTTTGTTAGCTTGCACCAAGATATAGATAGACTTGTAAACAAAGTTAGGGTCAGCATGATCAAGTGCAAAAAGGATGCAAGTATCTCTAATGGGTATAACCAAAATAAAGCAAGTAGCTAAGATTAGAAATTTACTTGAATATAAATTGCATAAATGATAATGTTGAATTAAGAGAACTATCAAGTAATGTGTAAACTTAGAATCAAAGGTAATTTCAAGCCAAATGAAACATGTTTTAAGAAGTAAAGACATTTTTAAGTAAGGGTGTAAGAGCATGCCTAATCCAATCCTAATCTAACTCTTTATTCTCAACACTATTATTTCCTGATAATGCAATTTTTTGGTTTAGCAAGAGAGGAGACTATTTATGAAAATTATATAGATTGTTTTGAGCATTTGGAATTCTACTATGTAATGAGAAGTGTTTCCAAATAATTCTTGATGTATAATGGAAGATATTTCAAGCAATGAAGGATATTATTAACCACATACAAATGCATAAAACTTTAGAAACTATCCTAGATAATGCCCTAAACAAGCTAAATCACTAAAACAATGAAAAAATAGCATATATACTACTATAAAAAAAATAAGAATTTCCATTTACATAGAAAATTTCCCTCATATCAAACTCAAAATTATTGTGTAGAATTTTTACCAACTGATTATCTAAGCTAGGAATCAATGAAGGAGGAGGATCAGGCTGTGTGTAATCTGAGTCTAAACTAGGAGCCAAAAGTAGTGAAGAAGTGAAGGAAAATGTACCAACTGAGAAAGAGCTAATAGATGGAGCATAAAAATAGGTGTAATGGAGTCGTGAGGAAGATAGGATCAACCCACAAGATTTATAAACACTATAGAGAGCAATGTGAATCACCAAGATGAACTATATAATAGTAGGGCATCCCCTGTCATAATGAAAGCTAAATGTGCTAAGAATGAACTAGGTGAGATTCAAGAAGGAAACCAAGATTTGAGATTGATGATCAAGAGAGAAGATCAGATCAAAAATACATGAGAGGCTAAAATCAATGATGAAGTATCATTTGAGGTAACCCTAATCCATCCAAGACCAAAAAGTAACTGTTTCTAGTTGTTTGGGCCAAACTAGATCCTTTTTTGCATGTTCTACCCAAGTTGCAGCCTAGGCCACAAATTTTGTGAAGAAAACATGTGGCTTAGTTTACAAGTTTCCTCCCTAAGTTGTAGCCTACGTAAATGGCCATTATGGGTGGTCAACAAGCCTTCGAAAGGGCTTTAGGAGGCATCTAAAGGACCTGTCTATGTACAAAAGGGTAGTAAGGTGGTAAGGATGAATAAGGGATGGATGTATGACATAGGAAAGGTCCATGTGAGTTTAAAATGCCTCTAAGTAGGATAACCAATGTCGATAGTCTACACATGAGATGATGTGTAATCATATGGAGGAGCAGGCTCACAAGAAGTATGATTATATATGCCCCTAAGGTAAAAGTAGTTGATATTCTAATGAATAAGGAGTGTTGTGAAGTACTTATAAGCCACACAAAATCAAATGAAAGAAATAACTAAAAATATAAAAGATAACATTACCTGCACTTACCAAATAAGGATGATGACAGAATAATTCAATGACACAATCAACAGGGGAGAGTGCAAATGTTACATAATCCAAATTTAACTCTAGCTCTATCTCCAACACTTACAAAGAAGGAATATAAATGATATCAAATCAAATCATATAATCCATAATGGCATTCACTAAGGCATCAAAAATAGTGTTCTCCCTATAAGGGATATGGTTGACCTGAACGTCTTCAAAGAAAGAGAGCAAATTGCATGTTACCTCAAATAGGGGGAGCAACTCAGAGCTAAAGACAGCTTAGGCATCGATGAGTTGAGACATGTCTAAGAGTGATTAAAAAAATAACTACACATAACATGCACTTAACCTATAGGCATCAGTCAAGGCACTAATGATTGTGTGATACATGGTGGCATTATTCATCTCACCGATAAGGAAGAAACTAGATGCAACAAGTTCATGACCCATAGATCATCAATAACCCTCACAGTCATAGGTCTTGGGTTACCCCAGCTACCACCATCTATTTGAATCACCACTAAGATGTGTACCATGATGGGGTTTAAGGATGTAGGACTAGCAATTACAAAAAGGTGATCTCAAAGCAAGGTAAGATAAGCGAGTTGTAAGAGGGAAATAGATAATGAAACCAAGTTATAATTAAAGTCATTGACAAATTCCAGTCATAGGAAGAGGTAACAAGGTAAAGTGGGGGGAATTTCATATAATATGAAGGATGATCAACAAGATTAGAATAAGTCCTGAGCTATCGTAACCAATTAATGAACCCACCTATAATCATGACAAAGAGGAGAAAATGGGAGTTAGAATGAATCGACTGTAGAGAAGCAGATAAATGACTAACTAAAAGAATTATGGAAAGTAACTTTTATTTTTAGGTGTCCACAAGATGGGGCACTAGCACAGGAGGTTAATGGGGACTCAAAAGGGGTCCTAAAGACCAAAATAGGGCTAGAATGGGCCTAAAGAGGCCTCAAACTAAAAAATGAAGGCCACCAATAAGCTCAAAGTGAGACAAAACCCCTAAGACAATGGTTTCATGGTCTAGAATGCAAAAAAGGGTAAAACACCTAAAAAGGGCCCACAGAAAGCAAGAAAATGGGCTAAAAAGAGGAAAAAGTGAATCATTTTCACACTTATTTTCACTTTAGGAGAGCCTGAAGAGATTCCACTAGACACCAAAGCCTAAGAAAATTAAATGAGGATGTGGGAGTATACCACAGGCATACAAGATGGTCTGAGTAAGTCCTATAAACAAAATTTTGTCAAATTTTATCCATTTTTGGCATTTCATAGGCCTAAAAGCCATTTTGATTGAATTTGAATGATTTGGTGGATGAATCAAGTGGACTAACTAGTCAAAATGATTAGGAGGTCAAGGAGAACACACCTAAAAATATGGGAATTTGTTGAGTTATTTTAGTTAATTCCAACTCTGACATTGAATTTTATTCCAATAAGCTAGTGTGTTAGCCCTATCATGCAAGATTTAGGTCTCATACGCTCACCCAAAGCACGTAGCAAAAGATTAGTTCCTGAAGGTTTTGTAACACAATAATATATGTTTGTCCATATCTTTCTCTTTATGCAATTCTAAATAAGTATTATTTAACAACATAAACATACTACTATGATCTTTCTACTTCCCAATACAATTATTATTGTTACTACACAGATCACCATCATTATCTAGCATTAGTGACTTAGAAAATAAAAAGATACTAATAACAAAGGACTAATAAATAACTCATATCCAAGTCTAGCATTTAGTGTATTCCATCATTTAAGACACAAACCAACAAAATCTGATATCTCATATTAGATGCTTAATGGACCAAAACGTAAAGCTTCCTCATCTATTCTCCAAAAGATCATCCTCATAAAAGATTACAACAGGGGTATTTATACTTGTTTTGCCCTGACCAAGTGTTATAATCATTACTATTGTGAGAAAATAGCATACAGACTCTTAAAGGCTGAGATTCATGACACTTACAATAAGTCCTTTCTAAAGACCCAATTTTATATGCCCTAGATCCTCACTCTATGCTATATACTGGTGGCCATGTGTTCTACTCCTTACGGGCTGGTGCAAAACCTCTGATCAATAAGGCTAAAGTGTCTCCTATGAATTACTCTCCTAACTACTCCTACTTCCCACATGCTTTCCTAGTCTTCCACTTTCATTTTGAGTCCAATGTTCCTAGGTTCTCCATGACTTGTTATCCTTTGATTAGGTCCTCTTGCATTGGTCCCTTCTGTACTATTATCCTCTCACATCATTATCCTCTTATGCCCAATAGGTTTTGTGCCATGGTGCTTCTACACCTGTCAAACATACACCATAGTCTTCTTGCACCATGGTCCTTCCATTTCATGATAGTTTTATGCCAAGATAGGAAAATATTTAGTCAAAATTTTGAGGCCAACATCACCCCACACTATGCCCTTAGTCCATCTCAGACTAAGTCATGCTAGCGTTTTCCAAAAATTTGGGCCCCTTCTCATCGAGTTATTTTTTTAGATTGTCCCAATGGGATAATGCATCAAGGACCTTTGTAGTTATTCCTTCAATGGCCTCTTTTGATATATTTTTAACTCTTTAGGGTAGGTTAGAGTCTCACTGGCCTTTTTCACCTATTCCTCTAGGGTTGTGTAAGCATCCTTTTGGATGTCTTCTAATGTGGAAATCTCCTTATCAACCTATCCTTGGAGGGTTACAAAACTTGCATGTATTTTATGATGATGGTTATCAATGGCGTCCTCCATCATTTTTATGTCTTTAAATGCTTTTTCACACTTGACATGATCTTTTATTAGGAGCATATCATTAGCTGACTGTTGCCTTAGGACCTCTTCAGCTTGGAGCTGAGATTTTAAGACTTTATTAGGGTGCATTAGGCACACAAAAATGTCATTCAAAATGGGGATAGCTTCCCCAACTCTCTCTAAGGCATGTTTGTAGATGTTAATAATCATGGTGAATTATTCAGCTATTTATATCCCCTCATCTCTTAGCATGGATCATTCTTTGTATTTCTTGTGTAGTAGTTCAACCAGGGTCTCTAGCTTTCCAATGGCATCCCCATCTACAGGTACACCATCTAAAAGTGTTGGATTTTCCTTTAAAATTGTTTTAAAAAGGTTTAAAACCCAAACTTTTGCCTCTATGGCCTCTTGGAGCTTTTGTTTCATTAAGGCCACTTCCTCGATGAGTGATTGCTTCTCTGCAAGCACTTTATTATACATGTTTACAATCTGGGCATGTTTTTTCTCTATTATGCATGCATCAGAGTTCAATAAAATGCTCTAGCATGTTATTTTAATGCCAAATTACAAAAATGTATCGCTTTTTATTAGTGGGGAGAGATTTTATGGATCGGTCCTCATTAATTTTGGTAGCTCTAGAGCATCTGGACCTAAAGAGATTTTATCTAGTAGGAGCTCAAAATCGTGTTCCTCATTGTACATCTTGAGTAAGAAGGACACTTGCTTCTTGGTTTTAGGAGTTTCTTCCTTGGGATGGAAATGTGGCCAAAGATAGAGTCTTTTTTCTTTTATGTTGAACTGGTAACATTCATGCAAAATGGCCATCATTCTTTCATCTTCTTGCTCTGCTAACTCAAACAATGCCTTTCCTTTATTGGGGTCTCATTCAAGCTCGATATCCTCATGGTCACCAATTTCCATCTCATTATCTTATTCACCATCCTCATTATACCCTTTTGTAGAATCAAGTATGGAATAACTGGATGCATCCTTCTCCTGCACTAGGGAAGGAGTTCTCTCAAAATTTGATCTAGAGCTATAGATTTGTACTTGAGGAGACTCTTGTTGGGGTGCTTGTCTTGGAGGTTACTATGGGGAAGATCATGTGGTAGTGGTAATTAGGGGAGATGGTGGTGGTGGTGTATAAGGTGGAGGTGGAGAAGTGGAGGATAAAGGGGAGGAGTAGGTAGAGGGGATGAAGGGTCAGGAATAGATGATTGTGGAGGTGTAGAGTGAGAAGGGGATGGATAAGTGTGGGGAAGAGATGGAGAAGTGTGGAGAGGGGATGGAGATGGATTAAGTGGTGAAGATGAATGATGAGTTGAAGGTGGAGGAGGCATGAGGGGATAGGAAGAAATGGGTTTGGAGGGTTGCACCTCTATCATCTTTTGCCTTTTTGGGGGGATTATTACCCACTTGAACTTATGCCCACATCCAATCTCTTCTTTTTATTTGGTTAGAATGCTTAGGGGAGTCTTTCTTTGGGGTCTTCACCCTATGGGTTCTTATAGGGGAGAAGCATGTAGAACAACCTATGAGGTTTCTCCTTGATCAAAGTTTTCTTGACCTGTATGTTGGTTAAGTATGTCTCTAACCTCTCCACATAGGCCTTCTTGCCTAATATACATAAAATTTTCAAAGGGTGTGAAGCTTCACATCAATCCTCTCTACCTTCAAAATGATAGGTTATGTGTCATATATGTGATTGATAGAGTCTACGAAGTACCACATAAAGAAGGCATAAGACAGCTTGAGCCATGCTAAAAGCTCTCCAGATGGATTCATGTGGATCTATGTGAGGGAGAAATGTTGCTTTACAACAAACTGTGCCTAATTTGCAGCTAGGGGGTAAGTCCTTTAGAATGTACCACTCATTTTTGAATGCTACCTTCATCCCATCAAACCAATACCTCATTTTTATCTTGTATGAGGGGGTGATATGCTGGGGCTAAGTAAATTCCTTGTAGCACTTGGTAGGGGACTTGTGAGTGGGAGGATACACCCACTTCAATGCACCTGAGCTATAGTCTAGCACTCTGATCTCATCAAAGACCATCAATAGGAGGATTACTCCCTAGAGGAACTTGTATTTGGGCATTTGATGGGCCCTCTATGCATCTTCAATTATTTTATGGGCAAAATATAGGGCCCAATTATACTTTAGAGCTTATGAGATGTGGTGAGCAATATAAAGGTGTGCCATGTCCACCTCCTTACAGAAATTAGTCCCTCCAATCTTGATGGAAATGATCCACATCATGACTCAGAGGGTGGGATATTATAGGTTCTTAAAGTGCATCATGTACCTCTACTTTTGATACATTAGCACTGTGGCAGTCTTCTATATCTCCTCCGTGTCAACCAAGTCATCGATCACACTCAACCTTGAGCACTATAGTCCTATGATTTTACTAATTCTCTTAGGGGTGATCTTCATGTTACACCCAGTGAAGTAGATATAGTCCTCATGGACATGTATAGGAGGAACTATACTACCTATGTAGGTTTACCAAAATATGACAACTCAAAGAGTTGGAAGAGCCTTGTGGTGTCCAGATGGTTCTTGATTATTAATTCATAGACCACTTGATTTTTTGTATAGGTGGTTTTGACCTGGTAGTCATTCTAGAGCTCGATCTCATTTCCTCGTTGGTAGTGGTTGTAATGAAAAATGGTGGTTTTTGAGACTTTAGAGACCTAGTTCTCTATGTGTAATACCAAATCGGGGTATTTCAACTCTTGTATTAATAGGGAAAGAGGTGGAGATGCTTAGGCCTTCGACATTGTCAACTTCTACACTTACTTTCATTTCTTCACCATTTTTTTCCTTTCTACTTCTATGCATTTTCTTGCTTCTCCTTCTACACTCTGTAATTTTTCTCCTAGGCACTACTCTTGTTCCTCTAGAGTCTCTTCCCTAATGGGAACCTAATCTCCTCTGCTCACCTCTTATTTTGATATAGTTGGTAATTTTTCAAGTCTCTTGGCCTTTTTCTTAGGCCGCATTACCCTTTGAGGAGTTCAAAGGTTAACATGCAGTCCTCCCACATTTCCAAATGAATACATGGTTGTAGATAAATTAATTTAGCTTTTTGAGCTTAAGCACTTTGTTAATGGTGGACCTAAAACCTGTAACTTAAAAAATTACCACTTCTTTCCACCAATCTAGACTTAGAATCTCTCTCATCAACTGGGTAACAACCTACGTGTCTCACCAAGGATATAAAAACTTTGCTCTACTCAATATTTGATTAGTTTGACTCTAGTGTGGTCGCTTCACTCTTCGACTCTAGTTTGTCGCTCGTTCTTAGCTCTGGTAAGTCAAGAATCAATGCAATTTAAAACATAAAATGACTTTAACCTTCTTATTTATAGGCTCTAAAGGGGGGTTATCCTCATTAATTAATTCCTCTTTCCCTTCACTTTGTAAAATAAATGAAAATCTTTTACTGGCCACCATATTTTGAACCTTGCCCTATGCAATTAATGCCTTAATGGTTTTGTCCCATCATGTTTTTGGCAAGCTTCTTGCCATAACTAACCTTGTCATATTAATGGCATGTCCCTTCTCATGCCTTCCCTAGAAGTGGGTGACAGTTGTATCCCACTCTTTTAGTGTGATGGAAGATAACTATTATTTTTTTTTAATTTAACATATGGTAGGAACCTTACCCCATAGTGCCTTAAATGACTCATGCACCCTTAATAACTTTCGTGCCTTTATGACTTGCATGCCCATATATCTCATGTACCCAACTATCTTGTGTACTTTTTATTTTTATCCTTTCATGTGGTTTCTTACCCCACACTAAAATGGTTTATGGTCCTCCACAAAAATAACAACATAAAAACAAAATTGTAATAAAGAAAAGGTGCACATAACAAAGGCAGTGCTTTTATTGAAAGTAGTAAATCCTAATCTAATAGAATAAGCCTTATTGATTACATAACTCCAGCTATTTTGAAGTGAAATATGGTTGAATCTAATTTCCATTATAGTGCCCAAGGAGGAACTGACCATCCATTATTTATAATCGACATGCCTTGATAGGTTAAATGTTATGTATTATAAACAAACCATCCCAATGGATGTGAGGCTTTCTAAGGTGGTGGATGAACTTAGAGTCATATAATAAGACCTTCATTCCTAGATAAAAGACTTTATTCTTGATATGGTGATCATGCCATGCCTTATGCTTGCATTTCTCTACATCCTAGCTCTAATGAGCGAGGAACCAGGTCTCATCTAATTGTATTAAAATATCCAAGCACACTTTCAAGGATGATTGATCATCTAGTTATCTTATGCACATGATATGAAGGGATGTCACCAAAAACTCTACTAGGATCTGTAAACACCTAAATTTGGCCACCAATAACCTCCAACTAGGCTTTTGACCAATTTCCACTTAAAGTGCACAATTTGGCCTAAAAACACTAAAGCACATTAAATAAGTTGAATTTGATAATATTCAAGTGTTGATTTTGGCTAGGGTATCCTTAAATGAGATAATGCAATTTATGGGCCAACTAACTTTGATCATATCATTTTGAGTCAAAATGCCAATTTTGCACTTAGGTGCTCTGGATTGCTCTTTTCTATCAAATATTTTGCACAAGACATGTGCCTTTGTTATTTGCTATTGATAACATCCTAAATGGGAATATGGTTCTAATGCATCTGACATTGACTTCTAATTCCAATCTAGTTGCATTTTGGACTAATAACAAGGCATTCTGATCAATTTGAGTAATTTATGCACAAAGTGCTTAATCATGCTTAAGAGCTAATTAATCCAAGTTAGAGCCTAATTAAGAATTTGATGGAAACTTGTTGAATACTTATTTTTGGAAATGAATAATGAATATCTGCATCATCAAGTGACCTCATTTCTTGGGAAGACATCCCTAGGCCATAAATGCCACAAATATCTTCATGCCTCCCATGCCTCATCAAAGCCCTCCATGCCTCCTCATTGTTCCTCTATCCCAAACTTTGATGAGCCTATTTTTCAATTTTAAATGCAAAAATTGGATTAATCCTTAGCCACATATCTCAATCCTAATATGGATGGTTCAGGTTGATTCTGATCGATCTCAAAAATATATAAATAGGAGACCTTACCACATTATTTCTAAGTTATTTTGGTGCAAATTTATTATGCTCAAATATCTTCAAAAGCTTAATTTGTGTAAATTTATAATGGAGGATTGGTTCCAAAATATTCAAGCAATTAGTGTTACCATGCCAAATTAATTCTAAGCCAAAGCCAAAGGTGCCAAGGAGAGATGGAGGTAGCCAAGCTTCCATTTCCAAGAACTTCATGAGCACAAAGCCGAGCAAAACACTACTATAAAGGCATTTGGAGCATCCAAGGAATGTGAAGGAATTCTTGTTGTTTTTCCTTGCTTTTAGTTGTGTTTATCATTTTTTTTTGTTACTAAGCTCACCCCAGTAACTAGGCATGAAGATGTTAGCTGAGTTTGTTTTTTATTTGGTTTCATTCATTAACACCATACTAATCTTCTCTTTTTAGTCAAATTCCTAGTTCACAACATCACTGCTTCCTTTCCATACACTAAATTGAATAGCATACTTTTATTTAGGCACATGTAGGTAGTTTGATAAGCACATAGTACTATAGACACCCAATCATCCTAGTCAGTGTGGCCAATATTATAGATCTTTGTTAATGTGGTACTTAAGATCTTGTTGAAAGCTTCAGTAGTTTCATTGGTTTATGGGTGATATGGTGTTGTATTGTGGTACATAATCATGAAGCAAAATGCAAATCATTTCATTAAAAAAGTGTGTACCAAGATCACTAGTAAATGCAAATCATTTCATTAAAAAAGTGTGTACCAAGATCACTAGTAAAACTAAGGAGGCACCCAAACCAAGTTATTATGTTCTCCCAAAACTGCATAGTAGTAGAAATAGTACAATCTTTTATTGGTACTACTTCAACCTAGCACGTAAGATACTTGATTACTATAATGATGTATCAAGAACATGTTTGTCATCTAACTAGAATGATGGGACCCATGAATCAATATCCCAATTTTCAAAAGGTTCTTGAGAAGGGATGGGTCACAAAGGTATAACATCTCTCTTGTTAGGTTTACCTACGTGCTATAAATGCCAGATTGCCTAACATATGACTTAGCATTGTGGAATAGAGTTGGCCACCAAATCCCATATAGAAAAACCTTACATGTTGTAGCCTCTTTTGCATAATGTTTCCCTGAAATACATTTGTGAACTTCATGAAGTACCTCAGGCACTCATGTTGCATTACATAATGACAAAACACTTCATCATAGTCCATTTTGTAAATATCACATGTTATAAGCTGAAAAAGTGTGGCATGGATCACAAGTTGCTTTTTCTTATATGAGGTGAGAGACTTAGGAGTGGAACCAGTATTTAAAAATGCTATAATATCTTTTAGTTCTTCAGGTACCTATATAACTTGAAAGAGATATACATCAAGAAGATCATCCTCTATGGTGTGCGAGGGGTATTCGCTCTCAATCTAGGATAGGTGGTCAAGTCTACAGTTAGCCTTCCTAGGTTTCACCATTACATAAAATTAGAATTCTTAGAATAACACAATCTAGTGACAAATCCTCCAATGCAACACTAGTTTGTTAACTAGGTACTTTAAAGCCTCATGATCTATATAAAAAATAAATGGAGTGGCTAAAAGGTACTATCAAAACTTTTGTAGGTCATAAATCATTGGCAAGGATTCATGTTCCATGGTAGTATAGTTTTGTTTAGTTGGTGTGAACTTCCTTCTAGCAAATTAAATGGGGTGATCCAAGTGACCGTCACCTGGTTATGCAAGGATTACACTAAAAACCATGCCAGATGCATCTACATGGACATGAAATGGCTTTGTTCAATTGGGGAACTATAAAATAAGAGTAGTGACCAATTATTATTTGAGTGTTTTAAAGGCTTATTTACAAGATTTAGTCCATATGAACTACTCATTGTGCTTTAAAATTTCTTCCAGGAACATCATAATCTTGGCATAACTGCAAATGAACTTTTTGTAATAACTTGAGTGCCCCAAAAAGGCATGCACCTCATATTGAGTCTTGGGTACAAGCAGGTGAAGAATCATAAATACCTTTGCTGGGTCCACTAGGAGTCCTTCCTTACAAATAATAAGCCCTAGGAGCACACCAAAAGGTGTTGCAAATAGGCACTTCTTCAAGTTTAGGGATATTTGCAATTCTTGACAGTACTCAAACATGAGTATAAGATTAGCACAATGGTCCTTGACCAAACCATATACCATCCAACCATCTAAATAGATCTGAAAGAATTTGTGAATAAAGTCCTTAAAGGCCTCAACTGCTATGCATGAGAACACTACTAGAGAATTTTTCAATTCAAAGGGCATAACAGTATATGCAAATGACTCCCATTTGGTGGTGAATGTTGTCTCAGATTGGTCTTCCTCAGCTATTTAGACCTAAAGGTACCCCGATAATCCATCTATAAAGGATTATACTTCACAACTAGTAACATATTCAAGGATTTCCTCCGTGAATGATATTAGAAAGGGATCTATCACACAGGATGCATTAAGCACTCGGTAGTCCACATAAATATGGATGTGTCTATCTTTTTTGATATTAATCATCATGGGACTGACCTAATCAAATTTGATGATGGGATTGATTACTCCAATCGAGAGCATACTGTCAATCTCCTCTTTAATGCATGCTTAAATATTAGGATTCATCTTGTATGGTCATTTTCACTGGTTGAGCGCCATTGACTAATTTGATGTGCATCTTCCCTAAAGATGGGAGGACTCCCTTCATTTTTATATAGTTCCTCAAGAAAACATCTTGATATTCCTTTATCATCTCAATTTTTTTTGTAATCTCTCTATCAGTCTAGTAGTTTTCAATTATGGCCATCTTTGGTTCTTGTTTGGTGCTAATGTTGTATTGAATAGTCTGAATAGGCCCATGATAAGGGTTATTCATTTGAGGCCTTGTGTCCTGAATAGTATGTGTACTATTTATTGTAGAAACATCTAAATGGTTGATCATGGGGTCAATTGAAGTAGATCCTTCACCTTCATCTACTTCTAAGATAATCTTTTGCTTTCCTAGGTGAATCTTTTCACATCATTCTTCATCAAGAACTGGTGTAGGTGCAAGAACTAGATATGTTGAAGGCTCAGTGAAAAAGTGTAAATGTTCCTCAGGTTCTTGATGGATATTCTGTAATCAGTCTTTGATGGGTCTTAGGTCTCTGATAAATGCTTCACACATGGTCTGGAGAGTGAGGTGCAAGTCCATCCTTAGTGATGAATAGGACAGTGTCAAGGTCATGTTTTCATTTAGTAACTGCCAAAACCTGGTTCCCATGTGTCACTCTTCATGAATATATCAAGCATATGCCCATGTGTGTAAGGTCCCACACCTATAGGTACTCTAGTAAGTATGTTTCCTCATTTCTCCACAATGTCTCATAAGATTCAATGTGAGGTTTAGGTACTTGCACACCACTATAGCTAATTGTTCCCCTGACCTTATTATCAAATGAAATCTATGATGTAAATCAAAATGTACTTGATCCTAGTATAGAAGTTGCTTTTTATGGGTATGCCACCATCTTGTGATGGTGTCATCAAAAGTTGATCAAATGACCTCATTCAATCATTTTTAGTGTCATAAAACTCATTGAGACATTAAACAAAGTCACATACCTCCATTTTTCCTTCAAATCATGGAGCTTCATCAAGTCTTTCTAGTGGTGGTCTTATCATTGGCCCTCTCATTGCTAAACTTGTGAGGCAAATAAAATTGTGATGCTTATGGGGTGGGTGCAAGAGGTTCTCATGATTGTTGATGGTGTTACATACTCTCCCAATAAGATCATAGTCACCATATGCCTAGAAATTACAAGCATTACTTGTAGTGTCATAAATAGACTGGGTATCTATCCATTGTAGAACACCATTTGGGGTTAGATTATGTTATTCATCATTCTGGGTAGTGACATTGTATATATGGTTTATGTCCTCATCAACATTGATGGGTTTTATGTAAGGAGGTCCTTTTGCTTGATCTAATGGTATAACCATACACTTATCAATGTTTTCAAAGCTAATATAACACTTTTTAAAGCTCAAGTCTACATTATTCTCATAGGACTAAGGTCTTCCCAATAGATTTAGGTAATTATCAGCTTCAACTAACTCCAGCACCTTGAAATCTACTTTGAATGGTAGTCCAAGTATGTTGACCATGGCATTCTTGAGGACCCTAATAGGGTGAGCATGACTCTTATTCACCATAAATAAAACATGGGATGAAGGATGTAATGCTGGACTTGACATTTTATACCAAGCATCCTTGATGAGGACATTAACTTCTACACCAATATCCACTAAAATGTCCCTGCTTACCCATCCATCGATGGCATCATTAACCAATATTTCTCTATCTTCTAGGGGAGTAGATGAACTAGGAGTGTCCTAACGTCGAGCATGATTTAAAAAATAGTCCTCACTTTGTTGAATGATGTGAGGATGAACTTCATTTGGAATTTTATCTTGAATCTTAAGCCATGCACTAAGTTGTGGGATAATATTTGCATCCAACATCTACTTACATAGTTCTTAGAAGTCATCCCATGCCATAAGTCAAAGTTTAGCTTCCCTTTACATAGTAGCACACTATGTTACATCCTTGTCTTTGAGGAACTGAATCTTGCCTTGAAGTTCTCATATGAGTGACATCATATCCTAGAGGACATCTTTTTACTACTAAACATTAGGGTACTTTTTAACTTGTGGTTCTTCCCATTTTACCTTCTCGATCGGATTAGCTATCAACTGGGTCTATCACCCACTATGAGTGGTAATGTTTACTTGTTAAACTATAGGGATGGTTGGGCATATATGCCATTATGTTTTATCAATTCAAATCATACCAATTCCCTTTTCATTTTTCTCCTTAGTGATAGCCACATATAGATCAGGGCACTCTTCCAGTCGATGGTCCTTTTTGCAAAAAACACATATCGGGTACTCAGGGCAATCCCTTTGATAGTAGTCTAGAGATCCACATTTTTAATAGGTTATAGGTGGGAACCAACCACCTCATCATCATCATCATCATCATCATCATCTCCCTCATCCATGGTATCCACTATTATCTTGAGTATTAGTGATTAATGTTTGACACGTGCCATGCACTCGAGCTTCATGGATATCATTGATCAATTGGTAGTCATTAGTGTCATGAGTGTAGGAATCATAAATTTTATAATACTCAAACACTTTAGTGTTTATATCCTATTGTAAAAAAGGACAATAACAGACATTATTTTCCCCATATCAAATTTCTCATGTTTGTTTAAGTATCATGTAGATGTTCTTGCATAGGCAGTTGCTCTATGTATGTCCTTCAGATTTGCAATTTGTGCAACAAACACCACTACATGTTTCATGTGCATTATTGGTTGTTAACTTTTATAAATGTGATACCATTGAGGATGTATGGGCCTATATAAAGTGACTAATCTTAGTGTCAATGCTTCTAGCCATTTTAGCATGAAGAACAGCTTTTAAGGCCTCATGTGAGCTAGTGAAGGTCTATTATGATAGGGTTCACTAAAAAGATAGTAAAAGTCCTCCTAAAAACCATTTTGCATGTTCAAAAATGTTAATTTCAAAGGATATTTTAGATATAAATGTTTTGAACCTTGCATCATACTCAAGTATGCTCTTTGTAAGTCCTTGCTTTATGTCCTTCAATGCTGCTATACTCTACTGCTCCAATTTAGGAATGTCGAACTCTTGAAGGAAGGTTATTTTAAGTTGATCAAAATTGACCATCACTTGATGAGGGTTGAAATTTTGGTACCACTTATGCATGTGCTCCAAGAGTGTAGTTACAAATTGTGTGGCTTTATGTTTAGAAGATGTGATGCCTCACACCCTCCAAATCAGTTCACACTTGTCGACATTCTCAGTTGTATTCTCTACCCCTCAATATTTAAGTAAGTATAATGTCATCTTATAGTAGATCATGGTCAATTGATGTGCTTGGGTGGGTGGTTTCTAGGAACCTCTAGCCCTAGTTTCTTGAGGAGGGAGTACACTTCCTCTTACGCCACTACCTAGTCCTCCTCTAGCACCTCCTGTGATCTAGGCATTTGACTCAAGAGAGGATGGTTAGTATGGTGTTAGTTCTAAAATGAAAACAAAATGAAATAAACACACTAATATCATGACATCCCTAAGCCTAGAATCAAAGGAGAGATTAGTTAACAAAATAAAATGATAAACACAACTAAAAATCAAGGAATGAAAACACGAGAATTCCTTCACCTTCCTTGGATGCTCCAAATATCTTTGTTGTAGTGGCTTGCTCAGCTTGTGCTCATGAAGTCTTCATCAAAGGAGGCTAGGCTATCTCCTCTTCTCCTTATCACCTTTGTCTTGTGGCTTGGCATCAATTTGCCATGGTAACACTATTTTCAATGGCTTCTTGAAGATATTTGTGCATTATAACTTTGTACCAAAATAGTTTAGAAATGATGTTGTGAGGCCTCCTATTTATAAATTTTTGGATTTGTTCAAAATCAACCTCAACCATCCATCTCAAGATTGAGATGTGTGGTTGAGGATTAATTAAATTTTTAGAATTAAGTTTGTAATTATCCTCATCCTGACATTGGAAGAAGGGGCAATTAAGAGGCATGGAGGGCATCAAGGAGGCCATTGATGAGGCATGAGAGGCATGAATCCTGATATTTGTGGCATTTATGGCCTAAATATGTCTTCCTAAGAAATGAGGTCACTTGATGATGTATTTATTCAATATTCACTTTCAAAAATAAGTATTCAACAAGTTTCCAAGGATTCCTTGATTAGGCCTCTAACTGGATTAATTAGCTCTTAAGCATGTTTAAGCACTTCGTGCACAAATTACTCAAACTGATCAGAATGTCTTGTTATTGGTATAAAATTTGATTATATTAGAATTGGAAGTCCATGTCAAATGCATTAAAACCTTTATCCCATTTAGGATGCTACTGACAACAAATAACAAAGGCACATGTCTTATGCAAAAGATTTGATAGGAAAGATCAATCCAAAGCACCCATGTGCAAATTTGGCATTTTGACTCAAAATAAACTGATAAAGTTAGTTAGCCCATAAATTACATTACCCCATTTAGGAATACCTTAGCCAAAATTGGCACTTGAATATGTAAATTTCAACTCTTTCAATGCATTTTAGTGTTTTTAGGCCAAATTGTGCATTTTGGGTGAAAATTAGCCGAAACCCTGATTGGAGGTTATCAATGGCCAAATTTAGGTGTCTACAATTTGCCCCTATTTGGGAAGGCATTACAATTTATAATAATAGTAACATCTTCTCAAAGAATAAAAAGTTCATGTATGCCTACAATTGCAATGATGGCAAACTAACTGTATGATGCCCCCTCAAAGGAGCAGTTGGCACAAGCAGGTCGACAAATGGTCCCTCAAAAAGAAAGAAGTGAAACGAGGTGACCAAGGAAAGATATCGGGGTGAAAACACAATGATACTAAAAAAGTAGTTAAAATCATTGAAAATGCAAGTGGGATGGTGTATAATGGTTTGCCCAAAGGTGGTTATACACATTGTACCCCAATAGTGGCAATGTGGTATGATAACACAATAATTTACTCAAAGGTGGTTATAATCATTGAGAAGATGGAGTTGCCCCAGTTAGGATAGACAAACAAGATAATAACATTCCCTTGTATGGGAAAAAAAATTAAAGTAGTGACAACACAATGATTTGCCCAAAAGTGGTTATAATCATTGAGAAATGCAAGTGGGACGGTGTGCAATAATTTGCCCAAAGACAGTTATAATCATTGGACCTTGATTATGGCAAACATGGTAAACTTGGTTGAGGATGGTGATAACTTAATCTAGAGGGTAATGATGAATTGTAATAACCTACTAGTAGGGAGATACTCGTATGAACAAATAAAGGTTGAAATTATTTCATGGTTAATTAGTCTATTTGGGATATGATTGGGATTGAATCAGGATGTCAGTGCCAAAGATATGTTGTCTTTGTTGAATAGACTTCTTGAAGCTGAGGTTTTTTGTAGCATGTGTCGGTAGGCATCATAGTATAACATCACAAGGACTTGATCAAAATATGCATGAGGACTAACTCCCATAATCCAATACTCAATATAAAACAATGCACCAAAGATAGAAACTATGGTGACAATGTAAACATATGAATAGGGATAGATTCAAGTGTAAATGTGGGTAAGGAATTACCCAATGAACACACATAAATTGAATCAAGGAAACAGTGTTGAAAGTAAACAAACATGTAGACAAACAAAAATAAGTAGAAACAAATAAAGAAATGCTCAAATAGAAACCCTACGAACATTGCCCCTAGAAAATAGGTGACAACTTAACAAACAAATAAAATGGGGGAATAAAAGAAAAGGAAGGGGTGGCTGAGCTATCTCCATATATACTAAGCAAGTGGACACTACCTATATAGTTCCATAGATGTAATATACAATAAAAAACTTTAGGCCAAATGTAGTTCTCCCAGGGAATGGGAAGAATGTGATAACTAAGGAAAACAAACAAAATGAATGTGAAAGAAGAAGAGGAATGGTCTTGAAAAATGGCAAGTGCATGAGAGAAAAAGGCCAAAAATTATGGGGAAACTAAATGATAAGTGATTTGCTTGTAACTCATTAAGGGTTCCCAGAATCCTTAAGGCAAAGAAATGGTCAATGTTTTTGTTCTCTTCTAATGATTTTTTAAATGTTTTTAGAAGTGTTTTAGAGTATCTCAACTCAATCAAGAATGACAAGACACTAAATGGTTCAAGCTCATAAAATGGTGAGAGCATTTAAACTAAGGTTGCTCACAAAATGGCAAGAGCATGGCTTAAGTTTCTCATAAAATGGTGAGAGTGTGGCTTAGGTTGCTCACAAAATAGTGAGAGTGTGGCATAAGTTGATCACAAAATGGTGAGAGCATGGGGAAAAGGGTGACAGAGCTGACCTCAACAAGTATTGAGCACTACCTACATAGTCCTAGAGTAGGACCTCAAGTAACTATAGTTCTGCCTTTACAACGAAGGAATTTGACTAGTGTAGAGGCGATTCAAAAAAATAAGCACAATTGGTAAAAAGGCATAAGATGACATAAGAAGTGACAAGTTGGTATGTCAAGGCTTAATGTTGCCCCTAGTTTTCCCATAGGTGGTTATAACTAGGACACAATGGCATAGACCAATGGTACTAATTTGCTCAAAGGTGGTTATAATTAGTATCAAGACCAGTGGTAAGAAAAGAATAAAAAATTAAGGATGCAACTGTCAAAACTTCTGTCATACTATCCCAAAATATGATCTCCATCTAAAGTTCTTGAACCAACCGATGAAACTAATTAGATACCTTGATACTAAAAATGTGTAAAAAATGACAAAAATTAAGGTTAAATAGGCTAGGCTTTATAACACACTGGGTTGATAGGTCAGAAGCAAAAAGTGGATATGGCAAAGAGGATGAATAAGGATGGTATTTGTACAAAGAAGAATAGGGATAAAATGGCATAACTAAAATGGTCCTTACAAACAAAATCACTTAGTGCTCAAGCATATTATCACTTAAGATGAATAATATTCATCAGTTCTAGAATTTCATCCTCATCTGGTGTGGCAAGACTGTATGCTCCTGATCCATAATTTGTAGTAATGATGAAAGGCCCTATCCAGTTTGGTTTGAATTTTCCTTTATGATTTTTCTCAATCATGGTGTTCTTTTGGTTTTTTTAAGAACAAGATCACCAAGTTTAAATGTTCTATACTTAACACATTGATTATAGTGGCCTTTGAGAATTATGATATGCTTTAAGATTATTGAGCATGGTTGCACATTTCTCATCCAGTAGGTCTAGCTCTTACAAGCGAGCTACTCGATAGCATTGATCATCTAAGACATGCTTGAAAGAGATGCGTAGTGAAGGCAATTCGACCTCAATGGGAAGGATGGCTTCAATACCATAAATGAGTATGGAGTGGCTCATGTGGGCATACGATGATTGGTATGACATACACAAAAGGTGGGGAATATCTAGAGGTGCCCATCACGACCGACATCATTGACAATATTTTTGAGAATATTGACAATGGTTTTGTTGGATGCCTTGACTTAGCCATTACCTTGAGGGTAATATGATGTAAAAAAATGTTGTGTGATATTATATTCAGTACACAATTGATCTACATCCTTGTTTTTAAATGATCTTCCATTATCAAATATAATTTTAGAGGGAATATCGTAGTGGCAAATGAAATGGTTAAAGATGAATTTGGAAATTCGCTTTCCAGTCACGTGAGGGGTATAGCTTCAACCCACTTAGTGAAATATTCGATGGTGGTAAGGATATATTTATAACCATCAGATGAAGTGGGGTTAGCCTTCCCAATGAGGTCAAGTCCCCATGTAGAAAATGGCCATAGTATAAACATTAGTTTTAGAGTTTTTGATGGGGCATGAATCAGATTAGCATGTCATTGACATTTGTCACACTCTTTTACATATGTAGTGGCATTTGCATCCATTATGGGCCAATAATAACCAGTATGTAAGAGCTTTTTGGATAGGACTGCCCCACTAGAATGGGCTCCACATACTCCTTCGTGAACTTCTCTTAATGCTAATGTAGACTCTACCAAAGTAAAATAATGAAGCAAAGTTCCATCAAAACTATAATGGTAAAGGGTGGATCCAAGTAAAGTATAACAAGAAAAATGATGAATGAAGGCTTTGGTTTGTTTTTGAGAGAGATTAGGTGGTAAATCTTGGTCATGAAGGTAGTTGTCAAGGTCTAAGTATCAGATAGAATTAGGACCAACAATATCACAAATCATGGCAATGGTTGAAGGTTCATGAACTGGTGCTGACAAATTTTTGATGAGAAATTGATACTCTCTAGCTTTATTTGCTTATCAATTTAGAGAACTAATAGTACCCATGGTATCTGTAGTTTTGTTACTAGCCCTCAGTATATGCTCAAACTGAATATTGGCAATTTGTTGTTTAAGAGTGTCAACCATGACTTTATATAGAACTATCTTGTCATCTTTGGTCTAAAAATGATCTGTGACCTAATTGATGATTAACTGAGAATCAACATAAACTTGAAGAAGAGATATATTCCACTACACTTCTTTTCAAAGTCCTATAACAAGTGATTCATACTTGGTGATGTTGTTTATATAGGGATTAGATCCCCCTGCGGTGTAATAAATAATAGGCCTACCCCTGATCCATGTGTAGTGAATGAAAAATCAAAATATACCTTCTAGGGTTAATCCTCAAGGGGTGTGTCAATGACAGTCATGATATATTTATCAAAAAATTGAAATGTGAGTGGTTATGTGTCTATGAGAGGTGCTTCAGCAAGTTGATCTACAAGAATTTGTCCCTTGATTGCCTTCTGATTGACATACTCTATGTCAAATTCACTGAGAAGCATGATCCATTTAGCCATTCTACCTTGTAAAGTTGTTTTGGATAGTAGATACTTGAGTGGATCTACCTTTGAAATGACCATGGAATTATTATTTAACATGTAATAGCATAGTTTCTGAGCTATAAAAACCATGGCTAGACAAGCTTTTTCAATAAGTGCATAGTTATGTTCATATGTGACCAAGGTACGGCTTAGGTCGTACATAGCATGTTCCTTTCCATTATCATCATGTTGAGCCAAGAGTGCCCCCAGAGCATAATCAATAACTGATAGGTATAACAAGAATGGCTTTCTTGACATAAGGGGTAATAAAATAGGTGGATTGACAAGATAGTCTTTGAGCTATTGAAAAGTTGTTTGGCAATGATCATCCCAGTGAAATGCAACTCCTTTCTTCAAAAGGTGTGTAAATGGATGGCACTTTGTTTCTAACTGAGAGATGAAGCATCAGATTGACTAGATTTTACCCTACAAACTATGAAGTTGCTTTAAATTGGTTGGTGGTGGCATCTCAGTTATAGCACGGACTTTAACTAGATCAACTTCAATACTTCTATGAGATATGATGAAGCCAAGTAATTTGCCTAAAGTTACACTGAACACACATTTCTTTGGATTGAGTCTAACTTTGTACTCTTATAATCTTTCAAATATCTTACACAACACTATTAGATGGTCAGCCCTGGTTTTGGATTTTCCTAATATGTCATTGACATAGTCTTCAATAATATCATCATATAATGGAATATGATAGTCATGGCTCTTTGATATGTAGATATAGCATTGTTAAGGTTACATGACATCACCTGATAACAAAATGTTCACCGTGGAGTGGTGAACGCTATTTTATGCTAATCTTTTGGCATGATTATGATCTGATTATATCTTGAAAAAACATCCATAAGTGAAATCATTTCATAACTTGCCATGGAATTGATGATCATGTCAATGTTAGGCAATGGAAAATCATCTTTAAGACAAGCTTTGTTGATGTCTCAAAAATCAATACAAATTTTGATTCCTTCAAGGTTTTTGCTAATATTACTACATTAGAGATCCATTCTGAGTAGTCAATAGATCTGATACATCCTACTTCAAATAGTTTTTCCAACTCTTTCTTTACCAATACAACAATGTGAGGATGTATCTTACGTAGCTTTTGTTTTATCAATTTGGCACCAGGATTAACCACAAGGTGGTACATAACCAAGATGGGGTCTAAACCTGGCATGTCAGAATAAGCCCATGTAAATATATCTACAAATTCTCTCAACAGAGCTATAAAGACATCATGTTCTTCTTTAGTGAGGGGCATGCCTAATTTTATCCATTTTAGGTCTGATGGAATCTGATGTTTACTTTTATTATATCTTGGACTAGAAGGGTTGAATCGTCTTCTAAGATAGTAGGCAATGACTTGAAATATTGAATTATGTTTGGATCCTCTGTTAGGACTTGCTATTTATCTTCTCCTAGGCATGATGAATTTGAGTCCCCTAATGGGAGATTTGGCCATGTGACAAAAATAGTAAAAAATTCTTAAAGAATTTGATCAAATACTTGTTGTTACCCAAAACTAAACTCAGATCCATAAGCAAGTTCATCATTGGTGGTCTCCTGATCTAAATTTAAAAAAGAATCAATACCCCCATCTAATAGCACCTGAAATAGGTTTTCAACACTAGACTGGCCTTTATCTTTACTTTTTCCTTGTTGAGAAAGTTCCTCAAAGAGGTTTTCACTTTGGGACCTCAATGTTTTACTTATTTATTTTTGGCTAAAGGTGTTCACTCACTCTCCAAAATAAGCTACAGGATCCAATGTGATTGAGAATCCTGATTTGTGATCTTCCAACAAAACTTTGTCTCTTAGGCCAAAGAAATTGCAGAATGTTGCATCATTTTAGAACTCATCAATCGATAGACTAGATTCTTGATGGTCCCAATCTATCAGTTAGGGATAATATAATGGCAAAGGGTTGCGATGAATGGCTAGGGTAAGGGTACAAATGGAATTATTATCAAACAAGTTGGTTTCAGCTAGGTTATCAAAGGTGAGGCTATGATTAGACTCTACTTTGTTATTGGCATCATCATCATTGGTCACTAGTGATGGAGTTTGAATAAGATATGTGAGGTCACGCCCAAGCAGTTAAAATCCATGTCCATAAGGTCTTTCTTACTTAGTCATGTAAATTGGCTCAATGGTCCCTTGTTGATTTAGTCTAAGGCCTCTTCCTTCATAATTATGACAATCCACGATCCTAGTGAGAATAGGATACTTTGCACTTTTATAACAATCAGCCTTTTTGTCATTGTATAACCATGATTCATCTCCTTCAAGAGGGTCAGGTTCTAGGCTAGATGTTGGTACAAATGTGACGGGTCCCATATCTTTGTTCTCTTGTTGCCAATGCCTATGTGGGATGACTTTAGGTCACCCAAAGGTTTTCAGACTATGAAGGAGATTAGCAATATGAAATGTATCATGCATCACAGACTCTCTCAATCCATTATTTAAAATGGTGAAATGATTGGAAGCTTCAGGTAACAACATGTGGGAAAGAGAATCCAAGGTATTAGGATCTATGTAATTATCTGGTGAAGGATCAATAAGTATAACCTTTTCTTTATCCTGTTTGGAACTTGGATTCATACCATACTAATAACTATAGCTTTAAAATTTGGCCTCAAGCTGCTTCCAGTGTTCATATGGGTATAAATCTTCTAGAATATTCACTTATATCCCTAAGTGGGAAAACTTGATACATTGGTACAGTGTTAATAGGACTACACGAATCTCTTGTAACCAAGGCCTACCTAGAAGTATGTTGTATGATAACTCAAGATCAAGAACGTGGAAATGTGTATCATGGGTTAAAGGCCCAATGATAACTAGAAAACTAATGGTGCCTTGTGACTCTCTTTCTTGATTATCATAATCTTTAATAGTTATTGTTTCTAGCTGGAGATCTATCATTGTGTACCTAAGAAGCTAGTTGAGCTTTAGAGACACTATGTTGAGGGTGGATCCATTGTCTATAAGAACATGTTTCACTTTATGTCATCTTATATAAACTTCAATGTATAATGGATTATTATGGAGTGGGCTAAGGGAAGACATATCATTTTGGTTGAATGTGACTTCTTGGGCTAGAGTTAGGTGTCCAACCAAAGCTTAAATTTATTAGGGGATATGTCACTAGCAACAATGGATTGGTTCAAAAAATCATTCAAGATGTTCTTATGGATTATTGACATTCACAGCAAATCTAAAATAGAAATTTATGTTGGTGTCTTTTGTAATTGTTCCACAATATCAAACTTCTTGTCTTGGTCAGTAGTGAATGGTTTATTCTGAGGTTGAACAGTTGATTAGATGATAGGCAAAGTGGTGGATGGTTATGGGCCTAGAATAGTAATTTTTGAACTCCAAGTTGTGATTACACAATCAGAATTAAATATTGGACCATTATTGCTAACTGATGTTGGAAATGGTTTGGGAATAGCTAGGATAAGTCTCGGTTGCCAATGCACTTACATGTGATCACGTAGGAAGAACAAGTTGTCACTATAAGATCCAAAAGTAGAAATCCTAGTTTATTGGTTTGCATGTATGCACTCCTAGGTCAAAGAAGGATTATCCATGTAATTCAGTTAAATATTATTGTTTAATAATGGTCTAGGTTGATTAGTGTTGGGTCTAGGATTAATAAAGTTGGTATTAATGCTACCCCCTGTAATATGACCTACAACCCTATTGTAGTCATATGCAACTACATAGTAGGTTTATTGGTTGTTATTGTTTTGACCTTGGTTTTGTCTATTATTTTGTCATTGTGAAATGTGTTGCTAATTTTATCAATTTTGCTATTTTGGCCTTTGATTTTGATATTGTTGATTTTATTGTTGCAATGGCTATTATTGTTGTTGTTGCTAATTATTTTATTGTTATTGATTTTTATGTCGAGGAAAAGGGTTTTGATAAATCCCTAGAGTTTTATTAGAAGTGAAAGCACCATTATCCAATGTTATCTCCCTATTCTCCAACATATTTTTAATTAAATGCTTGATTTGGACACACCTTTGTAGATTATGCCCATTGACCTAATGATAGTCACAAAATTCATTTTCATGATACCAATTAGGATAAAGAATGCCTTACGAATAATGCTTTGGTATAGGCCAACTAATCATATTAACAACATCAAGTTTATAAAATATAGATTTAATAGGCTCTCCTAGGTCACTAAAGACATGATGTGTAGGCACGATTCTCTGAGGAGGAGGGGTTTGCAATGGTATTGGTTGTTGCATTTTTTGTGTAGGTCTTGGTTGTTCTGCTTGTGGAATTGATTAGATAGGTTGCTGAAATAGTGGTACATATGATGTTTGCATAGTTTGGACATGACGAGATTCAGTTCCTCTATTTCCCACAACATTCTTATTACAGTTGAATTGCTTCAATCTTTTTTGGTTACTAGCCTGTGTTAGTTGAATTGCTTGCGCTTGAATAGGATGTTGTTGTTGGCCATTTCCCTGATTGGTAGAATTAAGTTTGATGACTCCTTTATTGATAAGTGCCCACTCGATCAACAAACCTTTATCAATGATTTCTTTGAATGTATGTCCACATTTTATTTCCACATGGTAAGATATTTCACTATGCAATTTTTTAGTAAATATAGTGGCTAATTGTTTATCTAGCAAACTATGGCTGAAATGGCTTGCAAGGGCTCTTCATCATTGTAAATAACTTGTAAAACTCTCACCAAATTTTTGATTTGCTTGTGTTAAGTCCACTAATGAAATATCATGCTCGAGATTATAGGAAAAATGTTGCACAAATTTATAAGAAAGATCATAAAAGTCTGCTACTAAATTCTTGAGAAACTTTAAAAAACAATCCAAGGCTTGTCCAGCCAAACTCCTTGGAAACAACAATAGAAGGTATATGTCACTATATGCCACTAGTTGACATTTAATAAAGAATTCGATCAAATGAGTCTTAGGGTCACCTTTCCCTTTGTATTTGTCAAATTTGGGTGGTTCGTATCTTGAAGGTAATGGTATCTATAAATACTCCATGTTGAGTGGATATGAGCACACATCATCTAATTTAAACTTTTTAGATTGTTTACCTACTTAAATGGTAGCAATTGCATCCTTCATCTATTACAATTCTTGGGATAGGAAACTAGAAGGGATATTGTTTTGAGGGAGAAAATTAGTTTGGGTGGATGGTTGGGAGATCACAAGTGGGACACTTTGACTAAGGTATGATGGAGATACTCATTGGGGTATATTGGTTTGGTTGGGGAATGGACTAAGAATATACATACATGGATTATGATGCACTTGAAATTGCACATTTGGTTGCGTAATATTCTAGTTCGGGTTGGCGATAAAGGTTTGACTTAGAGGATTTTATGGTTGGGACAAAGGGATATAACTATACTATGCCTACTGTGGTTGAAAAGGGACATACTATCAACTAATCAAACCTTATTATCAAGTGGGAACTTCTAGACCAAGACCCTATCTCTAAATTTGTGGCACATTTTGAACCAATGGTAGTCTAGTAGGTACTTGAGAAATATGGGGACCTCCTTATTACACTAATCCCTATGAAAAAGTGAAAATAGGTTACAAATTTGACATCTATCACTAACTAATATTTACATGTTGTTGACTAGTCATTGCTTGGTTTTGAATTGGCATATTAGTCTATGACTGAAAAGGTATGTTCGTCATTACCTAGTGAGGTGTAATATTCATTACCTTTTATTGAGGTGGTAATGTATTTGTCTTATTTTACATTGATACACTAGATTATGTCTATTGTTGTGGAATAATACTCGCTACTTGTTGAGGAGGAGTAGGGTTCATCACATTTTGTCATTGAGGTGTGACATTGATCGTTGTTTGATTACCTAATCTTGTAGGTTGTACACTTGATGGAGTAACTGGTTGAGTACCACTTTGATCAATATTGGATGATTTTTGCACATTATCTACTATGTTTGGCTCATTATTCTATGTAGAGGTTGAAAACACTTCTTCAATAACTAGCATATGCATCAAGTTATCTATCAAAGCAATTTGTATGAATGGGTGAAAACATGTATTCTCTTGTATAGTTAACTCTATCAATACTCCTATTGAAGGAACTAGGTCAATAAGAGGCTTACTCACCATGTTCATATGATTAAAATCATGTGCTAAATTTAAGTAGGTTTGGTATGTTGTTTACATTTGGTTAAAGTGATCTTCCATGACATTTTTGCCTCGATTGGATATATTAAGGTATTGATACATTATTTGGACTAGAGCCATATGATTTCTAGAAGAAGCCTATTGATCGTAAATGATATTGGGGAGCACTCTTACTAGACTTGGTAAATTTTCATGGGGGAAGTCTGCCGAAAACTTGGCCCCTACCTCTATGGATCTAACCAAAATCTCATATTTGTTCTCTAACAAATATCACTCAAACAAAAATGGATCATACGTGGAATCTATATTAGTATAATATGATTGTTGAATAATTGGCTCATCCACTATGGGTACTATAGCTAGATATTGTGTGGTTTGTTCTTGGTCTTATTTTGAACATGGTGGTGAGTTAACCAGATAGTTAGCTAATGGATCTTGGCTTTGTGCCCCTGATTGAGTATTATATGAGGGGTAAGAATCTATCTCATAAGAAATATTATCCACATAGGGGTCTTGCACCATTTTTTCCTACACAACTACATTACTAATCCTTGGGTCGTACATGAGTCCACTACGAGTGTAGGAATACATGTTGGGATCCATAGTCAAGGCTTTACGATAAAAGGTCAAAGAGTTATATAAACTCTAAAAAAAGACCAAATTTAAAACAAATGATGCCTTTAACTTTACGCAAATATTTGTGAATAAACAAGCTAGCATAAAGTATCTAACATTTCATTGTTCACATAAAGGTAAGTAAGTAAATGGACCAAAAATTAAAATGCCAAACTCTAAGGTCGAAGTGTTTCAATTTAGTCTAATCTAGGAATTTAAAAGTTGTTAGGTCTTTTGGCCAAATGTGGCATCAAAATCTAGGCTCAAACAAGACATGTGCTAGGACTCTTGGCCAAACGACATCCAAAGCTAGACTTTGAAAATAGATGAAAGTTTTAATCTATCAGATTTGAGACACTTCTAACAAACACTATGCATTTGGTTATTGGTCATGAACTTGATCAACTAGGTATAAGGTATGAAACAAAAGGCACTTTTAGCAATAGTTTATTTTCTCATAAATAATGGTATAAAACTTGGTTCTTTTGACAAACATGATAGACAAAGGTGAATAGTATAATCGTGCTTTAGACAAAGGATCAAAATTACACTTGGATTGGCCTGAAAACGTAGGAAAAAACTTGGAATTCCATGTAAGAGGGTCCCTAAAATAATATTTGAAGTGTTTTGGGCAGCGTAACGGCACTATACTACCCAAAAGGTGTGACAAAAAATTTTGTTTCAAAAACTCTCTAAGGCAAAATCATGTTTCCACAATTTTGATAGCATAACACTACCTTTCTTGACTCAAAATATTGTGGTGTATAAACTCAAAGTGCAAGTGTTTAACACAAAAGGGTTTAAGTCTATCAATTGATGACAATGATTATGAATCTTAAATGGCCTTCAACCCAAATTAGAAATTAAACCTCAGTTCCCTCAAGTTCAGTGCAAATTGCAAACCCACTCAATACATCAACCCTATGAACTATTAAATGTGTAATTCCGAATTTAGATTATAAGTGAAGGAATTAAACAACTTTGGTAAAGGTCTAGACTCAATTGGGTAGTATAATTATGCCAAAGTATATGATATGACTCTCAAGCTTTTGATGAATTTTGAACAAGGTAAATTGATGATATGACACGAGCATCATAACACCTCTTTGTTCAAAGGAAAATTTAGACTATGTGTTTGGTTTTGGATTATTTGTTTACACCAAGTTTTGACTCCAAACAAGACTTTAATATAGGACAAGATGAACTAATTAATCGCCCTTAGATGCTAAACTGACAAGGCTACTTGGTATTATTAGAATCCATCAATATACGTCATTTAAGAGGATTTTAAGTGTTCATCCAAAAGTAAATGTGCATTATATAGTAAGGTTTTTACACCCCACTTCTCTCAAATGACAGTACTATGACAAGGAACTTGAGATGCACCTTACACCAACAATACTGCCATGGCAAGTGGGGATTTGTCTAATATCTAACAAGTTTTTGAATGATCTAGGGGAATCAATTACATAATGACTTTCATGTCAAACAATGCAAAAAAAACATGAATTTTAGGTCCATATCACTTGGATTATTACAAAAAAGTCTAGTCCTTTTTGCAACGACTACATCTTGTTGTTCACTCAGTGTAGTGCGATGTCCAAAGTGCTACTACATCCCATGTGTAACTCCAAAGGATCCAAATGAAATCAATGCTAAGAGATGAAACCCTGAGTCAAAGCTTCCCTAAAGAACTTGCAAGAGGTGATGAAGTCCCCTTCGCAAGCCAAGATGCATAAAAAAATAAAGAAAGCATGAAAGTAGAAAGACTTTAGGGTCATTTTCAAGGTCACCCAAACTTTGACAAGTTTTTGAGGAGTGCTTTAGATAACTTTCTTTCTAAGCCTTGGACTAGGCTACTTGTAATAAGAATGGTGCTTTTGATTCCAAGGGTTCCCTATAAGGGACAAATGGAAGAGCATACATGCAACATTTCTCTTTTTTGCCAAAAAAAATTGATTAAACAACTATTGCAAATAATAATTGACAAATGTGTTCAATTTTAAACCCAAAATGAAAGATGTGGTGGTGTTCATTTGACCCCTTGGTCTTAGTTGCAAACTTTGAAAGCATTCACCAAAAACATCTAAAATTCTTTGTTAAATACCCAAAACAAGATTCCTATTAATTTTTAAGCATGTAAAGGTGATTTAAACATGTTTTGAGCAAATGTCAAGTTTGGTCCAGTATCAAAAATGTTAGCATGTCCTTTAGCTTTGAAGCTCTTTTTAGCTTGAAACAATTAACTTTAAAAAAGTAGCTCTTAGGTTTGTGTTTTTGGAAAAAACATAGTGATCGACGTCGATTATTACCATCGACGTTGCTTACTTTGGCTAATTTAGATCTAACCGACATTGATTAATCTATGTAATCTATGTTGGTCTTACTTATTGATGTCGATTACTGTGTAAAATCGTGATAAGAAAAATGGAAAAATAAAGTTAGAAAAGAAATTTCTAAGAGATTTAAGGGCCCAAATAAATATTTTAGAGTTGCAAAAGGATCTCCTTTAGGTGTGAGATGCATCTGGTCCCATGGGGCATGCCATTATGTGATCTAGGAATTTGACTCAAGAGAGGATGGTTAATATGGTGTTAGTTCCAAAATAAAAATAAAATGAAATAAACACACTAATAGCATGACATCTCCAGGATTAGACACTAGGGAGAGCTTAGTTAACAAAAGCAAATGAAAAACACAACTAAAAATCAAAGAATGAAAACACAAGAATTTCTTCACCTTCCTTGGATGCTCCAAATACCTTTGTAGTAATGTCTTCCTCGGCTTATGCTCATGAAGTCTTCATCAAAGGAGGCTTGCCTATCTCCTCTTCTCCTTGGCACTTTTGGCTTGTGGCTTGGCTTTGCTTGGCATCAATTTTGCATGGTAACACTAGTTGTAATGGCTTCTTGAAGATATTTGTACATTATAACTTTTCACCAAAATAGCTTAGAAATGACATTGTGAGGCCTCCTATTTATAAATTTTTGGATTTGGTAAGAATTAACCTGAACCATCCATCTCAAGATTGACATGTGTGGTTGAGGATTAATTCAATTTTTTGAATTAAGTTTGTAATTATCCTCATCATGACATTAGAATAAGGGGAAATTAAGAGGCATGGAGGGCATCATGGAGGGCATTGATGAGACATGTGAGGCATGAATCCTAATATTTATGGCATTTATGGCCTAGGGATGTCTTCCCAAGAAAAGAGGTCACCTGATGATGTAGATATTCAATATTCATTTCCAAAAACAAGTATTCAACAAGTTTCCATGGATTTCTTTATTAGGCCTCTAACTTGGATTAATTAGCTCTTAAGCATGTTTAAGCACTTTGTGCACAAATTACTCAAACTGATTAGAATGTCTTATTATTGATATAAAATTTGACTAGATTGGAATTGGAAGTCTATGTCAGATGCGTTGGAACCGTTATCCCATTTAGGATGCTATTGACAATGAATAACAAAGGCACGTGTCTTGTTTAGAAGATTTGATAGGAAAGATTAATCTAGAGCACCTAGGAGCAAATTTGGCATTTTGACTCAAAATGAACTGATCAAAGTTAGTTGGCCCATAAATTGCATTGCTCCATTTAGGGATACCCTAGCCAAAATTGGCACTTGAATATGTCAATTTCAACTCTTTTAATGAATTTTAGTGTTTTTAGGCCAAATTTGCATTTTGGGTGGAAATTGACCAAAAGCCTGATTGGAGGTTATCATTGGCCAAATTTAGGTGTCTACACTTCCAATAGTAGTGCCTATGGTATGAGGCATGGTATCCAGTTGGTTAATCATATTTGGGCCTTTATTTTTTCCTTGAAGACTAGGTCCACTAGGTATCCCAAGTTATGCCATAAAATTCCCTTGAAGAGGGAAAGATAGTGTTAAATCTAAATGAGCCTCAATTGGGTCAGTTTCAATATTCCTTATGGTTCAACTTATGACTCTGAACTATCATGTATCCTAATTTTGAATGTGTACTCCATCTAACTTAAAGGCACAAGTGCATATAATGTTGGGGAGCTAGGTTGGTTCAGACTTGGTTCCTCAATTCTTGTTGTCCATCTTGTTTTTCCTTTGTATGATAGAAGTGGCATAGAATGTGGTTCGAAAGTGATGGGGTCCTTATGTGTTTTTGATTCCCTACAACTTCTAACAACACTCCTTAAGTTCTTTCGATCTCTTCTCGCACTACTAACTCCCATGATCCTTTATCGAGCTTCATCATACTTCCATTTTCGTAGTGCACACTAACTAGCTACCATTTTGATCCCACAATCTTCAATCAACCTCCAATCTCCCCTTCCAAATGTGTGACTAATGCACAAGAGGATTTAACCATCTGTTGGTATGGTTCCCAGTCCAAGGTCAATAATTAATTTCTTGATTTTGAAGGTAGAAAGTGCTAGATAGTGACCCCACAGCTCCCAAAGGAATTGAAATTTGACTTTTTCAAGATAGGAATAGGTGGTCATAGTGTACTCCAAACTATAGTTATTTTGGATTCCTCTCCACTAAAAGTTGACTGCTCACGTCCATAGGACTCCAAGTCGTGCTAGAGCCCTTTGCCATTTTAGTGTCCAAGATTGCCTCCTTCCAAGATTCCTTGATCATCCTAAATCATAAGTTAGTAGCCAATCATGTAAAAGAACTGAGAGCTCCAAAAATAAGGTTTCATATAAGGGACTATAGAGATTCTGCTCCACCCATTATCATGTAGAGATTCTTGGTATAAGATACAGAACTAAAACCTTATCTTCAATACTAATAACTGATTCTTCTATATTTTTAATGTAATATACTCAAACATTTTCCCATTACTATGCTTCAAGTGCTTTGGGTCCTAGAAATAGAACAAAATGTTGAGTTATTTTAGTTAATTCTAGCTCTGGTGATAAAGTTTATTCCAACAAGCTAGTACATTGGCCCTATCACGCAAGATTTAGGTCTTGAACGCTCAACTAAAGTGCACAATGAAAGACCAGTTCTAGAAGGTTTTATAACAAAGTAATATATGTTTGTCCATATATTTCTCTTTGTGTAGTTCCAAATAAGGATTATTTAACAACACAAATATACTACTATGATCTTTCTAGTTCCAGATACAATTATTATTATTACTACATGGATCACCATCATTATCTAGCATTAGTGACTTAGAAAAGAAAAAGATACCAATAATTAGAGACTAAGAAATAACTCATATCCAAGTCTAGCACTTAGTGTATTCCATCATTCAAGACAGTAATCAACAAAATCTAAAATCCCATATTAGATGCGTAATGAATTAAAAGGTAAAGTTTCATCATCTATTCTCCAAAATATCATCCTCATAAAAGATTACAATAGGGGTATTTATGCTTATTTTACCCTGACCAAGTGTTATAATCATTAATTTTATGAGCGAATGGCACACTAACTCTCAAAAAACTAAGAGTCATGGCACTTATAATAAGTTCTTCCTCAAGACTCAGGTCCCTACACCACTAGATCATCACTGTATGTTATATACTGGTGGCCATGTGTTCCATTCATTACAAACTGGTGCAAAATCTTTGATCAATAAGGCTGAAGTGTCCCATATGAATCACTCTCCTAACTGTTCCCACTTCACATGTACTCCCCTAGTCTTCTGCTTTTGTTCTAAATCCAATGTTCTTGGGTTCTTCGTGACTTGTTATCCTTTAATTGGGTCCTCTCACATTGATAAGGGTTCATTTTAATAGACTATATCAAAAAAACCCTTAGGTTTATTTAGGTGAATCTAATTTTTATCCTTGGTGAATATTAAATTTTCAAAAAAAAAAATTGCTTTCTTAAGTTTTCCATATAGTCGCCCGTTTACAAAGTTAAAACATATAGGTTATGGGATAAATTAAAAAAGTATATAAAAGTCTTTTCTAAAATTTAATATTATTGCATATTTGGATTCCTCATGAATATCCATGCAATTTCAAAAAAAAAAAAAATTAAATTGAGTCTGTATGCAAAAGTTATGGCCTCTAAAAGTTGGTGTTCCGTTGTAGTGCATTATGCTATCACGTGACGATATTATGTCGTGTGATGGAAATATGTCACACGATAGCATAATGTCATGTGATGGAATGAAAAAATTTAGATTCCTCTTTAAAATTTATAAAAATTTTAAAAAAAATCTCAAATCATTTTTGTATGCAATAATATTAAATTTTTTTAAAAATTATATTCTTTTTTAATTTATCCCATAACCTATATGTTTTAACTGTGTAAACGAATGACTATCTATGTCACACAATATCAATATTTCATATAATGAAAATATGTCATATGATGGCACTATGTCACACAATAGAATTTTTGCTGAGCGATAACATGTTGTCAAGTCACAGCATGCTATCGAGTGGTAACATGTTGCTGAGTGATAGCATGCTACCAAGCAATAGCATGTTGTCAAGTGACAACATCATGATGCTATTAGGTGACAACACCAAGGTCATAAATTTTGTATATAGACTCATATTATGATGATTTTTTTTAAATTTAATATTTCTTGAAGTGAATTCAAATATATATGTATTATATATAAGGCATATTATATAGATTCTCCTATAATTATCATAAATGATTAGCAAGTCGACTCCTAAAAAAATTTACATCACAAAAATTTAGGCAAATGGGTCCTATGTACTACTCCCAAAAAATCACCAAATATAATTTACTAAAAAGTGTATATTCATGAATTAACAAATATTCACCACTAAAATTTACCCTAGCATTGATTCCTTATACGTCGTTATCCTCTCACACTGTTGTGCTCTTGCACCCAATAGGTTTCATGCCATGCTACTTATATGCCTGTTAGACACACACCATGGTCTTCCCATGCCATGGTCCTTCTGTGTCATTCTAGTTCTATGCCAAAATAGGATAACACTTAGTCAAAATTTTGGGGCCAATAAAAGTTAAATGGTGGTCGAGAGAGAGAGAGAAATGAGAAGCCCTAGGGCTTTTCAAGGGGCCATGCCCCAAGTCATGGCCTTGCTGAGTAAAGTTGTGGCTTGGGACACTATTAGGTCATATGGGCCATGGCCTAGGCTATTGTTAGGTCGTGGCTTTGCCTAGAAAGCCATGGCTAGGGGTAGAAAGGCCCTAAAATAGGCCTTAGAGAGCCCGAGAAAGCTCAAAAAGGCCCAAAACAAGTTAGAGGGAAGGGGTAATAGACAAGTAGCTCAAAAGATTCATTTTTAACTTTGATTTTCCTATTTCATGGCTAGAGACACTAATTCATTTACTTGTTGCTCAATTTTGCATACATGTAGAGGAGTTAGTGTACTAGTAGAGGGAGAGCCTTCATAGGTGAGGGAGTAGCCAGCATAGAGAGATAGACCATGCAAGGTGACCAACTAGGAGAGAGTCCCATCATGGTTATTTGAGGAGGTAGATGATCTACATATAGAGTTATAGGATCGCTTATGGAGTACAAGGTTTTGAAGATTGGTATACATCCCTTCATTATGTTATTCCAAGGACTTGGTGAATGCATTAGTGACCACATGGGAACCTAAGAGACATGTATTCCAATTGGGGCCTAAGCTAAAGGTCATCTTGAGCATTGAGGACATCTATCAACTCTATAGGGTAAATATTACAAGGAGGGAGATAAAGCTACCATAAGGGCAGGACACAACCACAACCAAGCTCTACTTAGTGGGACCCTACTAAGAGTGGAATAACCATGGAGTACGGATCAAATAGCTATCACCAAGGGTTCCACCACTATGAATAGTGATATTAGACATTATGGTTGGGAGGATCTATATCATCTAAAGTATTGGGAGACTACCACTATCTTGGATAGGATTTATCCAACAAGTAGAGGGAGGATAGAGATATGTGTGGGGCTAGTATATCTTGGGTGGACTATACCAATAGTTGGATCACATCCCATGCACAAGGGTAGGAGGATTGACACAACCTAGCCTATGATTGTCTTGGGCTTATAAAAGACTCTAATTGATATGATTGAGGACATCATGGGGCAATGATGCATACCCTGCATTGAAGGAGGGTACCACATGGGCCACATGGTTTGTAGATAGGGTTGGGCCTATGTGGACCACCTTCGATCAGGGTATAATGGGTATTTATATTCGATATCCATATAGATTTATGGTGTGGTTAGAGGATATCCATGTGGGACAAGAGGAATTTTAAGGTCCATAGGGGCCATACTGGCAACTAAGGAGATAGGCTCTAGTAGCATGCGAGAGATGGGCATAGCCAGGCCAACTGGGGCTGAGCATAGAGGGCAGTCGAGATAGAGTGAGGGAGCTAGTGGTGGAGAGAGGTAGCCATGATGAGGACCACCTCCACTAAGAGGAGCATGATTTGCTAGAGGGCCACATAGGCCATCAATATAACCAGATAAGAAAAGTGTATTTTCTATATAACACTTTATCTTTTATACTCATCCTTTAGTGAGAGTCAAAATATGACTAACATATGTGCTCTATGTATGTGTGTAAGAGACTAGCCTAGTTGGATTAGACCCCAAGTGGACCTACTACTGAGGGAACTATTCCCTGATGTGGTGATGACACCATTCATAGAGTGGGTGACACATTTACCAATGGGGGCAGAGCCACATACTCATTTTTAACGGGTGGGTATGCGAGCATCACTTGAGCTAACAAGAGCATGACACTAGATATCATAGTTAAAACTAGAGTTAGCATGACACAAGGCATTTGTGACATGTCATGAGATAGCTAGAACACAATCTAAGGCACAACTAGCTAGAGCGAAGGCCAAGATCGATCGACTAAGGGCTAAACTCGCCTGAGAGTAGACCAGAGGAGCAGAAGCACCTAGCGAGAGGGCAAACCAACTGGTTGCCCTAGAGGAGATTGTGGCTTGACTGGTTGAGAGTTAGAGATTGAGATATCCACCTAAATTAGGGCTACCATAGATAGATCCTAGTCATAGGCTAACGAGGATGGTATTGTATATGTAGCCATAAATGTGGTAGTTTTGGGGACTGTGAGCCCAAGCTTAGAGAAAGCCATGTGATATACCTAGAGAAAAAACATGTATTTTTTGTGATATATATATAGTCATTTCTCGTTATTAGTACATGTGTATATGATTTTATGTGTGATTTGTATGCTTCATCTGATATATATTACTAGACACATGTGATTAGATAGTAAGAACTCCTAATAAAGAACCCATGTACACACACATATACCAATGACATAGAGGTTAATGGTGTGAAAATAGATGAGAGGTTTGCCCTACCACCATTGGTGACTTTCTTGGAGAGCCACACAAGCCCTAAACATGAAATGTCTTGTGGCATAACACATTGATCAGGTGTTATAGGGGCTTGCCTTCAAGTGTTGAGAGATAATAAGCCCCATTCTCTAGAGAGGCAATGATAATGAAGGGGCCAAACTACTTGTGCATGAGTTTGCCCTTATTAAAATGTTCCTTATCAAATATGAGGACCATGTCACCTACTTTGAATAGATACTAGCACACCAATTTCTTGAATTGGTGGTATTGACAGCACTGGTAAGCATGGTTGTGCTCAAGATTGTCAATGCGATGCTCATTTAGCTACTCAAGCTCAATGAGGTAAGTAGCATGTTTTTCCTCATCAGAGAGGGATATGAACATATTAACCCATTAGGAAAGTATTAATACCTCTAAATTAATAACAACCTTAGACCTATATATGAGTGTATATGGGGTTACCCCTATGGTCATTTGGAAGCTAGTATGGTAGGCATAAAGGGTAGGATAGAGCATGAGATGCTAGTCTCACTTGGATTGGGCAACGGTATGGAGAAGCATCTTCTTCAAAGTATTATTTGAATATTTAGCTTACCCATTCCTTTAGGGGTAATGGGTAGAGGAGAAACAAAGCTTGAACTTGAAATATTCAGGGAGATCATGCATCTTAGGGATTTGGAAGCTTGGGCCATTATCAACCATGATTGTAGTAAGGACCCCAAACCTACAAATGATTTGGTTCAAGATAAACTTGGTGATGATCTTACCACATGATGCTAAGAGGCATGGTCTCAACCCACTTCATGAAATATTTAGTGATAATGATGAACCAATGATGGCCATCAAAAGAGGTAGGTTTCAACTCATTGACAAAGTTGAGAGACCAAATCAAGAAGGGACAAGGGGATAAAATGGAATGTAAGAGTTGGTAGGGGCATTGATAGCATCCTTGGTGATTTAGCACATCTTACATTTCTTGGCATATTGGATGTCATCCTTAACAAGAGTGGGCCAATAGTAGCCCATCCTGATAATACAGTAAGTGGTGGCTTTCTCTCTCAAGTGGCTACCACAGACACTCCTATGAGACTCTTCCAACATGAGATAGGTGTCCTTGAGGGCCTAGCACTACATCAACATGCCATCTAGACCTCCCTTTAACAATATGCCACCTATGATTACATAGTGAGTGGCAATCTTGTGGATCTTATAGCATTTTTGTGTAAGAGCATTGATGGGATAAGATTGAGTCACAAGGTAATAAACAATGTCCCAATACCAATCACACTCAGAGACCTCGATCTAGTTGATCGAGTAGACCATCTCATTAGGGAAGGCATCATCAACTAATTCCACACTATGATTGGATAGTGGGTATTCAATGAGTTGCTTAGCTATGGCTAAACCCTTAGTAGATTTTTTGTTAACAATGCAAAGATTGAACTCTTAAAGAAGCATGATCCACCTTGCAATCCAACCAGTAAGATGTGCCTTGTCGAGCAAATAGTAAATTGGATCAAATTGGACAATCACATTGGTTGTTTGGCCCAACATTTAGTGTCACAACTTCTTCATGGTGAAGACAAGGGAGATACGCTATCGCTTAATAAGAGAGTGGTTGAGCTTAGGGCTAACTAGAATGTGAGAGACGTAGTAAACAACTCTCTCTCTACTAGAGTTATCCTTTTAACACAACATGCCCCTAAAGAAAATATTAGTGACAATGGTATACAAATATGAACTTGTGACCCTCAATGGGTGCCATTAGGATAGGAGGGTTATGAAGCATGTACTTCAATTCCTCAAAATCCACTTGGATTTTAGGAGACCACAAGAATAGGGTGTTTTGCATAAGAGACATGTGAGGGGTATGGATTTATGAGCATACTCCTTGAGGAAACATTTAATGAAGTTGATCCTTCTAAGGAAGGACTACAACTGAATAAGATTTCATGAGGGAGGCATCTCAAAAATCACCTTGATCTTTTTGGGATCCACCTTGATGCCTCTTTACAAAATGAAGAAGCTAAGAAGCTTTTTAGAAAATACATCAACAATGCACTTTTTAGGGTCAAGGCTAATGTGATACTTTTTGAGGCACTCAAAGATGATCTTGAAGTCTCACACATGCTCATCCAACTTGTAGGATTTACCGAGGAGGTCATTAATATAGCACTCTATAATTTTTTGGATGAGGTCATGAAAAACATGGGCCATGGCATGTTGATACATAGCCCCAACATTCTTCAGACTAAAAGGTATGACAACATAATAAAAGGTACCCCATAAGGTAGTGAATGTTGTCATGTACTGGTCTTTAGGTACAATCTGGATTTTGTTGTACCCCAAAAATCCATCTATGAAGGACATGATCTCAAATCCAATTATGGATTCCATAATTTGGTCGATCAAAGGAGTGGGAAAATTATCCATTGGACAAGCCAAATTGAGATATCAAAATTTGATACATATGCAAATGCCTCCATTCTTCTTGAAAATAGGGATGATGTTGGCAATGCAACATGGATAGTCAATAGCTTAGATGAAACCAACTTAGATGAGCTTTTCAATCTCATCCTTATATAACTAGGATACTTTAACTACCATTAGTCATTGCTTTTAGAGAATAGGATGGACCCCATCAAATATAAAAAAGTTATATACAATGATGTTGGGATCCATGCCCTTCATATTGGTGTATTCCCAAGTGAATACATCTAAAAATTCTCACTAAAAAGTTACGAAGACATCCCATTCCTTTAAAGTAAGGCTATCATTGATCTTGATGATCTTTGGCCTTTTAGAAGTGTCAAGGTTGACATCTATAGATCCTTCAACATCCATAGCATTACCTTCCTCAAAACACTTAGGTGCAAGAGGGATTGATTGATCTAACTCTTTGGGCTCAACCATTAGGACATGCACTATGGGGATGCCAAGGGTTGGGCCATTAGAGATAGAAATATCCAAACTTAATCAATCAAGGGGATAATAATACTCATGGTAGGCTCTCATGAGCTTGACATATGCCTTTCTCTCTTTGAACAAGTTGTTTGTCATAACATGAATGAAATAACACACAAGATTGAACTCAATTACTCTAAAAGTCTCTATGGAAGAGGTATTGAGAGAGCCTATACCTTGATGGGAGAAGTGTGATGTGAAGGGAAGCTTAATGTTTAAGGAGACATCTTGCAAGAGGTCTCCAAGAAGGGAAGATCTGACTTGGCATCATAAAGTGAAAGAGGGAGTCGATCAATGTGAGCTAGAATCTGGAGTGAACATTGATCAATACTCAGCAAGATTATAATGTTCATCCTTGAGAAAATGAGACTTAGAAGTAAGGGGTGTGTGGGAGTCTATAGAGCCCCATGAGGATACAGCCAAAGCCTCACCTAAGGGCTTTGTCTTTGCTTAAAGTAATGCCCAAGGATTTGGGTCAGCTTTTATGGTATGAACCTCACCTTCATGCATGAATTGAACCATATAAAATGTGGATGATGTGATGACTTGCATTACAACAATTTAAGGATGGCAAAGAATCATATTATATGAAAGATCCAAGTCTAACACACAAAACTTAATCATGACTATCTTGGGGCCAAACTTGACCCAAAGCTTCACATTTTCCACCAATGTAACCATGTCATTATTGAAACCAACATAGTTGTGAAAAAAATTTGAGAGCTTCTTTTGACTAATCCCAAACTCATTGAACACACATAAGGGCATGGTATTCAATACAATTTCTTCGTCAATGATGCATCTCTTAACACGGTAATCATTAATGGTGGTCTCAATATAGAGGGGGAAATGTGCCCTCTTTGTAAGAACCAAAGTATTTGGCAAAGAGGTAGGGTTGAAAGATAAGATGGGAGGATGAGGGTGCTTAGATGCATTAGAGTTGAACAAAACTTCGACATCATCCTGCAATGGGCCCTCATGAGAGAGACCAAATGAGGCCCATTTACTCAGGGCAAAAATGAAGAAGGTCCCAAATGGATATCCCAGTTAAAAGGCCTTGTAACTCTTCTATGATAGATTAAGGACACTATCTAGCTTAGGGATGAATGTTATGTTGAAAGTCAAATATAAATTTTGGGTTCCCTACCCTCAAGAGATGGACAAGAGGCCCAACACCACTAGTCTCTCTTACAAGGTTAGTGATCTGACCTAAGTGCATGTTGACAAAACACTCATACCTAATAGAGGTTATGTCAATATCAACAATGACCTTGATACTCTTGTGTTTGGCTTTCCTTCTTAGGTTAGCCTAGGAAGAGGAGTCAGAAGAGGTAGAAGAGCAAGAAGGGGAACAATGGGCCTTAGCCTTGGATTTCTTCTTTTTCTTCTTCTTCTCCTTATCATGGTTAGGCAAAGGCTCTTTGAACATATTCAATTTGTAATTGGGTTTCACAAGTAGAGAACTCTGATATGGAGGCAAGGATTACACACCAGATTTTTGGGTAGCATAATTGGCATCATTATATCCCTTCATCTGATAGAAATTACAAAACATGGTGAGGTCATAAGGAAACACCATTTATAGTTTTGTCATGCTTGATTCAGAAGCCTTCTTTTTAGCTATTTTTTTGCTCAAAGCATTCACCTCATGGTTATCCTTCTTATCCTTCTTTTCAGGAGGATAATCAGTGACACCATCACTAGTCACAGTACGGTTATGATTATGTGAAGAGGATGACTTTTGGGTTGGCATAGGGTGCATGCCTTCACTCACCTCAGAGACTTCAATCTTTCAAACACTTGTTAATAGGTTCATCATATGAGTTGGGCTCAATATTGAGGACCTCAAGGTGAACCTCCTGCCTTAATGTTCACATAAACATGTAATAAAGTTGATCATTTGAGAACCTTGTTCTGCATATATGGATGGTTGAGTGCCACCTATGCACAAAATCAAATTTTGAGTCACCCTTGGTCTACACCATGGAGGTAAGTGATTAGATGCCAAGGTTGAATGATCTAGAGATATCAAAGTATTGGAGGAAGTCATCCAGAAGGAGCTGGAAACTAAAGAAAGAATCTGGAGGTAGATTTTCAAACCACATGAGAGATTCAGCTTGTAAAGAATGAGGGAAGACCTTCAACATCATGCCTTTTATCCTATTCCCAATCCATACACACCATCATTAATGTCATGATTTACTATGTGGGACTAAAGTCTTGAGTCCCATTGAACTTAGGTAGTTTAAGGATAGGAGTAAGAAGGGGAATAACATGTACCCAAGGGGCTAGAAGATTTCTATGGAGATCCTCATAGACATGGTTGATAACAAGTTGGTGATGAGCTCCAAGAGGAGGCTCATGGTGGTTATGATGAAGTCTATACTTAGGTAGTTCAAATATAGGAGTAAGAAGGGGAATAACATGCACCCAAGGGGCTAGAGGATTCCTACAGAGATCCTCATAAACATGATTGATAGTGGGTTGGTAATGAGCTCCAAGAGGAGGCTCATGGTGGTTATGATGTTGTCTATGCTAATAAAGGTCATCATAACCTTGATCATGGAGGGGATGATGTTGAGGTGGCTCTTGATAAGGGAGACACTCATGTTGGAAATCATCCCTACCATAGGGTAGGAAATGACCATGAGAAGGATACTTTTCTCTAAGGGGATGATGAGATAACATAACATACTCATGGAAATGGTCTTGATGACCTAGGTCTCCATGATGTTGCCAATGTGCCATCAGATTAGGGTTAACCTAAGGGAATTTATGCTCAAGATAATCATCCCATAAATCTCTAGTCTATAGGTGGTGATCAAAATTAGCACGCTCATCTAAAACTCTAAAGGGCAGACTTCGAGGATGGGAGGATTCCATGCGATGGATATGCCTCACTAATTTGGAGTACTTATGTCCCATAACATGCACATAAGGGGGTTCTTTTTGTAGAGTCTCCTACCAATAAAGAGGTAGGGAACTCATGCAAGAACTAGTTAAGGCACTCAAAACTGAATGGGTGTAATCTCTATCACTAAAGGAAGCATGTTTCCTAATCCTAGGGGAAAAAGGTGCACTTCATTCACTTAAAGGCATCTACAGTAATCATCAATGATCACATGTAAATCATCAGACCTCAATCATGTAAGGGGATCTTCATCACCTTGAATGGGTGAATGAATCATGGCATGAGGTCAAGGGGAAAGATCCTTAGATGAATGAAGCCTAGACTGGTGAAAAGAGGACCGAGTATGTTGGCCATAGACCTATCAATAGTATTCCCTACAAAATGTGAGAGGGTCTAGGTCACCATGTTGGGTTGAGGGAACCTCCTGCGTCTTACAGCTTCTATGGAATTCTATTGTAGCCATGACTTATTCGAGAGTGAGCTCAATGACAAGGCCCTAAATCTGATGGGATTGACGTCTCAAGGGTGGGAGGTCGACCATGGATGCAATGAAGGAAGTGCAACATGGGAGACAAAAAAAAAGGCAAATAGATAAAGAACCATCGAGGATAGTAACACAAAATTAAAGTAGGATAAAACAACCAAGGTGAGCGCTGAAACACAATTGAAAGTAAATCCTAACAGCTAACAGAGGGGAGTTGGCTAAGAGAGTTCTAAATGGGATATAACTAGCATGAGACCGTATGTGAGGTCCCATCGGGTGTGCCAAAATGTATCTCCAAGAATATGAATGGATTCACTAGTGTTTGGTAGGGGGTACACAGGATACTATCGGAGTTGTTTCTAGAATCTAGATAATGTGAGTGCAATGGAGACATGATCACACCAGATGAACAAGTGCACACAACATAGATGCTAAAGCAATTTGAAAATAACACAATAAGATAAATTGCACAAGACAAAATGGAGAAAACCAAAATCTGATTAGCATGAGATGGCCAAAGTGAGGAATACAAATAGGAGAGTACGTAAGTAATTCCTCCACAAAAGGTGGACAAGGCACCCCAAGAATAGAATGTAACTCCTTCATGAAAGGTGGTGACAAGGTGCTAAGAATAGAGAAGTAAATCCCATCAAGGGAGTTACTTATGACATTCTTATGACACCTATGACACATCTATGACACACACCTCCACATAAGCTAGCCTATCCCACAAATGTAGGAAAACTCCATGTATGCACAAGAAATACAATTTCCCTAATTAATAAATAGGAAAAATTAAAAACCTACACTAATACCCACCCATAAGCACAGCTTAGGTGGGCAGTGTGGAAATAGAAAATGGGTCTCGAAAACTAGGCCTGATGAGGTACCCATATACAAATGCAATCTCCCATAAGATAGAGAAAAGGAGAAAACTCGTAGGAAAAAACTCCCCCCGTAAAAGAGAGACATAAAAGAAAGAAGAGGCTAGAAGGCCCCCCTAAAGATGATGCTACTGCAGATGTGGACCGCACCCCAAGAAGAGCTCGTAGATGAATGAACTTGATCTCAGTGAAAGGTTTGGTGAAGATGTCTGTAACCTGCTTCGAAGACTGGCAAAATATCAAGTCAATGACCTGACTATGAATAAGCTCTCACATGAAATGCATGTGAATCTCTATGTGCTTGGTCCACTGGTGTTGAACTAGATTCCTGCAAATTTGAATGGTACTCTAGTTGTCACAATAAATGATGGTGGGCTGCCTGATAGGAATGCCAAACTTAGAAAGTATCCCCTGAAGCCAAATAGCCTCAGTAGCTACATTAACAGCTCCCCTGTACTCTGCCTCTATGGATGATATAGAAATAGCATTTTGCTTCTTGCTAGACCAACTAATAGGACCAAAACCTAGAGAAAAATTGTAACCAGAAGTGGACTTACGAGTCTATGAATCCCCAACCCAGTCTGAATCTGTATATCTAACCAAGTCAACCTCTGTGCCAAATCTGTAATGAACCCCGTATCTATGTGAACCCTGTATGTAATGCAAGATCCTCTTAGCTACTTTCCAATGCAGCTCATGAGGTTCTTGCATGAATCTGGAGACAAATCCCACTGCATATGATATGTCGGGCCTGGTGTGAGTCAAGTAGATGAGACTACCAACAAGTTGTCGATACCGAGTGGTATCAACTAATGGTGAAGATCAATCAGCCTCAAGCTTGACTCTTGATAGAAAGGGTGTCAGAGATGGCTTGCAATTAGCCATGTGAAATCAAGCCAATAAGTCAAGAGCATACTTAGGTTGTGCAAGAGAAATCCCTGAATCTGACTATGAGATCTCAATGCCAAGGAAGTAGTGCAACAAACCCAAGTCTATCATGTCAAATCTATCCTAAAGATATTCCTTCACCACTGCAATAGCCGATGAAGAACTCTCAGTGATCAAAAGGTCATCAACATATAGAACCAAAATCAAGAGTGAATCATCCTACTGTAAGAAGTAGACATTAGGATCAGAATGGCACCTAGTGAAACCTGTTGTGAGAAGGAAGGAATCCATCTTGGCATACCAAGCCTGAGGAGCCTGATTGAGGCCATAGATAGATTTCCTAAGTCTGATTACTAAGGAAGAATATTGAACAAATCCTGGCGGCTGCTCCATGTAGATCTCCTCTAGGTCTCCGTGAAGAAAGGCACTCTTCACATCCATCTGATGCACATCTCAACCGTGTGTTGCGGCAATAGCCAAGGTGAGTTAGATAGAAGTCATCTTTGTAACAGATGCAAAGGTCTCTGAGTAGTCAATGCTTGCCACCTGTGAGAAACCCTTGGTGATCAATCACACTTTATACTTATCAACTAACCCATCTGCTACAAACTCGGTCTGATATATCCACCTACATCGAACCATCTTTCTTCCCTTAGGAAGTGAAGTCAAATCCCAAGTGTGATTTTTGATTAAGGAAGAATATTCTTCCTCCATAGCATTATCCCACTCAGGTACCCTCGATGCCTCTCAAAAGGTCTATGGATTTGAAACTGTAGCAAATAAGGCATGTGAATCTCTCTGAAAATCCCCCTAGTACATTTGTCATCTGTGGGATATCCTGCCCAAGTGCCAGCACTCTCAAGTGTCTCTCTAGCCCAAAGTGGCCTAAAAGTGGGTGAGTCAGGTGTTAACTCCTCATCCTCTAACTGACTAGAGGTGGATGACACTACATCACTGTCCTCGCTGTCTGAACTTGAAGAAGAAGAAGATGTCTCTGGCTCAAGAACCTGTTGTGGCTGATCTGAATTTGATGAAGAATCATCATGAAGAAGTAGATCTGATGAGGGAGAAGAAGTGTCAAGTGTTGAGTCTCTAGGACTCTCCTAAAAATGGACACTTCTCTCGATGAACAACTCATGAGTGACTGTATCTAGAAGGTGATATCCCTTAATACCATCTGGATATCCTACAAAGATGCAAGGCTTTGACTGATGTTCCATAGCTTTGAGTTTCTTCTTTGGAATGCAGGCCATGGCTGGGGATCCAAAAACTCTAAGCTGCTCAACATCAGGTTTCCTTTTATGCTAAGCTTCAAAGGGTGTTATCCCTTTCAAAGCTTTATGAGAAACCCTATTTTGAATGTAGTAATCACAATTGATGGCTTTGGCCCAGTACTGTGGTGCTAAAGATTTGGAGTGAATCATACAGCTAACCATCTCTTTCAATAACCTATTCTTACGTTCTGCAACCCCATTCTATGAAGGACTGTAGGTAACTGTGTGCTGCAAATCAATCCCCTCTATGGTGCAAAACTGCTCAAACCTGATGCTGACATACTCCCCTCCATTATCAGTTCGAAGAACCTTGATGGATTTCTCACTCTATTTCTCAACAAGAGCCTTGAAGTCTAACTTTTTTTCAAACACTTCAAACTTTTGTTTGAGAAAATATATCCAAGTGTACCTAGAAAAATCATCAATGAAAGTGAGGATGTACTTGGCCCTTGTGAAATCTGGTTTGGGAAAGGGGCTTGATACATCACTGTGGACTAACTCCAAAGGTTGTGAAGCCCTCCAAGCTTTGCCTTTGTCAAATTTTGCTTCGAGATGCTTCCCAAGGGAGCACCCTTCGCAAATTCCTTTTGAGAATTAGACACGAGGCAAGCCAATGACCATGTCATTTTTGCAAAGTTGCTCATGATAGCGGTAGTTAAGGTGGCAAAACCACTCATGCCACAATTTGCTAACTCCATTTGAATGAGTCAGTAATGTTGTTGGAGAAGAATATGATGCAAAATGTGAGAAGGTGTATAACCTGGCTTGGTGATCTACCCTACCCACTACCACTATAGTGTCACTATGCAACTCCCTAATAGCCACTGAATCTGGTGAAAACTCAACTCTCATGCCCTGACCAATGTGAGTGATTTGGTACACTGATAGGAGATTGGTTGAAAGAGAAGGAACACTTAGAAAATTATTGAATGTTCCTCCTTCCATTTCAACTGACCCTCTCCCTGCAACGAAAACTGATGTGTCATCACCCAAACCAATTGAAGTCATGCTACAAGGCTCTAAAGATGAAAACTCAACTAGTAAAGAGCCCATGTGGTGAGAAGCACTCAAGTCGATGACCCATGAAGATGTGGAAGCTGATGTAGCTACAAGAGCCTTGCCCTTTTCTTTCTCCTTACCCTTGCCTTTTGCCTCAATAGAATCTTGGGTAGATGAATTCTGCTTGATAGACTCAGGAACACCTATGTTGTTCTTCTCTAGAAGATGAGTTAGGTGATCTATTTGTTTCTTCATGCATTTGTGTTCGTCATGCCCTGTCTTTTTATAATAGGCACACTTAACCTTCTCCTTCTTAGGTTTAGCATTGGAAAATGAAGTCTCAGTGTTGTTTTTGGTAGGATTAGTGTCTTCTTTCTTCTCCTCCTGGTCCTTGTTCTTTTTCTTCTTCTCCTTTGTTGAAGTCTTATCCTTACCATTTCCAGCTATCAAGGCTTGGGGTTGAGTAGACTTCATTGTGCCCATCTGAATTAGCTTATTTTGCTCCCTAGTCAAGTCGGTAATGAATGAATCCAAAGAAGGTATTTTCCATGTAGTGCCAAGGGCACTTTTTGTGGCATGGAAAGTGGAGACAAAGACTGAATAGCTTGGACCTAACTTTGTGAGAATAGAAATAATGAGTTGATCATATTTCTTCTCTATCCCGCATTCTTTCAATTGCAATCTAATGGCCTTAAACTTAGTGAAGAAGTCTTATAGGGTGTCAAAGTTGCTAGGACTTAGACTTATGAGTTTTTTTTTCGAGCTCATGACTCTCATCTCATCAAGCTTCCCAAATAAATTTTCTAAGGTGTCCCATATGTCATTGGGAGTCTAAGAGGATTTTAGATGGAAGAGAAGTTCTGGAGACACAAATAAGCTCAGTAATCCAAAGGCTTCATCACTACGGTTGTACCACTTAACCTTTTCAGAATCAGTGTTACGTTCTACTTCAGTACCCATGGTGATCCTATACAACCCTTTGCTTCTAAGAATGATTGACATTTTAACTTTTCATTCATGATAGTTGAAGGGTGTTAGGGGTTTAAGTTGAAAAGAATCCATTTTTTTGTTGAATTTAGGTGAAGTTGTGTTGATGGCAAGTTGTGAATTTATGCAAAAAGGAGAATGAAAGCAAGTTGTGTAAATAAATCACACCCCCTCAAAATATTGAGCCCCCCCAAATATGAAAGTGCATGCTCAAAAGACATTAGACTTAGCTAAAAATGTGTCTTAGAGCAATTAGTGCAAGACTAAAGCAAACAGGTTGTCGGACTCAGCCGAAAATGCGTCCCAAGAGACCCAAATTTTTGGCACTTTATAAACTAGTGCATTTTTAACAATTAACAAGCCTACGCTGTGAAAAATTGAATTAAAAACACTTTTGCAAAAAATGGCACCCAAAATCGAGCTATCATTTGCAGGATATTAAAGGTACAATTTTCCCATAAACTAGTGTTTTTGCAAAAAAAGCACTAAAACATTATAAAATGTCTGTTATGGGAGAGAAAGTGGCCGTCCAACCACTCGTTGGATTTGGCACGGAATGAGGAATCCAAAGGAGGTTTTTATGACGGGGAATTGGCCTCTTACCAACACGGGCCTCACCCTTCGTCTTCGTGGGTTGAAGATACAAGTTTAAAAAAAACCTCTAAACTGCGTTTTTGAATGCTAATTTCAAATTTGATTTTAAATCAAACATTCAAATTAATGATTTAAGAATATCAGAATAGTTTAAAAGATAGATTTACCAAAAAAAGACAGAGGGTGGGCCCACCAAAAGAGGTGTTCGAAGCCAAGAATAAAAGGAGCGCCATTCAGCAAGGACATCAAATTACCAGTTTTTTAAAGTCCATGAAGGAGATCCCCAAGCTTATCTTGCCCTCTGATCTAACTGAACCGGTTCCCTCTGCCACCAATATTAATGTCACAGGTGTGCTCGACAAGGTTCATCTGCAAGATATTCATGCAGCAGATCACCACCACCAGCGTTCTTAAAATCTGCTAAGATGCCATTGCCACTGCCATTGGTCGTGGCCTTACTTTGTTCACACCAATAGACAAAGCCTTTAGCAGGCCAGTCGTGGCTAAGCTGAAAAAGCTCTCCAGCGCTCAGCAGGTTTGCATGTTGGAATATTATGCAGAGCCGAAATACAGTCCCTTGGGAATGCTTAAGACTGCCAGCGAGCCCATCAGTACTCTGGCTACTAACGAAGCTTCTAAGTATGCCTTGTTAGTTTCTTCGGCCGGTGATACACTTAAGAAAGTAAGGTAAGAAGGCAAGAAATGATATTGATAGATTTTTGTTTATTTTAGACGAAATCTAGAATAAAAAAATAAAGAGAACTCCACTTCTCTTGATTTCAAAATAAGCTAAAAGCATAATCACACACAAGATTGCCAAGTTAGCTCTGATACCATATCAGAGTTATTACCAGAATCTGGATAACACGAGTGCAATGGAGATGTGATCACACAAGATGAACAAGTGCACACCACATAGATGCTAAAGCAATTTGAAAATAACACAATAAGATAAATTGCACAAGACAAAATGGAGAAAACCAAAATCTGATTAGCATGAGATGGCCAAAGTGAGGAATACAAATAGGAGAGTACGTAAGTAAATCCTCCACAAAAGGTGGACAAGGCACCCCAAGAATAGAATGTAACTCCTCCATGAAAGGTGGTGACAAGGTGCTAAGAATAGAGAAGTAACTCCCATCAAGGGAGTTACTTATGACATTCTTATGACACCTATGACACATCTATGACACACACCTCCACATAAGCTAGCCTATCCCACAAATGTAGGAAAACTCCATGTATGCACAAGAAATACAATTTCCCTAATTAATAAATAGGGAAAAATAAAAACCTACACTAATAGATACTTAATTATGCAACTAGAAGGCTAGAAGGCTCAAGGCTTTTATGGGATACTAGACATCTATAGAGGCTATCTAGTTTGTTAGCTTGCACTAATATATAAGTAGACATGTAAACCAAGATAGGGATATCACTATAAAGTGCACAAAGGATATATCTCTAACAATTATAACCACAGTAAAGTAAGTAGATAAGACTAAAAATTTACTTGCATACAAATTGTAGAAATGATAATGCTGAATAAAGAGAGCTATCAAGTAATGTGTAAACTTAGAAGCAAAGGCACTTTCAAGCTAAATGAAAGATGTTTTAGGAAGTAAATATGTTTTCAATTAAGGGTGCAAGAGCATGCTTAATCCAAGCCTAATATAATTCTTTATTCTCAACACTATTGTTTCCTAATAATGCAATTTTTTGGTCTAGAAAGAGAGGAGACTGTTTATGCAAATTATATAGATTGTTTTAAGCATTTAGGATTCTACTCTATAATGAAAAGTGTTTCCAAAGAAAGCATGACATATAGGGTAGAGAAATGGCCTATCTAGAAACATTATAGATTCTATATTGAATTGAAGTGGTATTAATAACACTTAAAACATTCATGGTTGATGTCTAGAAACATGGCCTATCCAACATCGATAAGGGAGAGATCCTTTATTTTTTATATTTCACTCTAAATTAGACAACACATTGATATTGGTATGTTTTAATAAATACAAACATGTATGGTATGTGAAACATATTGGGAACCAAAACATATTTGATTATTAATGTACTTTGTTGTAGGATTATATTGTTTAAATTTATTTTTAAGAGTAATAAGGGTATTACTGACTCTTGAAATCAGGACAAAGTTAACATTGAAATCAGATAAGCCAACTTACAAAATGATGATTAACTACAATCTTCACAAGGATTTGAAATTTAGGCAAGATGACTAATAAAGAACCTATTTTTACCATCAAGCATAATCATTGAAACCACCACCCAAAAAAGACCAAAAAGTTTTATCATGTAGTAATTTAAATACTTTGGAATAGAAGATATTATCAGATATCTATTTAAAAATTCCTAATGCTCATTTTGGTAGGTATGGCAATAATCATAAACAAACTCCAAACATACTCACAACTCTCATGAGAATAATATAATTCCTTTGATAAGCAATACCATTACTAGATAAAAACATGTTTGTAAAACCAACATAAACCCAAGTATTCATAACACTTGTAGGTTTAACGCAATCCATAGATACTAAAATGTGATATTAAGTACTTGACAATGACAAGTTAGACATACATTTACCACACATGACATGCATGCACAAGTATGGTCCTAAACTACCGTTGTCTCACACCTACATGTTACCTAATGAGTTTGATATGTCTATTCTACTATTACACACCTATAGGAAACTCAATGTGAGTGGATGCACAAAGTTGGGGGACAAAAAAGGTAACACAATGAAAAATACAAAACTTTTTCTATAAAGGGTGTATGCCCTTTTAAAAAAACAATGCAAATCCTATAAGGGTTGGTCCCGACCCTAAAGGGCATACACCCTTTGGACTAAAAAGGGTGTACACCCTTTACAATCCAAAGGTTGTATACACTTCGTTCTATTTTTTTGGGGGTTTGAATTTTTTGTTTTGTTGTGTTTTATTGTTTTGATCTCTTTTTTTGTTTGTTTTTGTTTTTTTTTGTTGTGTTGTGTTTTTTGTTTTAATATTTTGTTGTGTTTTTTTATTTGACCTATTGTGACCTATTTGTTATTTTACAAGGATATGTTTATTAAACTAAGTATAAATTTACATTTAGTTTTATATTATAACACTTTAAATTTATTTTACTAAATATAACAAATTAGGGCACCTCTGCATCTTCTAAAATTGATTGCAGAGTTGTAGGAGTTACCATTTAGAAGTTAGTTTTTCAAACTACATTCTAGTCAATACTTATTTTTTATAATTTTAGGATTGAAACATAGAATGAAAAATGAGGTTTCAAATAATGTTATGTATGTAACAGATCACCATTGAGGATTACATGCCTACTTTACCTACTTGAGTATTCCCTACCTGCTTTATCTACATGTGTATGCCCTACTTGATTAAATAATCGAGACATATCTTGAACTCAATGAGTGTGCCCTACTTAAATACACAAGCCATATCGTGATCTTTATTATTCCCTACTAGTTTCAAGGTAAGTGTTCCACTTACTCAACCTGGACTACTTCAAGGTCTTCTATAAACTTGCTTTCAATTAGGTCTCTTCCTAACCATAAAATATCTCTTGGTCTATCACAAAAGGTCTTCTGAGTATTGGTATTGAAATAATAATGACCTTATTATTTAATATTATCTCGACTTCTTAGCCTTTGTATTCAAATCAAAATACACTTTCAATGACTTAAAACAGGGTACTTAGTCCCAAGACAGTAATCTACCTTCAATCAAAATCCTTTTTTGACTCCTAAAACACTCAATTATATGTCCTCATTTATTTTAATAATAACATGAGGGTTTCACCAATTATTTGACTCAAGCTTCATAGTGCATGAATAAATTCAACTCAAAATTCGAATGATATCAACTCTACCCTTTATAGGCCTATTAGGCCAAATCCTACCTCTTAAAGACTTGATACAAAGATTTATACAACTACCTTGTTTTTTGGAATTATTCACTTCAAAAACTCAATTATAATCTCAAGAAAATGATACAAGACTCATAGGTGTCTTTACACAAGCTCAAAATACTAATTAAATCACTAAAGTGCCTAAAAAGTTGACTAAGTCCGAAGAACTATTACAATATTGTGTATAGGCATGTTTGGTCTTGAAAAGGTGTTATTAATATAATTTCATCAAAGGATTATTATAAATCTTTCTTAATATGTTTGTAGACTAATTCTAAGGATGAGAAACCAATTTCCTTTGTTGGTTTCTTGAGAATTGTACTTCAATGGCAACGCTGCTCTTTAGATCTGGATGACCTAATCTGCCTACTTGGAAGGATATTGACTTCGCCTAGCGACCAAAAGATTTGAATCTCTTTAATTAAGTATTATATAGTGTTTACACAATAACACTGGACCTTCATAATAGTTTTATACTCAATCCACAAAGTAAAACACTTGAAGTTTCTCTTGACTAAGCTTTCCTATGACTATCCACAAGCAGATAAAAAAATAGTCCTTTGTATTTATAATAACAAGGTGAGTTTGAGCATGCTACCTATTTTAATACCTTATAAACATTCTCTAAAAACTTATATGTGAGTTTGAGGATATTTCACTATTTTAGATGCAAGTTATGGTTATTTTTGTATCAAAAACCCTATCCTAAGGTTTGATTGTGCACATAGGGCTTGATAGCTTCAAATTGATTATTCATATAACTTAAAGACTATTTTCAAGAGATAACACTTGTAATAGAGTCTTGGATACCTCCCTCAACTTCTTTAATCTTATAAATAAACTCATGTAATTTTTTATATGTGATACAAGAGCTGCAAGTGACTATAGATACGCATAAAAGTGGCTTTAAAAGGTTTAATGACATGAACCTTGGATCAAGTATAAATTCTCTTCAAATGAAGTTGGATTTCATTCACACATGCAATAAATTTTTTAATATAACAAACTAAGTAACAACACACATTTTATTCACAAGAAAATGATTATTTTGACTACACACACCCTTGTTCTGTCTTGGCACACATTCAACTCTGCTTGCAGCCATGAAGTTCTTTAATTTTTAAGCTTGTTATGACCTTCAATTCCATTTTTTTTTTAGGTTTTAAGTTGATCAAGTTGTTTTAGATGTATTATACCTATATTTTTCTATCTTTTCCTTGGAATATTCTTAACAACCTTGTTCTCAACTTAGAAAATGAACTTTAATTAATGGGTCTATCAATATGCATAAATGAGTAGCTTGTAGCATGAAACCTTTAGAATATATAGTAATGATATAGGCATTCATACATTACATCTACCACATACATAATACTACATGTAGGTATGTTGTCACTCATACATGACATCTTTTTATGGTCGTGATACGGTCACTCATATTAGACAGGAATGCAACTAATTAGCCTAGTGCACTCCATTTCCACCTAAACCATTAACCCAAAACCCCAAACCAAACTAAACCTTGAACTCTAAACATTGAAACCTAAAACCTAAACCCCAAACCCTAAGCCATAAACCCTGAACCATAAACACTAAATAATATACCTAAACCTTAGACCCTAAGCCCTAAACACTAAACCTTAAACATTGAAATCTAAACCTTAAACATTGAAACCTAAACCCTAAACCATAAAATGTGAACCACGAACACTAGACAATATACCTAAACCCTAAGCCCTAAACCTTAAACCCTTAACCCTAATACATTACCCCTAAACCCAAAATAATGATCCATAAACCCTAAACTAGAGACCCTAAACATAGAACCTTAAAACATTAAACCCTAAACCTTATACCCTAAGCCCTAAAACCTAAATATAAGCCCTTAACCCTAAACCCCAAACCATAGATCCTAAAATCCTAAACACTAAACCAGAAACCGTTAACCTTATACCCTCAATTTCAAACATTAAACCCTAAAAAGAAATTCAAAATCCAGAATGTTAAATCCCAAACATTAAACCCCAAACCCTGAACCTAAAAACTTAACCCCTAAACTCTTAACCCTAAACTCTAATCTTGAACCCCTAAGCACTAAACCCTAAAACTTGAAAGTTGAACCCTAAACCACAAACCCATAACCATAAAACTTCAAACTCAAAACCATAAATATTGAATCCTAAAACCATAAGCCCTAAACCTTAAAACCTAAATGTCAGAACCCAAATAACCAACCCTAAACACTAAAATATAAACCTTGAACCCTAAATTCTTCACCTTAAACCCTAAAAAATGAACCCTAAACCATGAGCACTAAACCTAAACACTAAACCTTAAATCCTAAACCTTAAAACCTAAATCCCAAAATCTAAGCCCAAATCTATTAAACCCTAAACACTAAAACATGATGCCAAACCCAAAACCCTAGATCACAAGATGTAAACCATAAACCTTGAATAATAAACCCTAAATTAAAAACCTAGGCCCTACACCCCAAACCCCAATCTCTAGACCCTAAACCATAAACCCCTAACCTTAAACCCAAAACCCTAACAACTAAGCCCCAAACCTTTAAACCTTAACCTTAAATTCCAAAACATAAGCCCTAAACTCTAAATTCTAAAATCTAAACCTAAACACTAAACCCTTACACTTAATCCCTAAACTGTTAACCCCAAGCCTAAAACCATAAACCATAAGTCATAAACCCTCAAGTTTAACTCCTAAACTAAATATTCTAAAACCAAACCCAAAACCTAAACATTGAAACTAAATCTCTAAACCCTAAACCTAAAACCACAAACGTTAAACTATAAAATCTTTACCATAAACACTAAACCCTAAATCCTAAACCATGAGCCTCAATCCCCAAACACTAAGTTTCAAACCCTTAACCCTCAACCAAACCCCTAAGATCAAAACCCTGAACCTTACACCCTAAACACTAAATCTTAAGTGTGAAACCATAAACCCAAAACCCTAACCGCAAACACCAAACCCCAAACCCTAAAAGCTAAACCCTTGGTCCCTTGAGCCACAAACCATAAATCCCAAACCTTTAAGCATAAAATATAAATTATAAGCCCTAAATCATAATCCCTAAGCCATAACACTAAAACATGAACCTTAAAAGCTAATTCGTATACCCTAAACCCTAAACTGTGAATCTTGAACCATAAACCTGAAAACCTGAATCCTAAACTTTTAACCATAAATCATAATCTTAAGTTATCACCTATATAGAGAAAGGGAGGATGCATTGGCTAAGCCATATATTGAAAGGATAAAGGGTCATTATCATTTATATAGATAAAGGAGAGACTAGGGACATTCATGTAAAAGGCTTGAAGGTGGATTCAAGGTGAATTCCAAAATAATTTATGGGTTTTTTAATCAATGGGTCTATCAATATGCATAAATGGCTATCATGTAGCATACAACCTATAACATACATATAGTAATGATACTGCCAATCTTACATTACATCTACTCTTTACCTAGTACTACATGTAGGTATGTTGTCACTCATACTAGACACAAATGTAGTTAATCACCCTAGTACACTTCATTCCTACCTAAACCATTAACCCTAAAACCCCAAACCCCATACCATAAACACCATAAACCTTGAATTTTGAACCCTAAACCTAAACTCTAAATGCCATAAACCTTAAATTCTTAACCCTAATACATTAGCCATAAACCCAAAACAATAATACCTAAACCCTAATACCTAGACCCTAAACATAGAACCTTAAAACCTTGAACCCTAAACTTTATACCCTAGACCCTAAGCCCTAAAACCTAAACTCGAGGCCCTTAACCCTAAATCTCAAACTATAAGCCTAAAATCATAAATCATAAACACTAAACCTTAACCCCATACCCTTAATATTAAATAATAAACCCTAAACACAAAATTTAAAATCATTAACCCTGAACCCTAAACACTAAACCCAAAACCCTAAACCCAAAAACTTGACCCCTAAACTCTTAACACTCAACCCTAAGCACTAAACCCTAAACCTTGAAAGTTGAACCCTAAACCACAAACCCATAATTATAAAACCTCAAACCCAAAACCATAGACCCTATAACCTAGAACTAGATAAACCCTAAACCTTAAATTCTAAATGCCAGAACCCAAACATTGAACTATAAACTTTGAACCCTAAACCCTTGACCTAAAAACCTAAAAATGGAACCTAAATGATAAACACTAAACATAAATTGTAGAGACCACACCACAAAGGAATGATGTAAGCATTGGTAATTATGTTTAACCCCCTCTCCACTTTCCTATCATAATTCATACACAAGTCCAAATATTTCAATGCAAGGAAAAAACATGCCATAGCAAAGTTAGTGGCATAAATGCTAATAATTTATTATTATGACCCACATCATTCATTGAGAATAACTAACAAACATGACAAGATCCAAAATGTTCTTGCCCATTCACTTGATGTTTATAACCCAAATAGAAAACAAATAATTATGTCCTAAAGAAGGATTTCACCTCCTCCTCATCAAAATAGGAATACCAACGAGGAACCAACACAAGAACTACACTCGTCAACATCTATAGAGAAAAGGTGACAAGGGGGTGAGATCCAATAGTTCTAAAGGTCAAATTTATTCAACCATCAGGAAATGCCAAAACACACATTGTAATCATATAAAATGCAAAATTGGATGACTTAGGAATGGCTAATAGCACCCAACCTGTAGGTCCTCTTTCTTGCTCACACAACCCTTCTCAGCTAGACTTTCCCTAATTCCTAGGCAGCCCTCTCAGACCCAAATCCATCCCCCTAGGGCTCATCCTCCTAGGACAATAGCACCCAATTTGGACAGGAGCACTAAAATTTAGGGGTGTCCTATTTTTGACATTGTTGTCCAAGTTCATTTTCACCTCTAACTGTCACGTTTTCTCGATTCATTATCTTTTCCCTTGTCAATCTAATATAAGTTTATCTAACCCAAGATCATTAGTTTCCCTATAAAAGGCCATTCAATGTCCACTTAGAGGGGTTGAAACTCATTCATAGGAAAAGAGTAAGAATAAAATCAAGTACACTCAATCACTCCTCCATATTCTTTACATACAACCTTCCAAGATGAATTCAAGCCTATTCAAGCACTCATACCAGTCCCCAATCATTTGAAGTACATTCTAGTTTTGCATTTTAGTTTGCACACATCACATAATTGCACCAAGCACTTTAAATGGGAGAACTGCATTAGCTCGATCCCTCTTCAGAGTATTGGTATGTAGGTAGTGTGCCCACACACGAGGTGTGAAGTGCATCCAACATATCCTTTACACACTAACCCTTTCTCTCTTTCCCAAGTTTGCTATTAAAGTTCAAGTACTATGAGCTCCTAAGGGTTTTGAAGATTAAATTAGACACACAATGAGCTTCGCATAATATCAGGCTTTGATATTTCACTACCAGGGTGTCATAGACTTGTCAAACAAAACCCATAAAAACTAGGTCACCAAGACAACAATGCCAAAATTAGACAATAGCATTGGAAGTGGACAATAACTCTGAAAAGTAGACAATAGTTGCAAATAGTAGGGTGTTATGAGTTTGGTGCTCTTGTCCAATATAGAAATAGAGTTTTGAGTTCTGTTTGTGATAGTTTTCCATCCCTGCACAACAATTTCCAGATCTTGAATCATCTATTTCAACCCAGATTAAGCTAAGTTTGACTTCTCTACACTTGTTATTTTTAGAAAAGATAAAATAAATATATGTTTGCATAAATCAGTGGGCTAATTAAGGCACATTAATTATTGGTTTACATTTACTCAGACTCTTTTATTTGCTTAAGAATTAAACACATTAATTCCTAAAAAGAATAAAACATTTAGTGAACCTGACTTACTTTGAATTTCTGCACAAAAACCCTATAAACCCTAGGGCTAATTATTTCTGATTTTTTGCAATATTTTATTGATTTTTCTTAAAATTAAAATTAAAAAATATAAATTAATTGAATTATTTTCAATAAATTTACCCAAAACCCTAGTTTGCACATACTAGGTCTTATTTGCAAAAAACCAATTTCAAACCACTAGGAAAATTATATTGCTAATTTTAGAAATATTTTTAGATTTTTCCTCACTTTTTCAAAATTAAAACTACAAATTTTATATAAAATTTTCAAATTACTACACTAATTTTGAAAAATAATCATTCCAAACCCTAGTTGCATCAAATACATTCTCAGTTCTTTTTCAGTACTTTTTGCATCATTCTCTGAAAATTTAGTTGCATATTTAACTCAATAAATCAACTTCAAATTTAAAAAATCATAGTATTTTGCAAATAAAATTTTAAAAAATCCTTAGTTGCATGTACTATCTCCTTCTTCATCGTTTGAGGTATCACCTTACATTCATATAAAATCCCTAGTTATATATACTAGCTCATTTTTGCTTATTGAGGTATCACCTTAAATGTTTAACAACTCAATATCCTTTTTACGCAAATCCCAAGTTGTTATTTTTGGACTTTACATTTCTTATATTCAATACTTTCTATTTCTAGCATATTGCCTATTAACACATATTGCAAAATATTTAAACACATTTTAAATTATTTTCCCACTTTATCAATGGCCCAATATATCGGTTTTGATGAAACTGATAAAAGAGAACTTCAAGAAATTTTAACCAAACATTTGGATATGCAAGATGACATGCCTAGAATTTTATAACAAAAACAACAAAAAGTAACCAATGTGAAATATTCTCAAACCACAAAGAAATAAATTGTAAATGACACTAGGGGGGAAATTATGTCTCAACAACCCCCTATAATAGCCCAACCTTCTTCTATGCCACCAACTATAGCTAGTACATCCCTATCTCCTAATGTGGTAGCCCTTACGCAAGAGATCCGATATCTTCAATCCAAGGCGCAACATCTTGAGCAAGGTACTACTAGACCGCATTGGATTCTTTTGCACTTTTGCATATACCATTGGCACATCACATTGCTTCTACACCGTTATCACAAGAATTTGTTCAACCTAAGCTTACTCTTTATGATGGCAAGGGTGACCCAGAGACATATTTGAGAGCTTTTCACATAGCATGTTTGGATTATGTACCCAATGACTGGCTACTTACCAAACTCTTTCCACAAAGCCTAGAGGATTATGCTCTACAATGGTTTTATAGTTTACCAAATTAGTCAGTCATAGCATTCAATTCTTTAGTAGACATGCTCCTAGCACATTTCAATATCAACATTGGTGATAAGGTCTCATATGCATAGATTGCACAACATAAACAAAGGCCAAATGAGCCTCTCACAAATTATGTTCTTAGATACAAGGCTATTTTGGCTAAGTTAACTAGCCCCATGATTGATCAAGAGCTACATGACATCTTCAAATAGAGCCTTCTACCAGCACTGCATGAATCTATTATGTTCAAAAGATTTTCTTCCTTCACCAAATTATGGCATACACTTAAGGGAAGAGAAGTCAAGTTAATCTTAATGGGCAAGCTCAAATATTCAAGTACTCCAGACACAATAAACAAGTGTAATAGCAAATTCCCATACAAGGTCAAAATTAGTGACAACAAGAATTAGAATCAACCATCAGTTAATGCATCTTCAGAGCTCCCTCAGCATATGGTTTTATCAACACCTCCTCGATGTGCATTTACCAATTTACCAGTTTCTCCAACCAGAGTTATACAACAGTTATTAGAATGCAACAATATAACTCTCCCACCTATTTGATAAGCAGATCTAGCAAAGCCTCTTCCATAGGGATATGATCAGTAGGCATTTTGCAATTTTCATAGGGTACCAGGGCACCAATAAATAGATGCATTATTTTATGACATAAGATACATGATTTGATAGATGATAATCTACTAGATCTTAAAACTTCAGTTGAACCTCCAAATACAAAGCCAACACAATATAAGGCTTTGAAAATATTTTCATATCCATTTCTATAGCATTCAAAATAAGAGAAAGAGGACACATCAGGTGTTCATCATACATACCATACACATCCTCCACCAGATACATACTATGCATCTTCAGTTGAGACACATCTTTTGAGGGGTATGATAGGTGTGTATGAGTCCAGAGTTTTAGCCAGACCTTCGATATATTTTTTAGAATAGGAAATTATGGAGGATGATATAGGCTACAATGCACTTTTTATTATAGTGCATATCCATTATCAACCTATCTGCAATGTACTCATTGACAATGGTTCTAGTCTTAATATGTGCATCTTCACACTAATAAAACATTTAGATTATTTAAAGCAAGATATCACTTCAACATATATAATTATTAGTGGTTTCAATGAGTATGTTTAGAGTTCATTGGGTGAGATAGTACTTCCATTACAGGTTGGTCTTACACATGTGGCTACATCATTCACTATGGTTCCCAATGCAAGACTTTTTGACATATTACTTGGTCGACCATGGATTCAAAAACTCAAGGCAATACCTTCTACAATTCATAGATGCATGAAGTGAATTCATGCTAATTAGGTTATTACAGTTGGCAGAGTTCCTTATGATTCACCACTCCCCACTTTAGAACCATCTACCAGCTTTCAATCACCAAATTGAGTTCTTCCACTGGTTTTAGCTTCTCCTCTAATTTTTATTCCAAGTCCACTTTAGAATCAACCATAGTTACAGTGTCCATAACTAGTATAGAGGGTTCATGCCCCCCACAGCTTCAAGATTCCAGATAGCTTCTAGTTATAGTATTCATACCTAGAAAAATTACATTGTGGTATCATATAGTTACACAGAGAGCACCTATTCATAGAGCTTCTTCTCTTACTTTTAGATGGGTCCCTAAAAGCCCTATAGTTATATCCACTTCTCAGAGTCATAGGGGGACCCCACATTTAGCTTCCACTTCATATATTTCAAAGCAGTTACAATATACACATATTTTAGATTTATAATCTTAGTCATACACTCATGCCTCATGATCACGCATGATCTCATTATTTCATATAGGACACCATGACAAAGAGTCTCATCTAAGACTCATCAGTTAGTATCATTACTTTCCAGCACAGATTGTACATATAAACTCTTCTACTTACTTGTACATAGTTCAAATATTTTGAAAAATATAAAAACAATACAAAAAATTCAAAACACAAAAACATTCAAAAAATTTCAAAAATTCTAATAATATTTTGATTATATGCAGCATCCATGCTTTTCGTTACTATTATCATGCCAAGACTTACATTTGTTGTTTCATACTATTGTATGTTGATTTTATGCATTACCATACTTCACTTGATCTTCTTTGAGTGTGTGTAGTGACATCTAACTACTTGATTGCTTCATTCTACCCATAGAGGGGCATTCCTACTTCTACATTTGAGACATATATTGTTATACATACACATTGGGGGCATATTTTACATGAATACACCATCCAAGTTATGTCATTTGTATACCACACACTTTGAGTTATCATGCTGATATCCATTACTTTATAGCTTACACAGAATACTATATCGACATCTCACTAGTATCTATCACTTATGTATTTCTCGACATATACCTAGTCTTTTACTACACATGTTTTGCATACTTTCACATTTACTTTAATTAGTTATATGTGTTTGTATCCTTCAATTCTTACATGCTTTCTCTACTTTCTTAGCGTAGCTTGTGTGATTACATTTTCAATTCCAACTTGTCTCATGCTTGTGCCTTAGGACATTTGCCAATTTCCTTTGCTTCTTTTTCATGTATGTGTCTTAGGATATTTCCCAATGTTCTTTGTTTGTACTCCTCTATGTGTTTGTATCCTGTATGCCAACTTTACTTATTTCACTTGTATGTGTATGTGGCATTTAAACATGCCTTCCATGCTTATTTCTAGTTTGAGTGACATGTGCCCATGTCCCTTGTTTGCATGGCCCCTTGGCCTATCTAGTGTGTTTGTTGCTTGTTTGCTTGTTTCTTTTCAAATGTGTGCAATGTCATGATCCATATCATGTATTTTATTTACTTTCTTGGATGCCATGATGGACATCATGCTCCATCCCTCTAGCTAACAACTAACAACTAATATCTTAAATTACTAGTCTAGTTCAATATCATGCACATGTTTTCACATTGTTATATCTATCTAGGCATACCCATGTTGATCTAACAATCTCTCGACACGAACATTGCTATATCTTGAAACATTTTTTCAAACATCAAATTCTATATCGTATATCTTTTCAAAAAACACACTTGTAGGACTCTTTTCTTTTGAGAGAAGTCATTGCAGGTTCATCATTCCTTCCCTTAAAAGAGGGGGCATCAAATAGGGGCTTTGTCACAAAGATAAAACCTCCTAAAAATTGAAAAAACATTCAAAATAATCATCACATAATCTAGAGATCAAATCGATCAATTTAGAGCAAAAAAACATGAATAATCTTAGATCAGTAGTCAGTTTTTACACCAGATAGTAGCACTAGAAATGGATAGTAGCACCAAAAATTGGATAGTAGCACCAAAAATGGATAGTAGCACCAAAAATTGGATAGTATCACCAAAAGTAGGGGTGCCCAAGTTTGGCACTCTTGTCTAAGCATAAAAACACTTAGGGTTTCTAGAAATAGGCAAAAAGTTTAGTTTAGGGACAATTTTTACACTTTCAAATCCTTCAGATTCAACAATTTCAACATAGTTTTCTTAGATACAGAGGGTTATTATATGCAACATGATGGTTCTCACTTTCAATTTAGATTGGGTAGTTTGCATGAATTTTAGATCAAAATACATGTTCTAGACATTAGTGATTGGGGGCAATGTGCGCAGCACATTGATCTTCTTTTATTTTTGAGTTTAGTTTATTCCAAGCATTCTCAACTGTTACGTGTCTTACTCTATCTGTAGGTGGTTGGAATCACATTTGAGTTAAACTTTCATATAATTTTATCTTCAACAACTCCCCTCAAAAGAAGGGGAATTCAAAGTGGTTTATCATATATATCAGGCCATTAGAGTGCACTCAGATATAGTTTCCAACACATAGACACATATTACAGAGTTTTGAGTACCTGAGTTCTCAAGTTGTCTTTCATTTAATCCTAGTACATCAGTTTTGAAGTAGCTTTCATATAAGCCTAATCTCGATCTTTTGAAATGGCCAAGAGTGGTTTAGTTTTTAGCACACATTCAGCTATACATGCCATAGTGTTGGATTTTTAGCACATTCATGGGCTCCATGAGACATCCCATATTACATATATTCTATATCGGTATCACTTCACACCCTCACTTCACATGGTAATGATGGAGCCAAAGGGCTAGCCTTTATATTCTTCAGCCACCAATTCAAAGGGATTGGACATACAGTCCAACCATTAATTAGCACATACATGATCTGTTAACTACACTTAGTTGGCAATGATGGAGCCAAAGGGCCAGCCTTTGAATTCTTGAGCCACATTATCAGGAATTGAACACTCAACTTTATTCATGATATTACTCTTGATTCAGCTATACTCAGCACAATCTAGCATCATAACATGTTTTGTATTGGTTTGTGTACTTGGTGAGGTGTATTAGTTCCTCTCTCTTTCTTTACTCAATTTTTGTAAGTTCTTATTTTAGATATAATGTATCTAGTAAGAATTGATCTACTTCATGTTTTTATGTGTAGATCCACACATCACAACATATTCTCTCTATGCACATATAACATCACACAGCTTGATGAGCTTTTCCCTCATAGATAAGTTCAAGTATGCTTTCTATTTTTCCTTTATCCTAGTATTTCACTTTACTGCATCACTAAAATAAAGGGGGGGCAAATAGAATCATATAAAATGTGAAATTGGATGAATTAGGCATGGCTAATAGAACCCAACCTATAGGTTCTCTTTTTTTCTTACTCAACCCTTCTCAGTTAGAATTTCACTAATTTTCAATCACTTGTATTTTCTTAGGCTTAGCTTTTTAGGACCCAAGCATCCTTCTTGAACCTAGATCCATCCCCCAGGGCTCATCCTCCTAGGACAATACCACCCAATTTGGATAGAAGCACCAAAAATTAGGGGTGTCATATTTTTGATGCTATTGTCTAAGTTCATTTTCACCTCTAATGATTAGGGTTTCCTGATTCCTTATCTTTTCCCCTATCGACCTAATACAAGTTCATCTAACCTAGGATCATTAGTTTTTCTATAAAAGGCCATTCAATGTCCATTTATAAGGGTTGGCACTCATTTTACAAGAAAAGAACAAGAATACAAGTACATTCAAGCACTCTTCCCTATTCTCTACATACAGCCTTCCAAGACCAATTCAAGACTATTCAAGCACTCATACTAGTCCTTAGTCATTTGAAGTACATTCTAGTTTCATATTATAGTTTTCATACATCACACAATTACACCAAACACTTCAAATGGGAGAACTACATTATCTTGATCCCTCTTCAAAGTATTGGTATGTAGGCAACATGCCCAGACACGAGGTGTGAAGTGCGTCCAACATATCCTTTACACACTAATACTTTCTCTCTTTCCTAAGTTTGCTATTCTAATTTAAGTACCAAGAGCTCCTAAGGGTTTTGAAGATTAAATCAAACACACAACAAGCTCCACATAGAATCAAGCTTTGATATTTCATTGCCAGGGTGTTATAAACCTATTGAACAAAACCTAAAAAAGCCAAGTCACTAGGATAATAGTGTCATAATTTCAAAATAGCACCAAAAGTGGACAACAGCTCCAAAAAGTGGACTACAGTGCCAAGTAGTAGGGTGTCCTGAGTTTGGTGCTACTGTCCAATACAAAAACATAGTTTTGCGTTATATTTATAACAGTCGGCCATCCTTACACAATAATTTCTAGATCTTGAATCATCTGTTTCAACCTAGATTAAGCTAAGTTTGATTTCTCTACTCTTTTTTCTATTTTTATAAAAGATAAAATACATATTTGTTTGCATAAATCAATAGGATAATTAAGGCACATGAATTACTAGTTTACATTTACTTAGACCCTTTTATTTGCTTAGGAATTAAACACCTGATTCTCAAAAAGAATAAAACACACATCATCAAATCTATTACTAGGTGGGTGAGATGGGAATAGGGTATTGACAACCCTTACAGTGGCCTGAGGACAAAGCTTAAACTGACTCGAAAGACCCAAACATTAACCTTCCACTATTCATAGAGTAATAAGAGATCCAAGTTGGAATAAACTACGATACTCAATCCAAGGCAAAAATAAAGTTCAAGCCAACATTCGATCTTACATTAAAGAGGAAACATAGTTTCCTTCATACATTTACTATTTATTTCTAAACTTGAGTATATGTAACATTGTAACATTGATTTCATATCAAGGGGGAACTACAAAGTTTCCTTTATTATAACTTATTTTCCCACATAGGAATTCAAAGAACAATCTTCCCCATAATAGTTATAAGTTAAAATCCAGGTCATGATTCTCATAAGGATCCCATGATAATCATGTTTATTTTTAACAATAAATCATTAGCAATGAAACTTGTACTCCTAATAAATCTTAGATTATAATGCAACTTGGGATCCCAATGTAGCTCATGTTAACAATGTAACTTGGGCATGCAATGCAACTTAGGATGGAAATGTAACTCAAGCTCCTAATACAACTCAGGCTCCCAATACAAATTGGGGTGGAAATAAAACTTGGGATCCCAATGCAACTTAGGTTTGAAATGATACTTGGGCTAGAAATGCAACTTAGGCTCACTATGTAGCACGGGATCTTAATGCAACTTGGGCACATAATGCAACTTAGGCTCATAATGTAGCATGTTTTCACTTACCAAAAATGTATCAATTTAGAATTGAAGAGGAATATAGTTTGCATCATATTAACTCTTGTTCTAAGCCACACATACATCCCCACATCCAAAGAGCATACCAACATCATTTTGTTGCACTAAGGAGGAAACATAGTTTCCTTTTTTATAGCTCATTTTTGAAATTGGAGTATAAGAAGCAAGCATAAAGAACCAATTTTTGATCTTTCATCATCCCTCATCATTCAAAATGAATCTCTACCATGCAAGTGAAAATATGATATTATGTTATTTCCACCATGGAAATCATTCAACAATCTACCCAGAGTAATCCATCATGACCCTAGCTAATCTACCAGACATTAATGAGAATAATCACCCTAATACAATCTAATCAAAACAAAAGGAATCAAAACACCATTCAAGTTTCATATAAAAAAGATATTTTTTAGACTGAAACAAATTTCTACTGACTAATAGATTGGAACACACTCTACTAGAGGAGGGAGTGACTAGGGATGATGAGGGAGTGATTAGGTACGATTAGGGATAACGAAGGAATGGTTAGGGATACTGAGGGATGAGGATGAATGAGGAGGGGGTGATGAAGGTTGATGAGGGTTGATGAGGGAGTGATTAGGGATGATCAAGGACAATGAAAGATGATGAAGGATTGACTAGGGATGATAAGAAATGATGATGGTTAATGAGGGAGTTATTAGGGATGATGAGGGAGTGTTTAGGAATGATCAAGGATAATGAGGGATGATTAGGGATGATGGAGTGACTAAGGATGATGAGGGTTGATGAGGGAGTGATTAATGACAATGAGGGATGATGATATCTAATGAGGGATGATCATAGCCAATGAGGGATTGATTGGTTATAATGAAAGACAATGAGAACTAATGAGGGAATAATTAGGGATGATAAGTGAATATGCGGGTAGACAAGGGACTGATTAGGGATTATGAGTGTTAATGAGGGAGTGTCCTATGTGAATTTAGAGTTTTAGAATATGACTTTAGTCTCTGTGACTTTGGAATAATGTATGACACTGGAATTGAAGAATGCATAGATTGACCATCTGTTTGACATTTATTTAGAGTGAATGGTATCTTTTTGGAATGAATTTTGAATGGTGTTTTAATTCATTTTATTATGAATGGAGTCTATTAGGGTGACTAACTACATTCATGTCTAGTATAAGTTATCATATCATGACTATAGGTAGATGTCATGTATGAGTGACTAAATACATATACATTGTAATAAGAATGTAGTATATGTGATGTACAAGTGATCATATCATGACTATAGGTATGCCACAAGTTACATGCTACATGGTAGTCATTTATGCATATTGATAAACCCATTGATTTAAAATCCCTCAAATTATTTAGGAATCCACCTTCAAGCTTGAGTATTTAATTGGGTAGGGCATACTCAAGTAGGTAAAGTAGGTAGGGAAAAATAGGGGCCATAATCAATGGTATAGATTTATTACATACGTATCATTATTTTAAACCTTGTTTCTCATTCTTGTTAGGATCCACACCTAAGAGCACACTTGATTACCTTTGTATAAGCAACTAAACACGGAATTAAACCAGAAGTAATAAGTAACTAGAATTCAGAAATAGCACAGAATATGAGATACGAGAAATAATATAATCTGTATTAATACTCTTCTAGAAATAAATACAATGAAGAAATCACACTCTTCCCACCTTCTTAGTCCTTAATTACAATACAGCCCCTGGGTCTCTTAAATAGATCCCAAACAAACAATAATTAGAAACACAGACTCAAGACTAAAATTAGTCTTTACATGCAAACAAATTGTTCATCTAAAATTAGACCAGTTTTGGAATGCACAGATGACCGATGTTGGTCTCTGTCTGTCTAGAGATGACCGATGTCAGTTCTTGTCTGACCAATGCTAGCCGACTACTAATCGATTCCAGTTGTTGTGTACACTGAACATGACTAACATCGATTGGCTTGCCAACATCAATTACTTTAACACTCAGCAACCTCCACCATTTACATTAGTGAAGCTTTTAGCTCCACAACTTAACAATCTCCCACTTGGAGATAAATAGTTGCATCTGTACCTGTACCTGTACATCCTCTAATTTATTTCTGGCTTGTATCCCCATCTTCAAGTTCAGTCTTGAAGACCGACAAAATTTGAATGAAGATTCAACTTCTCCTTTGTTCCCAGCTTTGTTAATATATCAGCAGGGTTCTTATCCTTGCTAGCCACTATGACTACAACAACCTTCTGCAACTCTGAAATCTAGCTAACCATCGTACCACCAATAGTGAACACATATCTTATGGTGCTTCTCCTATCATCCAAGTAACCTACCATTTTTGAATCTACATACCCATGTAGAGACGTGTTTGACCCTGCATAGCATAAATACCTACTGTTGGTCCCTCTTAGATATCTGAGAATCCACTGAACTGCTTTCCAGTGCTTCTTTCCCAAATTGGCCATAAACTTGCTGATAACTCCCACTGATTGGGCAATATCAAGTTTAGTAAACATGTACTCAACCTCATCATGTGATTTAAGACACTATTCATAGCTCAACTTGAACAGTCCAACCATAGGTGTGCTAACCGATTTTGCAACCTACAAATTGAACCTCTCCACTACCTTATTCACATAATCCTCTAGAGAAAAAATCAACCTGTGATCTTCCCTATCTCTAGAAATACTCATGCCAAGGTTTTCCTTTGCTCCTCCTAAATCCTTCTTGGCACATGTCTGAGCTACTTTTACCTTTAGCTCAGTAATTCCCTGCATGTGTGACCCTACAACAAGCATATACACTACATACAGTAACAAGATAATGTAGCGACCATTATCCAACCTGGTAAAATAAACACAATGGTCACATTGACATTGACTAAAGCCATGCTTTGTCATAAACTTGTCAAACCTATACCACTGTCTTGGACCCTGCTCAAGACCTTATAACCTGGCCTTCTATCTCACCTATCCATTCTCTCCTTTCTTTAACCTGTAAATCCATTCATCTTTCAGTGCTTTCTTTTCAGCTGGCAACTCTACCAAATCCCACATTTGGTTCTCTTTCAAGGAATCAATTTCCTCAATCATGCCATGTTCCCACTATTTCCTAGATTCTACCTGCATTGCCTCTTCAAAACTTCCTAGTTTTCCACCATCAGTGAGCAACAAGTAGTATAAAAAAGGAGAATAACGAATTTGAGGCTTACTTACCCTTTCAAACCTCCTCATGGGAATTTGAGACTCCTTGACAGCTTGTTGTCTGCCCAAATTTCATTCTAACAGTGACCAATCTCAGTCATCTCTCAGTCTACACCTGACCAACGTCAGTTCCATGTGACCAACCTGACTAATGTTGGTTCTTACCTGACTGATGTCAGTTACCACCTGTGCAACCTGATCGATGTCAATTCTCACTCAACCAATGTTGGTTACCACCTGATCACCAACGTCAGTTCCCTGACCAACGTCAGTGTCCATCTGCCTGACATCACTAAATTTGGTCTCCACTAGACCGATGTCAGTTTTTGCCTGTTCAATGTCAGTTCTCACCTGATCGATGTCAGTAACTGTGTTTTCTTGTGAGTAATGATTTTTATCCATGACTCATTTTGGATCATAACCTTGTCCAAATCAACATTTCCCTACTTAGAATTATTCAGCCTCTTGAGCTGATCTCTATCCATCATCTTCTCCTTGAAAACCAAGGCTTTCCAATTCTTAAATTTGTCAAAAACATCAGATTTTCACTTTATGCAATAAACCCATACCTTTCTTGTAGCATCATCAGAAACATAAAACTATGATCCTCCAATAAAAGCTCCCTGAGCTAGTCTCCACACACCTATGTGAACAAGCTCCAACCTATGCTTCTTCTTTATTGACCCAGTCTTGAGAAACCTCACTATCTCTTGTTTTCCAAACATGCAATCCTCACAGAAATCTAGATCTATGCTTTTCAAATCTGAAAGATTGCCTTTTGACTTAAGAACATCCATTCCCTTCTCACTTATGTGACCAAGCCTACAGAGCCACATCTTTGCATCTACATCTGAAGTAGATAAAACAAAAGGAGAATCAGTAATACAAGTAGATAGATAAAGTGTACCTACTTTCTTACCTCCAGCTAAAATAATTGCACCCTTGCAAACTTTTCAAGATTCTACTATGAGAGTTACTGTGCAACCCTCATCACCCAACTTCCCTATAGAAATCAAATTCCTCTTCAGGATGGGTACATGTATGACATCCTTCAACACCCATGTGTTGCTAGTCTGCAACTTCAACTGCACTTTCCCTTTTCCAACCATTTGACAAGGCTCACCATCCCCTAAATAAACTTTTCCAAAGTCTCCATGGACATAATCATGAAAAAATTCCCTATTTGGGGTTGCATGGAAAGAAACACCATAATCTATAACCCATGATTCTACATGACTATCCAAAGAAAATGTAAGAGCATCCTATGCAACAATACCTGCATTTTTTGCTTCTTCATTACCCTCATGTTGATCTACTTTGAACCAACAATCTTTCTTTGCATGTCCTTTCTTTCCACAATTCTAGCAGATTATACTACCATACCTAGATTTGGATCCACTGCCTATCTTTGACCTTGATTTTCTTTGCTTGCTCTTCTCTCTTTGTCATCCCCTGCTTTCAACACTTAAAGCATTACCTAATGTCTCCCCTGTGCTTTGCCTACAAATTTCTTCATTCAAGATTACACTAACAACATCATCAACTTTCAAGATATTTAAAGCAGATGTAGTATTGCTTACTGCCATTACCAAGCTATTCCAACTTTCCAGTAAAGAGCATAAGATTAAGAGAGCCTTAATTTCATCATCAAAAACTATTTTGACTGAATTTAACTAGTTTACCAAACCATAAAAATCACTAAGATGACTATATACAGATCCACCTTCCAGCATTTACAAATTAAATAATTGCTTCATAAGAAATACCTTATTCGAAGCTAAGGGTTTTCCATATAAATTTGCCAAAGATTCTATTAACTCTACCATTGTCCTTGCTTGAGATAAGTTGGAAAACACAGAAGCTGCCAGGGTCAGCCTTATAGCTCCTAAAGCCTTTTTGTGAAGAACCTTCCATTCTTCATCATGCATACATGTGGGCTTACATGAAACCCCACCCAATGCTAAGTACATATCTTTCTGATACAGATAATCCTCTATCTGCATCCTCCATAATTGATAATTCTTGCCATCAAATTTTTCCATTCTCAGTATACTTTCTTCTGCCATTGCTTTACTCCCACTCAAACAGAAACCCCTGTAAGTGACCTGTAATCAACAAACACTTAACACACTCTAAAACCAAGGTGTTAGTGAACCAAGCTCTAAACCAAGCTCTGATACCACTTGTTAGGATCCACGCCCATGGGTCTCTTAAATAGAACCCATACAAACAATAATTAGAAACGCAGACTCAAGACTAAAATTAGTCTTTACATGCAAACAAATTGTCTGTCTAAAATTAGATCAGTTCTGGAACGCACAGATGACTGACGTCGGTCTCTGTCTATTTGGAGATGACCGACGTCGGTTCCTGTCTGATCGATGCCAGCCGATGCCTAATCGATGTCGATTGCTCTGTACACTGAATATGACCGACATCAGTTGGCCTGACCGACGTCAGTTACTATGACACTCAACAACCTCCTCCATTTGCATAATAGTGAAGCTTTTAGCTCCACAACCTAACAATTCTATCTTCTAATCTTAAAATTCTAAAAATTAAGTATTGACTAGAATGGATTTTAGAAATTTAACTTTTGAATGGTAACTTCTACAACTCTAGAATTGATTTCATAAGATGCAGAGTGGACCTAATTTGTTATAATTAGTAAAATAAATTTGAAGTATAAGAATATAAAATGTGATATAAATAAAATGTAAACTTATACTTTATTAAATTTATTTTACTACATATATCCTTGCACACACAAACAAAAAATAACACAACAAAAAAACCAAATCAGACTACACAGAGAAATATAAAAAAAGAAAAAAAAAAACATATGCGTCTTTAAAGGCAAAAACAACTAGCTCAAACTACATAAAAAAATACGTCGTTGCAAAGGGCATACACCCTTCGAACATTCCAATATTTTCTTACATTTTCCCTCCAAATTTGACTTGGGTACAGGCTTGGGGAGGTCTGAATCTAGCTTGAGACTAGCCATGGAGCAGCCCACTTTTTTTTTAAAGAATTTAGGAGTATTTTTCGTCTTTATTAACACATCTGATCAGGAAGATTTTATTATTTAAAATATATGTGTGTGTGTGTGTGGGTGGGTGGGTTTGTAGATAGGAAAGTGTAGTTTTAGAATATATACATATTTTTTTAATGTTAAAATATTATTCATAATAATTATTTAATTTTTACACAACATACCTCATTATGAATTGTATACATATTTTCAAAAATTCCTTTATAATTTTTGAATATTAATCAAACATTTATAAAACTTATATCTCAACAATCTCCACATTGTGAACTATGCTTTAGAAAAAAAAATTGATTTTTATGAAGTTAAGGTCAAAAAGTTGTGTCTGTACACTTGTAGTTTCAACTTTCCAACTATCTTGACTTGTAAAATTATTTAAATAATAAAAAATATTTTCAACAATTTTGACATTTCACCTATCCATAAATGAAGTTTCATATAAAAAATCATTTGTTTACTCAAAAAAAGTGTGTTCATACACATGCAATCTCCTTATCTTTTCACAAAAAATTACCAACCTATTGACATAAATACTCTATTTCACACACTTTTATCATATGAGTTTTAGAAAAAATTATATATTTAGAAACTACATTCAAAATGCCACAATTCATGTTCATATGTCATTGTAAAATTCTTTTTCAAAGTGTCTCTAATATTCTCTCCAAGTTAAACTATATATATTTTAAGAAAAAAAGTGTCACTTAAAACCCCCCCCTCCTTTGTCCCCCATTATCCTGCATCTACCCATGTCTATTTTAACCCTGTTTATTATCATACCCAAACATTTGTAAATCTTCAGTTTAGCCCACTTGGACACTAGTCATTAACATCATACTAGGTGAGTATCGATAACTGATATCGACTAGGGCCTAATGCTACTAACCTCTTCCAACAATAATTAATTTTTTAAATCAAACTTTCCTTAGGGTCGATCCATCTGCCTAGTGTGTCAATGGTGGAATAAATTACTTTATTGGACTCATATATATACAAATCAAGGCCTCATTTGAAAAGGACTTGGCATCTTGGGTACACATCTATATGCTACTATGCATTGAAATTTTTTGCCATGTTCTTCCTAAATTTATAATTGATCACTAAGAGTAGTTTTAATCCAACTATAAATCATACCAAAGCCAAGTCAAAGCAAACATTGTCAAGTGTCAAAGCCAAATCATTAGTTGTATTTATACAGTGAAGAAGCATTATTGTACAATCAATAAACTGGTGGGATAACTACATGTGGCTTGATTTCTATCCTTAGATCATTGTAAATGTAGGTAATAATCAATCATCAAATGGGGGTGATTGGGGTAAACTCAGTGCATTTCACTTTCTTAATTTCCAAATGCTTTTATCCCTTGTAAGCACACCTAAGGTTTTAAGGTGAATAAGGCTAATTTATTTGAGTTATGCACATCATTAAGGTTCAACATCATACATAAAAATATTTCAAAGACATGTGAAGGGGACCAAATGGTCATTAACCCTCTTTTCATCACAAGTCACTACTGATCAGCACATATCGGTATCAATAGTCAATACTGACCCAAATATAGAAAAATTGACCATGTGTAAACATAAACATAGTTCCTGAACCAAAGGAACCATATGCCTAATTTAGTCTATTTTCCATTTCCATCATACAATCATAGTCATATAATTAACCAAAAATCTAATTACCGATCCCTTTATTGTACTTACTATATTTAACATATACCACTTATCAAATCATTACAACCAGTTTTAGTATGTTCTATATGCTTGAATGTCATATATTTTAATCTAAATTAACATAGTGATTTATGTATTATTAGGGTCTCAAAAATAAATCAGGGTAAAACATATTGGTGAACCCAATGTCAAATGCTAGGTCTCCATTATGGTTTCAGCATTCAAGGGTTTTAGATTTATGTCTTAGGGTTTTATTTCTAGCCCTAATTTCTTATTATTCTATAATAATACACATTACCCATGGCTATAATAATGAACATTATTTTTTAATGCAAGTCATGAAGTTCATCTTTCCATATTGTGTTACGTAGATAGTGTATTTCACTTGGATCAAATATGTAAACAAATGGATCAAATCTAAGAACATTAATAAGACTAAAACTAACAATGAACGATCCCAACCTTCCTCAAATCCTATTGTTGTAACATTCAATATAAGCTACCTCGTATTACCAAAATATGACAAAGGGCATTCATGATCTTATTTATTCTTCCTACTACATAATATGTAATACATACTACACATCATGTTGATGGACTTATCATGAATGTTGAGACCAATAATAGTCATGAAAAAATTTATTATGAATTAATTTGATGTCATGGATGACCAAGAATTCACTAAATATCTTAATTTGAATCCACATCAGATTGGTGCAATGTTATATATTACAAGATATGAACCAAAAAAGTTTGCAAGATATTAACCAACTCTTTCGAGATAATATTCCCACTTCAAGGATTCCCACCTATACTAATGGTACTATCCTTACATCAACACCTCTAATGACATACGTGACATATACCCAATGTGTGGGGGCAACATAAGGCTTCCAACAAATAACCATACTTATCTGTACACAAGCAACCTTTACCCCTCCTATGATGACTATGAATCGTATGTCACCAACCTGGCCTAGTGTATGTTCCTTTGGGTGAACTATTGAAACTCTACATCATAAGCTGTTTTAATTATAACAAGGTATATCCAAATCCAATCATTCCATGAATTTTCATGTTGTACTTCATAACTCCTTATCCCCTGTGATGTCAACTTATCCTTTATTGATATGTTTTGTAGCTCCTAACCTTCCATTATATTAAGGTAAAGGTGATCTAGACTAACACCTTCAATCATTCCAAACAACATGGTTGGATTACACATACAATGACAAAATATTAACCAGATTATCTCCAAAAAGTCTCAAAAACAACATTTTAATATGGTTTTATGACTTTCCCATCCAATTCTAGAGAGAATTCAACCCGTTGGTAGATCAATTTCTAGCACATTTCACCATCAACATTGATGATAAACTATCTTGGGTCCAATGAAGTAATAAATGATTATGTACTATGGTATAAGACTATGCTAGCCAAGATGACTAGTGTTATGGTAGGAAATGAGTTACTAGACATATTCAAACAAAGCTTGTTTGCACCACTCCATGAGTCAATTATCTTCAAAAGATTCAAATCCTTTGATGAGCTATGTCATATAATAAAAGACAAAGAAGTCAATCTCATGACTTCAAATAAACTCATGTATACACATACTCCCATAACAACTTCAACAATAAAGTTTCAAAGCAAACTAAGTTAAAGGTTAAACCAACTGATAACAATAATGCGTTAAAGATTAAAGTTAATATAGTATTGTAACCTGCAAATCAACTATGATTGATAGCTCCATTGAAGAGGAAATTTTATGAATTTCAGTCACCTCCTCATATATTGTTATAAGAGTTACTTGAGTGCAATCTTATCACTCTTCTTCCTCCATAAGAGCTTGATCTAAACATGCCCACACCAAGGAACTATGAGAACAATGCATACTGTGACTATCATCGGATTGTAAGGCATTATATGAATAAATGCTTCAAATTAAGACATAATATACAATATATTATCAATGATAACACTATTGAGTTGAGTACTCCTACACAAGAATCTAGACCACAAAAGAATGAAATCATAAGTTGAAAATATGCAATGATCCATTTCCCAAGAATAAGATGACAAAGACTAAGGATACTTTTAAAGTACACTATACATATAATGTACATATTTCCCATATGACATATAATCACCCTAAAAATGCAATTATTGGTACACTTATCGACACTTCACCACATTATCCTATGACACATTTGACAACAGTGAGATTATTGATGATGATTTAGATTATCATGCACTATTCATACAAGCCTATATTAACAAGCAACCGATACATAATGTCATGATTGATAATGGTTCAAGTGAGAACACATGCATAATGGCACTTATTCATTCCCTTATGTACACACAACCAAATATACAAGATACATCAATAATAGTTAATGGAGTTTTTGGATATTAACATAATACCTTGGGAACATCGTGTTGTCGCTTTAGGTAGGTTCCACCATACTAGCCACTCCATTCTTAGTTATACAACATAACATGGTCTTTGACATGTTATTAGGGTGACCTTGGATGTAAAATATTCTTAGTACCATCTACAATACATCAATGTCTCAAGTACATACACTATAATAAAGTAGTCATAATTATAGGTGTATCGTATGAGTTCCCTCTATAACCAATGGTATCCCCTCCTTTGCCTCCATACCATCGTAGTCAGTTGATATACACATGTATGATCAGTATATAAAGCCAATGGTTACATCTATGCAAGATGTTTCCATATACCTAGTTTATAGAAAGTAATTGGGTCTATGAGATAATCCACTATAAAGTGTCCATCACATCAAAGACTTATTTAGGACTTGTAAAGGCCACCATCTCCTATAACACATATTATGGTAGTACCACACATAATTTAACATGTTCCACAATAAACACAAGTAATGAGACATTCTCTTACTAGATAATGGACCCCATAGCATCCCTAACTTTCTAAAGCTACCCATCATACACAATATTTTATGAGCAATGATCATGACAATTACCCCACAACACATGATTACTTATTAGACTATGTACTCCCATATTTGGTACCTTTCATTCAAGACAAAGGATATTTATACTATTTGATACAAGGACTCCCCATGGTGCTTGCATTAATAGGATCATTAGTTAGCATTGTCAACTTTCAAATAGTTCAAAAAAATTTAAAAATCCCTAAAATAAAAGAAAATATTCAAAACATTAAAAAAAAAAACTAGGGCATGAGAATGACACTATTACTAGATTACACTATTTACATATGTTATTTATCACATGTCTAGTAGATGGCATATTTTTTCATAACATATGCATTTCATGGCATTTGAGTGTGATGCATGACATATAGATTATACATGGACATAGATATATATATATATATATATATATATATATATATATATATATATATATATATATATATATATATATATATATATATATATATTGGACTTTCCTTTACCTAGTGGCCATGCTGATATTGGGGGCATCTATTCCATAGGTTTCACTATTATAAGTTATATCTTTCTATTGCCTCTCTACCATGTTGAACTACATATATCATTTACACATGTCTTTCTAGTTACTCATTTATTACATAATGTTACATGGATATGTAATCATACTATGATGTGACATTAATACACATGGATGGTGTAGACTAGTCTTTACTTTTTTTATGCTCCATTGATGATGTTACTCTCTTATATGACAGGCTAGCTTGTGTTTGGCTATTATATGTGGCATTTAGGCCTTGTTTGATGTGACATCTTTATGTATCTTATTTACGACATATTTATGCCCCCTATATGTGGCACTTGGCTTTATTTGCAACATTTTTATGTCCCTTCTTTGTAACATTTTTATGTCCCATAGTGTGTGGCCCTTAACCTTGCTTGTTTGTGACATCCTCATGTCCCTTGTAAATTATCCTTCATCTTATATGTGACATAACACTTCAGCATGTTGCCCTTGTTAACATTGAGTGGTGTCATGGTACATATCATACATTGTTATTACATAGTCTTATTCAATTATCCTTCCATTGCATGATTCATCGAAACATCTATATAGACATGATAGTTATATGCCTTACATTCCATATGTTACATACATGCTTTGATTGACATATACATTAATATGATGGCATACTCTTCACATGTTCACATGATTATACACGGTGTTATCTTTACATATAACATGATGTAATTAACTCTTCTTTTGAGATGAGTGACTTACAAAATACATCCCTCATCCCAAAAGGGGGGAAATATGGTGGGCTTATCACAGAGACATAAGCCTTCACGAACATAAAAATAGATCAAAGTATAAATTTCAAATATTCATAATAGTTTAAATATCAGATGGTTCAGTTGCATGATAGATATTAGCACATCAATACAAATTATGGGAGCATATGCCATGTATATATACTCACCTTATAAATAATTTAGTACACATTCATACACACTTGGGTGCATATGCATGAGTATATATACATAGTCTAAAAGAATAAAAATTACAAGTCTACATATTCACATACATTTGAGATACATGTTCTCATATTCAACATATAAAAGCATTGCACTCTATATCAATTGATATAGATTAAAGGGGCATTATATTGGCTCATGCATATATACACATTTTCAAACTTATGAGGCATGATATTGGTCCATGCACATACATACTATGATAATTCATAACTGACACAATTCTAAAAAGGGCATGATACTGGTTCACACACATACATAACAATATAATTTACAACTTCACAGTTACTAACACTAAGGTCATGAATGGGGGCATGAACATTATTCATCATCTTTCGATCATGCAGTTTATTCTACATTAAGTGAACTTGAGTGAAACTATGTAATCAAATTTATGGTCATGATGGGGGAGTGAACACTCTTCATTCTCTTTTGATCATGCATTTTGTTTCACACAAAGTGAACTTGAGTGAACTGCAACAAAAATATAGAATTGAATCTATAAGCCATATATAGTGGTTGATTCAATTTTTATTTTAGTGAACCCATCATGGGGTTCCCCTTTATTTTTCAAAGTAGTTATTTAGGTTAATATATTACATACTTCTCCCCACATTTATGAGGGTTAGTGCATGTTACCTTACTGATCTAATGGATTGCGTAATTATTCCAATTTAGGGCATAGTCCCCCTAGCTCTCCACAAGATTTGATAAAGAAGCATAAGTTCTCTAGTACTTCAAAAATGAAGCATAATCTCCAAAAATTTGCAAGGGTAATGTGGTTTTCACCAATAGATAGGTGTTCTCCTTCATTTCTCTTAAAATTTCAAATTCAATTTAAGATTAAAATTGTCAATCTATGGGCATTGACTAATACATGTTGGTTTCAGGTTTTGATATTGAGTGACTTGCACAATTGGAGCTTACTACTAAAAATAAAGTGTGTTATACACACCTAGGTGCATTTTTTTCCTTTTACTTTAGTAATTCCATTATTAGAATAAAAGGGGGCATTTTTAGATACTAAAATATGGTATTAGATACTTGGTAACAACAAGTGTGGCATACATTTACCACACATAACTTGCACACACATATATGTTTCCAATTCACCATTTTTCTTAACAACATGCTACCTTATAATTTTGATCATTTCATTGTATTGTTACACACCTATAGGAACCTCAATGTTTGTTTTAAACTTACTTACTATCCTACATAGACATTTCCAAATCCTTAGTTCAACCTGCTTGTACATGCATCAATAACATCAAACTGGGTTAGTATCAATAGTCAAAACTTACTTGGTATTAACATTACTGATCCTCTTCTAGCAACTCTTAATTTTTAAAATCAAACCTTTCCTTAGGTTTGGCCAATCTACCTAGCATGCCAATGGCATGGAAATTTACCCAATTAGACTCATATATATAAAATCAAGACCTCATTTAAAAAATGGACTTTACACTTATCTGGTACACATATATACACTATTACACATTAATTAAACATACCATATTATTCCCAAATTACAAATTGATCACTAAGAGCAATCACAAGCCAAGTTTGAAGCATACCAAAACTAAGTCAAAGTGAACATGGTCAAGTATCAAATCCAAATCATTAGTTGCATTTATATAGCAAAGGAGCTAAATTTCACAATCACGCTAGGTGGGAAAATTACATGTGGTTTGATTTCTCTCCTCAGAGTATCAGATAAGTAGGAAACAATCAATCATCATATGAGGGTGATTGGGATCAACTAAGCCCATTACACTTTCTCAAATTTTGTAGGTTTATAGCCCTCATAAACACAACTAGGGTTTGAAAGTGAAGGATATTGATTTATGAAGTTACATGCATCATCAGGGTTCAACATAATACATACAAAATTTTTGAAGGCAAGCAAAAGGGAACATATAATCATAAACCCTCTTTTTGACACATGTCACTATCGACTAACACATGTCAACATCAACAGTTGATATTAACCCGTATCTATTGAGACTTAGTATAGACAAATAAATAGTTCATGAATAAGATGAATCACAAGATTGTTTTAATATGTTTTCCATTGCTAGAATACATTCACATTCATATAATCAACCAAAAAAGCTATGCACCTATTCATTTATTGTATTTACTATATCTAGCATATGCCACTTATCAAATTATTACAACCAATTTCAAGATATTACATTCAAATGCATGTTTGAATGCCATATCGATTAATCTATATTATTATACTAATTTCTATCCTACTAAAGTTTAAATAAGCAAATTAGGGTAAAACACCACCATATAAACAATGTTTAAGAAACAACATATTTATAAATATTTACAAAGCAAGTTTACTTAAATTTATGATTCTTAAAGCTTACAAGAATAATATCATTCTTTTGATAAATAATATCATTATTACAGAAAAACAACATTTAGAAACCTAACATGTATTTGAATATTCATAACAATTTAAGTATTATTCAATATGGTATGCAATAAATTTCTAAATATTTATAAAGTGAGTTCGCTTAAAGTTATAATCCCTAAAGCTTATGACAACAATATAAACCTTCTAATAATGAATACCTTTCATTAAGATAAATAAAGTTCAAAAACCTAATATGAAGCCAAGTATTCATATAATTATTAAGGTTTGTAGTGGTTATCAATGAGCAAGTTTCACCCATGCCAAAATGAAATGATAACTATGGCTTTGTTTTTTCTCACCTTACGATTAGGTGCAACCCAAAATTTATTAAAGGTGATTAAACCTAAGAAAATAAGTCCCTAAAATGTAGGTAGCTCACCAAGAGCAACACAAACCCCACATTTTTGGGACCCAATAACCAAACCCTAGAATAATATAAATCCCCACAAGGTTTATGGTTGGTCAAAAAAATATCATTTAAAGTAGAGAGGTAGGCGTACATACCTTGAATCTGTAATCTCCCACATGAGCCCTATTTTCTAGCAACCCCTAGCTATCAATTGTTTCCTTTTTCAACCAAATAACAACCCTAAACATCTAAAGCACTCCTTTTGTTGTGGTAATCATAGGCTTTATTCTCGTGCACATAACAAATATCCACGCCTAAAGAGAATATAGCCTCTACATTCTGGGAAGAATCATTTAAACCACATATTCACAAGCCTAACCCCAATAACCTTGCCATGCTCATTATGGTTTTTCCCTGAAAACCCACAAAGTCTAGTTGCATTTACCCTTCAACCATGTTGTTCATCATCTATTTTTGTTGGGGCATGAAAAAAAACACAATATAAAAAATAGTGAAATGGATCAATGATTGTAATGCAAAGTATGATCTTAGTGATGGACGAAACTCTTGCAAGTCATCAATTAAAATGATACAAATAAAACTCTTCCTATTGTAAATAATACCAACAACATAAGTATTAAGTATATATTGTACATTAATATATAATTCTTACAATACTTTTCATTTTAATTTGATCAAATATTAAGTATTCATCCTCATGTATCATTACAAATATTGGTATTGCTCTCCCCATAATATCTTTAGCTTCTCTCTCCTATAATATTTTTAAATTTAAACTTAAGCATTTTATAAGTGTGTTGTACAACTCCCTAGGCAATAAGGATTTGATTATTAGTACCTGTTGTTTAGGTAATATTATAAATGTTTTCGCAATTAGTTTAGCATTAACAAATGTGTAGACTCCACTTTCTAAAGTTTTTTCAGTGATAAAAAATAATTTCTAAAATGGATTATTAAAAAATTATTATTTATCTGACATTTGATTGGCTGGTGTGATAGGACAAGACTATTTTCCTAGGGAAAATAAATGAATTTTAATTTTAAAAATGTAGAAAAAAGAGACTATCCAATCAGTTGAGAGAAATAGAAGTTGACCAAAGTTTTAAAGTTGATTACACTATCTAGCGATAAAGAAAAATACAAAATAAATTTATTTATTGAATACAATGTCATGAGATGACATTTTTGTTGGGTGTGTTGGGTGAATATTTTGTCACTAGCTAATTGATGAGCAAAATAGGTCTTTTCAACCACATCATAGGGAGATTGGTTGGCCAAATATGTAGTTTTACCGCATCAAAAGGGGACAAATCTCTCCTCTCATCAAGGGGAGGTTCCCTTATAACTATGAGGGGCTATATATATATATATATATATATATATATATATATATATATATATATATGCAGAAAATAACACTCAAGGGTAGGATAACACCATCCATCTCTCTTATTTCAGAGATGATGTTCACAAACAAAGGAGAAATCCAGGTGAAAACATTGAAGGCACTTCTTTCAGAAGTGGTCTTACAAGAAACAACAGGAGTTCTTTCAGGTAGTGACAAGTAACTGGTAACAAGATGCAGTAACCAGTAGAATGAAGTGTATGTCAGGAATCTAGAATAACAAATAGCTCTGATTCCACTGTTAGGACCCGGAAGCAACAATTGATTACCATGTACAAGCAACTTAAATATGCGAAATTAACCAGAAGCAATAAGTAACTATAATTCAGAAATAACACATAATATGAGAGACAATACCCAATTGTATTAATACTCTTCCACAAAAGAATTACAAATGAAGAGATGCCACACTCTTCCACACCTTATAGGCTTCCCACACGAAGTGTTCAGTAATTCACCTTCAAGAGCTCACTCTCTCAATTACGGTCCCAACACACAACTCAAACATAGAGTTGGTGTTCACCTCCAACCAGTCAGTATCCACTACTGCCAGTACACCGAGTATACACACATACTCAATCGAGTACACAACGCACTCCAAGTAGATCTCCCATGAACTTGCAACAACCTACAACTCAAATGATCTTACTTTGGAAGGGTCTACCTTGCCTTCCTCTTTGCTCTCCGAACGAGTACACACCGTACTCCAAGTAGATCATGCCTGATCTTGCTACCTATTGTGTTGCTTTCACCTTGATCTTGCTGCCACCTGCAAATCAACTTGGTTCTGCACACCTGCAAACCTAGACCATGCACACACATACACCTGCAAATCAATGATCTTACTTACCCATGTACATCTCCAAACGTGGCCTTGCACACCTGCTGACCAAGATCATACATACATGAAAAACCCTTTTGATTCTTCAAATCAGCACCCACACTTGGCACTGTGGCACTAGGAGGAACACACCATGCTCTCTTCACTCTAAAGGAGCTTATTTTTCTCTCTTACTCTCTAGCACAAATTACAATACAACCCATGAGTCTATTATATAGATCTCATGCAAACAATAATTAGACATCTAATTACAATAATTAGATCTGCAGCTCAAGTATATAATTGGCCTTCTACATGCAAACAACTGATTTGTTAACGAACTATCAATGAACTGGCAGTTCTGGAACTGCACAAGAGACCGACGTCATTCCCTATCTGCCTGGAGGTGAGCGATGTTGGCCGATCCCTGACCGACGTTGGTTGCTTTTCCCACTATATATGATCGACGTCGGTTGATCAGACCGACGTCGATTGCTCTGCAACTCAGCAACCTCCTCCATGTTTGCATCAGTGAAGCTTTTAGCTCCACAACCTAACAATCTCCCACTTGGAGATAAATAGTTGCACTGTACCTGTACATCATCTAATCTATTTTCTAGCTTGTATCCCTCTTCAAGATCAATCTTGAAGACCAACCACCACACATCCTATGGTGCACCTCCTATCATCCAAGTAACCTACCGCATTTACATCTACAAACCCATGTAGAAAAGAACTTAACCCTGCATCGCATGTATACCTACTACTGGTCCATCTCAGATACTTGAGAATCCACTGAACTGCCCTCCAGCGCTTCTTTCCCGAATCGACTCCAAACTTTCTGACAGCACCCACTGCTTGGGCAACCTCAGGTCTAGTACGCATGTACTTAACCTCATCATGTGAATCAAGACCATGTTCTGTAAATTGTCCAACCATCGACGTGCTAACTGGTATCACACAATCATCCAGAGACAAAATCAACCTGTGACCTCCATGTCTCTAGAACACACTCATGCCAAAAAAATTTGCTGCTCCAAATTCTTCATGACATACCTCTGAACTAACTTTACCTTTAGCTCAGAAAAACCTTGTATGTGTAACCCTGCATCAAGCAAACACACAACATATAGTAACAGGATAATGTCGTGACCATCATCCACCTGGTAAAGAAACCACAGTAGTTACACTGACATTGACTAAAGCCATGCTTTGTCATCCACCTGTCAAACCTGTACCACTATCCTACAGCTTACTCAAGACCATATGACCTGGCCTTCCGTATCATGTATCCATTTTCTCTATTTTTTAACTAAGGTATCCATTCGTCTTTCAGTGCTTTCTTCTGGCTGGCAACCCTACCAAATCTCTTGTTTAGTTCTGCATCCTCATCATGCCATGCTCCCACTGTTTCCTAGATCCTTCCTGCTCTGCAGTGAGCAATGAGTATAAAGAAGAGGAACAACGAATTTGAGGCTTACTAACCCTTTCAGTCCTCCATATGGGCATTTGAGACTCCTTGACAGCTTGCTATCTGCCCAAAATTCGTTACAGTGACTGACCTCGATCACCACGCAGTCTGCATCCGACCGACGTCGGTTCCATGCGATTGTCCTGACTACCAACCTAACCGACGTTGGTGTCTACCTGTTGCCGACATCGGTCCTCCTGATCGACGTTGGTCTTACCTGTCACCGACGTTGGTCCTCCTGACCGACGTCGGTCTTACCCTGCCCGACACCACTAGCTCTGATCTGCACATGATCGACATCAGCACCTGTCTATTCGATGTCGATTCCTCCTGATCGATGTCGGTACCTATGTTCTCTTGTGAGTGATGACTTTTTACTCGTGAGCTCTCTTTAGATCAAAACCCTGTCCAAACTACCCTGCTCAGAGTTACTCAGCCTTCTCCACTGATCTCTGTCTGTCATCTCTTCCATAAATGCCAAGGCTTTCTAGTTCTTAAGTCTATCAAAGACATCTGACTTCCTCTTAAGAACATGCATCTCTTTCTTGCCCATGTGACCAAGCCTATAAAGCCACATCTTTACAACAGAAGAAGAATCAGTAATATAAGTAGATAGATAAAGGATACATACTTTCTTACCACTAGCTAATTCAAGTGCATCCGCTGTGAGAGTTCTTGTGCATCTCTCATCACCCAACTTTTCTGAAGAAATTAGCCACATCTTCAAGATTGGGACCTACACGACCTCCTTCAACACCCGTGTGTTGGCCGCCTGCAATTTCAGCTTCACTTTCCCTTTGCCAATTCTTTGGCAAGGCACACCAGCCTCTAAATAAATCTTTTCAAAGTCTCCAAAGACCTTAACATGGAAAAATACTCTATTTTGAGCTGCATGGAAAGAGGCAACATAATCTATAAAACAAGATTCTACTTTATCCAAGAAACATACTAGAGCATCCTATGCAACAACACCTGCAACATCTGCTTCTTCAGTTCCTTCATGCTGATCTTCTACCAACCAATAATTTCTCTTTACTTGCTCTTTCTTTCCATAACACCGTAATTGACCATTCATGCTTTTAAATTCCTCCATTCTTAGCTTGCTTTTTTCTGCCATTGCTGTACTCCCACTCAATCAAAAACTCTTAAGAGTAACCTGTAATCAAACACAAACCTGCTCCCTGCAACTTTAGCTCTGATACCACTTGTCAAGAATCTAGGACAACAAACAGCTCTGATTCCCCTGTTAGGACCTGGAAGCAATAATTGATTACTATGTACAAGCAAATTAAATATGAAGAATTAACCAGAAGCAATAAGTAACTAGAATTCAAAAATAACATAGAATATGAGAGACAATACCCAATTGTATTAATACTCTTCCACAAAAGAATTACAAATGAAGAGATGCCACACTCTTCCACACCTTACAGGCTTCCCACACCAAGTGTTCAGTAATTCACCTTCAAGAGCTCACTCTCTCAATTACGGTCCCAACACACAACTCAAACATAGAGTTGGTGTTCACATCCAACCAGTCAGTATCCACTACTGCTAGTACACCGAGTATACACACATACTCAACCGAGTACACAATGCACTCCAAGTAGATCTTCCATGAACTTGCAACAACCTACAACTCAAATGATATTATTTTGGAAGGGTCTACCTTGCCTTCCTCTTTACTCTCCAAACGAGTACACACCATACTCCAAGTAGATCCTACCTGATCTTACTACCTGTTGTGTTGCTGTCACATTGATCTTGCTACCACCTGTAAATCAACTTGGTTCTGCACACCTGCAAACCTAGACCATGCACACACATACACCTGCAGATCAATGATCTTACTTACCCATGTAGATCTCCAAACGTGGCCTTGCACACCTGCTGACCAAGATCATACATACATGAAGAACCCTTCTGATTCTTCAAACTAGCACCCACACTTGGCACTGTGGCACTAGGAGGAACACACCATGCTCTCTTCACTCTGAAGGAGCTTATTTTGCTCTCTTACTCTCTAGCACAAATTACAATACAACCCATGAGTCTATTATATAGATCTCATGCAAACAATAATTAGACATCTAATTACAATAATTAGATTTGCAGCTCAAGTCTATAATTGGCTTTCTACATTCAAACAATCAATTCGTTAACTAACTATTCGTGAACTGGCAGTTCTGGAACTGCACAGGCGACTGACGTCGGTCCCTGTCTGCCTAGAGGTGACCGACGTCGGCCGATCCCTGACCAACGTCGATTGCTTTTTTCACTGTATATGACCGATGTCAGTTGATCATACCGACGTCGGTTGCTCTGCAACTCAGCAACCTCCTCCATGTCTGCATCAGTGAAGCTTTTAGCTACACAACCTAATAGTGTAGCACAAAGTCTCCACCTCAACTACCCAAAGAGTGAAATACAAAGGTTAATGAGGGCACAAAGTTGTCCCAAGGTCCTTTACATAAGAATAGAAAATGCAAACACATTAAAGGCAATTATGGCAGCACAAAGTCTCTCCACAATTGGCTTTAGGACACCTTCCTGATTACTTATACTGATTATATTGATTTCATTAACTGGACAAGAACGCATTCAAAAGACAGACATAAGAACAATCTCCTAAAATGACACAAGCTATAACAACACAAAGTCTAAAAGTAACTTGCTTTCTCATTCAAATAAAGAAATATGATCAATAATCTGAGCTCAAAGTCTCAGTATTCACCTTTCAATTTTGGCAGAGTTTTGCTTTTATAAGCAAAAAGATCTCATTTACATAAAATAAGAGAATACAATATATAGTAGCCAAAAAAGGCTTGGCACTCTGTTCCATGGAACGGCCCATGTTGCATTAAATGCCTTGCATGCATTTTTAGTTTTGTTGAGGGACCATGCTAGAACAGGGTGGTTGCCTTAACTGTGGCGTGTTAATTCACCTCAAATGTCTCCTCTTGGGCCTGGGTCATCTGGTCCTTTTCCTGATATCTATTCCAAGGGAAAAAAATAGGCTGTGATTTTAATGTTTGTAAGCTTAAATATCTACTTGGTGGACTATTTCACCTACTAGAATAACTCCTACACAGATATTTCTGGTCTTTCCCTCTTTTCGCTGCAATTTGAGCTCTCAGGTTATATTCCCAGCTTTGATGGCTCCTTGTGCTCTTCTCTCAGCGGTTCTTACTTTTGCCCCTCAGGCCTTTAAATACATTCAGGTCTATGTTCAAGCCTTTAAATATCAACGGTTATTTTGTTGTTGTAAATATGATGTTCGCGCGCCCGTCACCATTTGAAAGCCAACTGCTAGTTTATTGCCCTGAGTTTGAGGGCTTTGGGGACGTCACCAGACGTTTGGATTCCAATGGCTAGTTCATGGTGTCTATAGAGTAATTTTTATTCTACGTCGTATTTAATTTATTTTTTGGTTTGAGCACTGTATTTTTTGGTTCCTGCATTTCCTTGGACATGGCGACAACGTTTTGGAGAAGAGGGCGAGTTCATTTTGCCTAAGTGTCGAAGTGCACTAAAAGCTGCCAAGTGTCACCCTTTGGTCGTGGGTCCCCTTTTTCCCATTTTGTCTCTTTCATCTCATTTTGCCTAAGTATCAAATTCAAGCAAAAGTCAACAAGTATCGATTTCTGAAACACAGAGCCGACCAGCTAGCATCCTCTGAGCCCCTTTTTGTAACTTTTGAGAAGGCCACAGAATGTGCCACGTATCTAGTAACAGCTCAGCGGAATGCACCACATGTCAACGTCCACGTCTCATAGAGGCACCCACATTTCATTCTACTTTTTGACAAAGACTTTCACTAAGCTTAGCAGCAAAGCGAAAAGTGCCAAGTGGCAGTCATACAAGGCCCTGAACTACCTTTTGAAAAAGCAACAGAAGTCACCACATGTCACCATGCGGGAGACTTTCGTTCAACGCCTGAGTCCAATACTTTCATTCAACGCATAGAGGTGTCATTTCATTTTATGTAAGTGTTGAAGTGCAGCGGAGGCTACTAAGTGTCACTCTCTGAGTCCCTTTCTGCTCCATCCCCAGAGAAAGCAAAAGGTGCCACATACCCCTAGACGGAGAAGCGAAAGATGCCATGTATCTTCCCAGGAGCAGGGAAAGTCGCCATGTGTCAACTTTTGAGGGACCATCTTTGAGCCTAATCACTGAATAAAAATTGTGGTGGGTCTTGGACATTATTTTAAAGGACTAAGGAAGCATCGAGTGTCAACATGCAAAGACTGCCACGTACATCTGTCCCTTCCTAAAAGGTTGCCTGAGCAAGGAACGCAGTGAGTTTTGTTTTGATAAAATCACAAAGTATCGAGGAAGTGGATTGCGACAGGTGTCGAATGTAGAGCGTTCTAGAGCAGAATACAGAGAAAGCGGAAGTGGCCAAGTGTCATTCTCCAGTGCCTTCTAGACAAAAGAGAATTTTCATAGATTAACCAAGTGTCCTCTTCCGTGTCAATTAAAACAGAGTGTCTGTCTACTTGTTACGGCAAAGATGGAGGGAAATCCCAGTGAGAGTTATTCTTGGTAGATAGAACAGTGCATTAGATAGGCTTCTGGGGCTTGCAAGCATTGAAGACACCATCTATTTGTCCCCTATAAGTGGAGGCAGAGTAGACAATTGAGCGGCCAAGCAGGTGATCGAATGGGGAAATTCAGGTGCTAAGAGAGGTATTAGACATGAATTGCCATGCCACGATCAAAATAGCCATCCCACTCTAGCATGGCCCTTCTTGATAAGATAGAGATACATCCAAAGCATTGAAGGCGTCATCTGTTTATCCCCTACAAGTAAAAGACAGAGTGGAATTACGTGGAAAAGAAAGTGATGTAAGGAGACATCTAAGGCTATAAAAGAGGAAGAATTATAAATCTAAAGAAGGGGGGATTTTCTCATAGTTTTAAGCTTTCTAAAGTTTTTGACCAGTAATATCATTTGATCTTGTCTCAATTTTCTTGACTTGTAAAGATGATATAACCGTGCATGTTTCTGTGCCCTTTATGTGGTTGAATGAATTAAGGAAATTTGAGCTCCATGCCTTGGTTGGTGTTGTCTGTGTCATTTGCAAAGTAGTCTATATTGTAGATTCTCTGGAGTTGTGATTAAGAGTGTCATTTGTTTTTGTCTCATTTTTTTGAATCGGAAGGTCTATATAACTGTACGTGACTTCTGTGCCTCTTATGTGATTGGAAGATTCTTTTAAGAAGATTGAACACTATGCCTTAGTTGACATTCCCTATATCTCAGCAAAAGACTCCCCTATTGTGAGCCTCTTTTTTTGTTATTTCAATCTTTTACATTGATCATGCACTTGTCTGCTCTTAAATGTAATTGAATCCTATAATAGTCTCACTGTGCTCAGGTTAGGATTAGGATTACACTCAAGCACATCGCCATAGTTAGGTTTCAATTCCTGCATTTGCATTTTTGTTTAATCTCTTATCCCTTTTCCCCAACAATTGATACAAAAGAAGAGACCAGCTTCACTAAAATCTGGAGGTTATTTCAAGCCGCAATGTCCCATAGCTTGAAACTTTCCATTGTTGACTGATTAAGATCAAGCACAATTTTAAGTCATCAACAGTTTTTGGCACACCCGGTGGGACCAGTCTTGATATTTTCTTTAAAGACCGCATAAACCAGAGAGCTACGAGGAGTCAGAGATGTGGATCGATCACCAGATCACAATCTACTACAAATCCAGGTATTCTTTTACCACCTCTGGTAATTAGTCCAAGAATAAGAACTAACCAGTTTGTACTAGTACCAAACATGGGATCCCATGTACCCCTAAGAAATTACGCAAGCTAGAACACTGGTAGTCCCTTAATCCTCCCAACACCATCAACTGTTTGGGACCCTATCCCAGTAAATGCTCTAAAAGCTCTGCCCAAGTTCAGTGGGCAAGACTCAAAAACACCCGTGGAACATCTTCAAGATGTATCAGATGTCTGTGCCATACATGGCATCATAGAGCAAAATTTGGCCCTAAGGTTGTTAGCAGCCTCATTCAAAGGGAAGGCCTTAGAATGGTATCGATCTTTAACCCCAAATACCATATCTACATGGGACCAGCTCAGAGATCAGTTCTTTGAAACATTTGCAGAGAAATGTGACAAGTCTTCTTTATTACAATAGTTGATCACCATTCAAAGGGGACCACAAGAGGACATGACTGACTTCAACACCAGATTCTAGAAAACGTGGGACAGAATCCCTGTTGCAGCTAAACCACCACCTGGTATGGCCATAGTATTCTATCTCAAGGCTTTAAATTAAGATATATCTGTTATGATTCAGTCACTGGGAGGACACACTTTGCCAATGGCTTATGACCTTGCGGTCAGAGCTGAGAATCATTTAATTGATGCTGGAAAGTTACCTCCAAGGCCTCCCATGCCTGCATTCTCAGAAATTACCTTGCCCCTACCTCGAGAAGTTCCTAAGGCTACAAGCCCACCTATGTCTATGTACACTTACCCTCCATCTTCAGTAAAGCTATCGGTCCCTGTTCAGTCATCTGAGATAGATGATATCAAGAGTATGATAAGGACATTCTCCAATGAGTTGATTAATATAAAGAGGTAGCATAATACTTTCCCTAAGCCCCCTTATTAAAGCTATCAAGGAAATAGGTTTTTGTCCCAACCAAACTAATATCAAGGCCCTCCAAGGTAAACCAATCATCAACCAGCAAATCAATTAGTTGCAATTCCCACACCCTCACAGACCCTTCCTCCCAACTCAAATAGGGAGATGGTCCCAGGCCAGAATAATTACGTGGATGATACTAATGCTTGGTGTTTCCCTTGCAATGATGCTCACACACCCAGAGATTACCCTAGAGGTAATCTACAACAAAGGGTGGCTGAGCAAAGAAGAATGGATGGTCAGTTTGCTAGTACCAGTAATAGTCAAGCCTACCAGTCTCTCGGTATGTAGAATTCAGTCCTAGTGGCTCAGATGCAAGGAATGTCCTTGCAACAAGAAGAAAAGATAGCCCCAAAACATGCTTTGTTCTCATGGGTTGAGGATGAAAAAATAGTTTTCTTGAATGAAGCATCTATCTCCCAAAGGCTAGTAGTACAATTTGATTATTATACCAGATCAAAGAGGAGGATGGTGGAGCAGCCCGAGATTGCAAGTGGTCAGGTCAAGAATAATCCTCCATCCCAAGATCAAAGGAACACTGCTGTTAGATAAGAAGTAACTCAATCAGTACAAGATCAAGGGATCCCTGTCCAGATTCAAAAAAGAATGAGGTATCCTTATTACCAAAAAACTCAGTCCTTGGGACCGATCAACATAGTGGACCAATTAAAGAAGACTCTAGCGCAAGTATCTCTATGGGATATCTTGTATATTCCTGAACAAAAGACACTACTGCAAGAGGCTCTGCAAGGGCAGGCAGTACCAAAAGATGTTGCTACCAAGGAAGGACTTGCTGGAAAGGAAAAGCTCAAAGATACGGTTCCTCCAAAGACAACAGCCTTCGTGAACGACGCAGCATAAGTAAGTAAATCCAAGCCAGAGCCTTTCTATTTGACTCTGACAGTGGGAAAGAAAATCCTACATAATGCATTGATAGATTCGAGAGCTAGTACAACTGTGATGCCCAAGCAAATAGCTGATGCTTTGAAAATAAAATATGAACTCCTTACAAAGGGAGTTATGCAGCTAGATGGCAAAACAGTGCAAACCATATGGAGAATTAAACAACTCCCCTTGCAGTTATACACATGTCCCAACATAATTGTCAACCAAGATATAGTTGTCATAGATATCCCTCTTGTCTTTGGTTTATGTTTATCCAGAGACTTTACAGCAAAAATGGGAGGATATATGTCTATTGACTGGTCTCACCTCATCCTAAGAACTAGATACAATTCAAAGATGAAAATTCTATCTGAACCACTGTCCAAAGACCATATTACCAATGAACCAACAACAAGATTAGAAGCAGATCATGCCATGTTGAATAAAGAAGAAAAGATTTTTGTTGAAGAACTAGGTGACTGGACTAAGCATGATCAAGAAGAAGAAAATAGCTAGTTGTTGGCTATGACGCATAGCGACCTGTATGGGAACTATGACTCTACTGATTTGGACACGTATGTCATTTTTGATGAGGACCAGGCAATCCCAAATATTATAAGGAAAGAGGCACCTACTGCTCAAGATTCATAGCTCTAAACTCTAAATTTTGATGGGGCTAGAAGTAAACATGGTATTGGAGCAGGAATTTGCCTTACTGCTCCAAATGGTGATAAGATTTTAAGGGCTATCTAATTTCAATTTGCTTGCACTAATAATGATGTAGAATATGAATCTTTAGTACACGGGCTCTTGTTAGCCAAGAAAAAGAGAATAAAGAACCTAAAGATAAAAGAAGATTCAGAATTAGTAGTAAACCAAATTAGGGAAAAGGCAGCAACCAAAAATGTGAGAATGAGATCCTAAAGGCATAGGATTTGGGATTTGATAAAAGATTTTGAAGCTTTTAATATTGAGATAATCCCTAGAAGTCAAAACTCTAAGGCTAATAGGATGGCTCAGATTGGCTCACAGTTTAACCCAGCAATTGGCCTATTAGTTAATAATGAGCCAGTAAAAGTTATAGTGAGACCGACCATCCCAGACAATGATGAAAATTGGCAAGTGTTTGAAAATGATGCTCAGGTAGTCTCTTTCTTACAATAATCAGAAGAATTTGCTTATCAGTTGTCAACTAAAATTGAAGAGGCATATGGTGATCAGATTATACAATTAAGGACTAATAAGCTCCCCAAGGGATTGATCACCTTAGAAAACTTGTTTGACCCAGAGGATGTAAGCCTAGAAAAGAAAAGGTTCCAGGTAGATAAAGTAGACTATTCCGAGGTAGAGGTGAGTGACGAGAAGAGTCTAAAAATAGGAAATTCTACAACTAAAGAAGAAAAGAAAAAAATAATTGAATTGTGTCAGAGATATGACAAAGTCATAGCTTGGAACTATGAAGACCTTCATGGATACAACAGAGACATTATCCAGCACACAATAGAGTTGACTGAAGGGTCCAAACCCATCAGACAAAAATAGAGGCCAGTAAATCTGAGGATTGAGCCTCTAATGATAGATGAGTTGTAGAAACTTTTAGATTCAAAAATAATATTTCCAATCAAACACTCAACTTGGGTCTCAAATCTAGTCCCAGTTAGGAAAAAGAATGGGGATGTAAGGCTGTGTGTGGATTTCAAAGATCTAAATAGAGCATCTCTGAAAGACCACTATCCCTTGCCCTCCATGGAAAAAATTCTGTAAACTATGGCTGGATCAGAGAGGTTTTCTTTACTTGATGGTTTCTCTAGGTACAACCAAATTTGGCTAGCTAAGGAAGACCAGTACAAAACTGCTTTCACTACCAAATAGGGAACATTTGCCTATGTGAAGATGCCATTTAGCTTATCAAATATAGGATCCACCTTTCAAAGAGCTATGGATATAGCCTTTGGTGAACTCATAAACAAGGTCATCCTAGTCTATCTGGATGACCTCACTATTTTTTCAAAAAATGTTGATGATCATTTAGAATCTGTCTTCAAGAAATGTCAGGATTTTGGGATATCATTGAATCCCAAGAAATGAATTTTTGTTGTACCTCAGGGTAAACTATTGGAGCACATAGTATCGAAGGAAGGAGTTTCTATAGATCTCGAGAGAATCGCAGCTATAATGAACCTACCCCTTCCATTAAATAAAAAAGCAATCCAATCCTTTTTAGGAAAGATCAATTTTGTCAGTAAATTCATATCTGATTTTGCAGGCTTGGTTAGACCAATGACACTCTTGCTAAAAAAGGACCTAGTCTTCAAGTGGACTACAGAAGGAAGGCAAGCTTTTGAGGGGGTCAAGAAGGCTATCTCAGTAGCCCCACTGCTTAAGAACCCAAATTTTTCCATGCCCTTCGTAATGTATGTCTACGGAGGGGAGTCAAGTATTGTTGCTGTCTTGACTCAAAAGAATGACAAACTAGAGGGGGAGCACCCAATAGCCTTTTTCTCAATAACTCTCCGAGATTATGAGACCAGGTACAATTTTGTGGAAAGACAAGCCTATACCATGGTAAAAACCCCCAAGAAATTCAGGCATCTGATATCAGGGAACAAAATTATGATACTTGCAGCTCACTCAAGTGTCAGGAAATACATCATGGAGGGGGAGATTACTGAGAAAAGAGCCAATTGGATCACTAAGATCCTTGAATATGATGTAGAGATCAGACCCACCAATCTAGTCAGAGGCAGGGGACTGTGCCAATATATAACCCAAGAGCTTGAAAAGATGTTACCTAAGGAAGTAGATTCAGAAGGAGAGATGGAGACAATGCTAAAATTACAAGAGATTGATCAGGAATCTTGGGTCACAAGCAGGATTCAATTTATGAAAAATGGGGTTTATCAGAGAGAACTCCCTCGAAACAAGAGGGGATATTATAGGATATAAGGAGTTCATTTTGTCTTAATTGAACAAGTCCTTTTCAGAAGAAATTCTGATAGAAAATTGTTAAGGTGTGTAGAACAGGCTGAAGCTAAGAGGATACGACATGAGATGCATCATGGAACATCAGGGGGGCATTTTTTTGCAAAGACCATAGCCATAAAAATAAGTGAGGCAGGATATTTCTGGCCTACTTTATTTGCAGACTATTATCAGCTGGTTAGAAAATGTCAATCCTGCCAGTATTATGTGGGGATGAGGAGGAATGCAGCCATGCCCCTCAATCCTATAATTATGGATGAACCATTTGCTCAATGGGGTCTTGACTTCATTGGAATGATAAATCTAGTGTCTAGTATGGGTCATAAATGGATATTAACTGCCACAGACTATTTCACCAGATGGACCGAGGCAGTCCCACTCAAGGAAGCAATAGAGAATGTGATCCTAGATTTTCTAAGGGGTATCACTACTCGCTTTAGGGCTCCTCGCACCATCATCTCAGATAACGCTAAAGCATTTTTGGAGTCTAAAGTATCCAACTTTGCCTTGAGACATGGAATATATCTGAAAACTTTGTCTAACTATTACCCTCAAGGCAATGGTCTGGCAGAATCAACTAACAAGAACCTGATAAGACTCATCAAAAGAATAGGGACTGATCATCACAAAGAGTGGCATAAAATGCTTAATCTAGCATTATGGGCTGATTGAATCACACCTAAGTAGATGATTAAAATGTCCCCGTATGAATTGGTATATGGAAAGTCTGTTGTGATCCCCCTAAGTTTGGAAATCCCTGCTCTTCAACTGATCAAACAAATTGAGATTGAAGAAAATGGCCCCATGTAGGTTAGACTCGCTAAACTTCTAGAGGTTCAGGAAAAGAGGGATATGGCCCATGATTCATTGATCAAGCATCAGGGAATGGTTAAGAATTATTTTGATAAAAGGACTTTGAATCCTAATTTTGAAGTGGGCTCGATTGTTTTGAAATGGGATGCAAGGGCTACCAAACCTGGTTAGCATACCAAATTTGTGGCACTATGGACTGGCCTGTATAGAATTTGTGCATGCAAGTAGAATAATTCTTTTGAGCTAGAGTCGATGGAAGGAGAACCTGAAGAGATTCCTGTAAATAGAATATATTTAAAACATTTCAATTGACTTGGGTCTCTCATGTATTATAGTTAAATAATTTCCCTTTCTCGCATTGTTTTTCTATTGTTTTCCTGCTTTTTTTTTAAATAAGTGTTTTAAACATATGTTAACGGCTCTTTTGAGGCTGTAATTTTTGCAATTTTGATCTAGCGGGAGGTTGGGTTCTTTTGAGCAGGCTCAAAAGTCCTGGAGGTCGCCAGTAACTGTAGAGTAATTTTTACTCTACGTCGTATTTAATTTATTTTTTGGTTCGAGCACTACATTTTTTGGTTCCTGCATTTCCTTGGACGTCGCGATAGAGTTTTGGAGAAGAGGGTGAGTTCATTTTGCCTAAGTGTCGAAGTGCAACAGAAGCTGCCAAGTGTCACCCTCTGGTCGTGGCTCCCCTTTTTCCCATTTTGTCTCTTTCGTCTCATTTTGCCTAAGTATCAAATTCGAGCAAAAGTCGACAAGTATCGATTTTTGAAACACGGAGCCAGCCAGCTGGCATCCTCTGAGCCCCTTTTTGTAACTTTTGAGAAGGTTGCAGAATTTGCCACCTATCTAGTAACAACTCAGTGGAATGCACCATGTGTCAACATCTACATCTCATAGAGGCACCTGCATTTCATTCTACTTTTTTACAAAGACTTTTAATGAGGTTAGCAGCAGATTGGAAAGTGCCAGGTGGCAGTCGCAAAAGGCCCCAAACTACCTTTTGAAAAAGCAACAAAAGTCACCATGTGTCAGCATCTGAGAGACTTTCATTCAACACCTGAGTCCAATACTTTCATTTAATGCAAAGAGGCGTCATTTCATTTTGTGTAAGTGATGAAGTGTAGCGGAGGCTACCAAGTGTCACTCTCTGAGTCCCTTTCTGCTCCATCCCCAGAGAAAGTGAAAGGCGCCACATACCCCTAGATGGAGAAGTGAAAGATGCCACGTATCTTCCCAAGAGCAGCGAAAGTCATCACGTGTCAACTTCTGAGGGACCATCTTCAAGCCTAATCATTGAATAAAGATTGTGGTGGGTCTCATATGTTATTTCAAAGGACTAAAGAAGCACCAAGTGTCAACATGCAAAGACTGCCACGTGCATTTGTCTCTTCCTAAAAGGTTGCCTAAGCAAGGAACATAGTGAGTTTTGTTTTGATAAAATTGCAAAGTATCGAGGGAGTGGATTGCGATAGGTGTCGAAGGTGAAGCATTCCAGAGCAAAATACAGAGAAAGCGAAAGCAGCCAAGTGTCATTCTCTAGTGCCTTTTAGACAAAAGAGAATTTTCATAGATTGACCAAGTGTCCTCTTCCATGTCAAATAGAACAGAGTGCCCGTCTACCTGTTACGACAAAGATGGAGGGAAAGCTCGGTGAGAGTTATTTTTGGTAGATAGAACAATGCACCGAGTAGGTTTTTGGGGCTTGCAAGCATTGAAGATGCTGTCTATTTGTCCCCTATAAGTGGAGGCAGAGTAGACAGTTGAGCCGCCAAGCAGGTGATGGAATGGGGAAATTCAAGTGCTAAGAGAGGTACTAGACATGAATCGCCATGCTGCGATCAAAACAGTCATCCCACTCCAGCATGGCCCTTCCTGATAAGACAGAGATACATTCAAAGCATTGAAGGCATCGTTTGTTTGTCCCTCGCAAGTAAAGGACGGAGTGGAATTACGTGGGAAAGAAAGTGATGTAAGGAGACATCTGAGGCTATAAAAGAGGAAGAATTGTAAATCTAAAGAAGGGGGGATTTTCTCATAGTTTTAGACTTTCTAAAGTTTTTGACCAATAATATCATTTGCTCTTGTCTCAATTTTCTTGACTTGTAAAGTTGATATAACCGTGCATGTTTCTGTGCCCTTTCTGTGGCTAAATGAATTAAATAAATTTGAGCTCCATGCCTTGGTTGGTGTTGTCTGTGTCATTTGTAAAGTAGTCTATATTGTAAATTCTATGGAGTTGTGATTAGGAATGTCATTTGCTTTTGTCTCGTTTTCTTGAATCAAAAGGTCTATATAACTATACATGACTTCTGCGCCTCTTATGTGATTGGAAGATTATGTTAAGAAGATTGAACACTATGCCTTGGTTGACATTACCTGTATCTCAGTGAAAGACTCCCCTATTGTGAGCCTCTGTTTCTGTTATTTCAATCTTTTACATTGATCATGCACTTGTCTACTCTTAAATGTAATTGACTCCTATAATAGTCTCACTGTGCTCAGGTTAGGATTAGGATTACACTCAGGCGCATCGCCATAGTTAGGTTTCAATTCCTACATTTGCATTTTTGTTTGATCTCCTATCCCTTTTCCCCAACAACTGATATAAAAGAAGAGACTAGCTTCTCTAAAATTTGGAGGTTGTTCCAAGCCGCATTGTCCCATAGCTTGAAACTTCCCATTGTTGACTGATTAAGATCAAGCACAATTTTAAGTCATCAATAGTGTCCAACTTTGACGTATGTGGGCCCATCATCCCTTGGTTAATTCCTTCAGTTTTATTTCATTCAAATTTCCTTTGACTGATCTTAGTCTTTGAATCCTTTCGAAGGGAAGGTGTCCTTTCGGGACTTGGGGGAGGTCCTTCTTTTGGCAGTCGAGAGTCCCCCGCAAGGGCACCTACTCTTCAGGGTCCTTCGGTGGCTTTGCTCCTCAATTCATTTAGACAAAATGTCCAAAGGAAATGTTTCTTCACATTTTTTTTGCTTGCTTTCTCGGGCCTTTTATTTTGGGTGAATTCCTTTGGACAAAAGTCTGAAGGAATTCCTTCAGACTTTTTGTTTGAAAGAATTCGTACTGTCTCTTTTCCGTGGAAAATCTTCCCAAAAGACATTATTTTTGCCTTATGAATTTCTTCGGACAAAATGTCTGAAGGAATTCCTTCGGGCATTTTGTTCAAAGAAATTTTCCATCTCTTGCCTTAAACAAATCCGAAGGAATTTCAACTTTTCTGCCTTGTTCATTTTTCTTAAGGAAAATTTACCCTTTCAGCCTTCTTTCCAAGTTTTTTCTTGCCCTTCACAAGGGCTATTTGGCCTCTAAAATTGCCTTTTGGAAAATTCGCAAAGTTCCTTTTGTCGCCTAAGTGCCCTCTACAAGGGCACTTGTCCTTCGGGCTTTTGGAAGACTCCTTTGAACTTTCTGATTGAACCATTGCTTGAACCAACCCATTTGAACCAAATTTTTGAACCAACTGACTGAAATTGCCTAAGTGTTGGGAACTTATTTCTTTCACACGGAGTCCATAGAAATGAGCCTACAGAGTCTGTAGAAATGAGTCCATAGAAATGAGCCAACAGAGTCTGTAGAAATGAGCCTGCGAAGTCTGTAGAAATGAGTTTGTAGAGTCCATAGAAATGAGTTCATAGAAACTAGAAACCAACCTGTAGAGTCCGTAAAAACTAGAAACCAACCTGTAGAGTCCGTAAAAACTAGAAACCAACCTACAGAGTCCATAGAAACTAGTTCGTAGAACCCAGCTTGCGGAGTCCATAGAAATGAGCCTGCAGAGTCCATAGTTTTCTCTAAGTCTCTCGAGCTTTGAAAGAGTTTGTTAGCTGAAAAAGCTTGAAAAATGGAGAATTTGAATGCCCAAAACAATTTTGAGAAGGGAAGAGAGAATTTTGACCTATAGGACCAAAATAGTTCATGTTTTGTCCCAAAAAGTGAGTGACAAATTTTGGGAATAATAGGGTGAATGTAAATTTGATCGAATATTAACATTTATATTCCTATACACTGGTGATAAATTTATAGGAACATTGGCCAAAAAAATTATGCTTTGATTATGAAGTCAGTGAGTGAAATTAAATAGCTGGACAAATAGCTAGCTTGTTATTTATTACTTTGTTTTATTCTTTTTCTCCTTCTTAGTCACTATCACAGATTGAAGCTTGGTGGTTGTGTATAACTCTACGCCATTTTGTGTAATCATGTATAGATGCATTAGACAGGTGTTGGGGAAATAAGTATGTGCTCTACAAGAAACTTGAGTTTATTGAATGAATAAAGTTAGGATGTTAATTGACTATTTTTTTATAAATACCTCATTGTCTGGTTATCTAGTGACTATTTGTGTAAAAAACATCTCTAGCATCATTTGGGTCCTATTCAAGGTGTTAGTCTAGAAGGGTTGTTTAAAAATAGTTAGTGTGGCATGTTAGTAGAAGTCCTTGATGTGTGGGCACATAAGAAAAATGGAGCAAAGATAATTTTTTGTTTGGTTCAGAACAAAAAACACAAGCTTTTTCAATTATAGGCATCTCTTATAATAATGTTTAGCTACTTTATGCATATGATATAATAAATATAATGTTGATATATATTACATAATTAATGTTTAATGTAGATTAAAAGTATAGTGTGTCACAAAAAAAGAGTGCAAAGAGAAAAAAAAACATAGAAAAAATTAAAAAAATGTGAAAATGAAAAGGGAAACAAAAGACATGACATCGGATCCTTCAAAAACTTTGATTGATGTAGATTCATACAAATGAAAAAAATAGAATCGTTTGTGACGATTGATGATGCTTTTAAGAATGAAAATTTGTTTAGATTTGCATTGTTCAATTACACTATTGGTGATTGCCTTTTCGACACATTTCAACTCTTGTTGCATTTTCATTACCCATCAAGCATGATATGAACTGGAATCACTGACTATTTTATAAACCATTTAAACAATGATGATATAGAAGTAATAAATTCATACACTCAATAATTACATCTAACTGTGCTACATGAGTTGCATCAAATACATGACATAAGCACATACTTTCATAGAATGAGAGTTTCTACATAAAAAACTTATAGATGAAGGAGAAACTGGTCTTTGGGGTAACATATTTTGTAACCAATGGCTATAAAAGTAGTTGGACATACGAATTTGTATCTGGTCTCTAACAGACAAAAAAATTGTGTTTTAATAAAGAAAGTTAAATTCCACCATACTCAATATTGTTTCATGATATTAACCTATCTCAAGGTCATTTTGAACCATTATTCTCCAAAAAAATATGGATTGAGAGCCCAATCTTCAATACAAAATTGTCAACTACTTGTAATAATATTCTTCTATGTTGGAATGCCATTATAAATGGAATAAAAGCACATGGCATATATAGAATTAGTGCATTTGACTCAGACTATGGAGAAAGCTTGTTTAATGTCATTATTTTTTTAATTGAACATGAATTTAATGGTTATGTTCTTTGTTGATATATGCCCTAGTCCTTTTGTAATGCAACTATGGGAGCATAAAGCAATGTGTTAACTTCTTTTTAGGTTTTTAAGCAGGAGCTTGAAAAGCAAAGCCATGAAAACATTTTTGATTGGAGAATGTACATTGAAACCATTGGATTGCCATATGAACAAAGTGGTATTGAAGGGAATGACTTTTACTACTCATGGCTTTCAAACATTTTAGAAAGCAAAATTCAAATATGGTCAGCAAAAACCTAATATATTTTGAAAATATATTGTAATTATGTTTGGCCACATAAAACATATAACATTAATTGTTTTGAGATAGATACAAGTCATATTCATTATAAGCCATTACAAATAATTTGCAAATCTTATGTTACAACTGGAATACATCATGTGGTTGACAAAAAAATACCAAATACTGATACTTGTATGTCAAATACAACTCAAACTAAGAACAAGCAATAAAGATCATTGTATTTTTTAAAACAAAACAATTGTATGCAGAGATGGAAAAAACATGCACTAAAAACCTATAACAAAAAAGCTACCAAAAAAATTGGCATAAACAAACATCAAAATTCATTGCAATTTCTAAAGGCATTGATCCGTAGCCAAAGAATTATGCACTTTACCTATAAGCAACATGGCAAGAAAATTGCTAGAAGTATAAACACCTATCTAATATCAATCAAAGCCACACCTATTCTTGTTTGTTGCTTTGTGAATGCTTGCATTTTAAAAAAGATATTGTTCTGATTGACAATGACACTATGAAAACATTTCATTCTATTTTTACTTATTTAATGTCAAAAATAATTGATTTGGGCCAAACAATATGCAAGCAATGCAAAGGATAACTTGACAATGAAAAAGTTATGAATTGTTTTGCTCCTTTTATCATTAGAAGAAATCATAAACTATGTGTTGTGTAAAATTTAACATTTTTTTAGATAGTGATTGCTTTGAGAGTGCCCTTTACACGAAGACATGAACCTAGCTATAAATGCTCACAATATGGGCTTACTAGAACAATTATAAATGTTCTTATAGACTTCAATCAAATCCAAAAGGCTTACCTAGATAATTGAATGCGACTAAAATAGTTAAAATCAAAATAAAACTCAAATTGGATTACAAAGATGCATATTTAATAGGAAATGTAAGACCTGCATATGTCATAAATGCATTGTCAAAACTTTGTTAGGCCCCAGTATACAAGCAATAAAAAATTAAAATTAATAAGGAATGGAAAATTGGCTTTGATTTTTTTAAGAGATGCCAAATGACTTTGTGCATACCAAAGATGATGAATCTGACACACCAGAAGATGAGTTGAAACCAATCATCGAATCTTTATGGCATGCATATGGTGAAGTGCAATGCATATAATACTTACATGATGAGATTATTGAAATTGCTTCATCTGAAGGATTGAAACCAAAGGGTATCTTTCAAGATAATTTTTATGAAGAAATGAGCTTTCCAACTCTATATTATCATTTTAGTCATCCTGATGATGTCACACCAAAAAATATAAAAATGGGAGCCTATGCATAAAGTAAATGATTTTGTAACTTGTATCACTAATATCTTTTTTCAAAGATGTTAAAATCAGCATACATCGGTTGCATCTTGTGCCTGGGTATGCATAAAAAAAGGTGAATTGAATGGCAAAAAACTTTATGCTAAAGATGTTAGAAGCAAAACCAACCTAGAAAAACTTCTGAAATCACCGATAACCTATAGAGCATTCAAAGCCATTCAGACATCACTTGACTATTTTGAAAATTTAAGAAAAAATATTTTTACAATGATGAGGCAATTGAGTCCACCAACATTTTTTTGTACATTGACAACTACTGAGCATTATTGGGAGCCATTACGTGATGCATTACAAAAAAAATCTTTTAAAATCACTAATAAAAGGAAGGAGACATTGAATAAGACAATATCGATATAATGATAGAAAAAAGATGTTTTTTACAGTCGTTATATTAACCGTAGATGCAATGCATTCAAGAAATTGATGTTACAAAATGAAAAACTATTTGGAAATGTTTTGGATTTTTTTTTTTAATAGAATTTCAAAATAGAGGGAACAAGCATTTGCATTCCATACTTTGGATACATGATGCACCCATATATGACCATTACTCGATACTAAAATCAAAAATTTTGGGGACAAGTACATACCCCATGATTCATCATTGCTTGTTGATACTTTGGCTAGAATAAAAACACATCATCACACAAGCACATGCAAAAACTATTGAAAGTCTCACTGTAGATTCAATTTTTCATTCCTCCAATGCATAAAACTATAATATTAGAGCCATTAAACCAAAGCAATTACATCTAAAAATAAAATGGTATAATGATATTTTATCAGTTTGAGCATAAGAAATATACCAAAGTAACAACATTCCAAATGTTTTTGTAATATACAAATTTATCTGAAATAGATTACATACTTTCATTATGGTCTTGTATTCCATGACTAGTCATATTGGTAAAAACACATCCATCAAATACTTGGGTAAATGCATTTGTAAAAGAAGTGGTTGGAATGTGGTATGTTAATACAAATACATAGTTCATTATGGATGCATATGTTGTTGCTCCTATATGACAAAATTTGATTGTACATTAACAAATGCATTTCAAAAAGTGCATGATAAAAGCATTCATATCAATGACAACAAACTGCACACCATAAGAAAATTAGGAAATGCTCTGTTATAACATCAACAAATGTCTAGTCGGCAAGTTGTGCACATTATGCTTTCATTGCCATTACATTATAGTTCAAGAAAAATAGTTATCATAAACACGTCACCACAGTAAAAAAACATACATTTTAGAGAGTAATAAACTATTAATGCAAGGACCAGTTAGTTCAGAAGACATAATATGTGTTTTTCTTATAGATAATATGTTGCAAGGCCAATGCATTTAGAACACATATCTTTTGTTGAATACATGACATTTTACCTGGGAAATATGCAAATAGAGATAAGTGAAAAAATTCACATATCATTTGATGTGTTAGATACAACATGCACATAAATTCTAAAAACTATTATAGAGAAAAAATGATGTTGTTGGTACCATACCGTGATAATCAATAGACATTGAAAAAAGGATTCGATACATGGGTTGAGACATACCTTATGTATAAGACACATATAGCCAAAATTAAAACCATGTTTATTGCATAATGCATAGTAAAATGGGGTAGTATTGAAACTATTGCATAAAATCTTGACATTAATTATGCCACATTGTTTGTAATTAATAATGACAAAGACAAAAATCAAAGTTATAGTAATTGTGAATCATATGACATAGGTTTTGATTTGCATCGCTTGGAAGTATCAAGTTATTCAAGAATTAACAATCAAAGACATTTCAAACAACCAACCGACCTTTTCTAGTGAGAAAATAAGAATACTTAAAGTTGTGAAGAGAATTGAATAAAGAACAACAACTCATTATCAAAGACATTGCAATAAGAAAAACTCTGGCACCAAACTCCCCAGTTTATTTGTTTTTAACATGAGGAGTGGTATAGGGAAAACATTCACTATAAAATTGATATATCAAACTTTAGCTCGCTTCTACAACAAGCAACTCTAAAGTGATCCTTTGAAAATAAAAGGACTAATTGTTGCATACACTAGCAAAGCTGCTTATAATGTAGATAGTCTAATTGCGCATTCTGTTTTTCAATTGTCATATACATCTACACAAATGTTTCCATTGGATTCAAATACTTTGGATATCCTAAACAAATATTAACAACAATCATGGTTACTATTCATCAATGAAATATCTTTACTAGGAAGTCGTATGCTTTGCAATATAGACAAAAGACTTCAACAAATCATGCATACACCCATAAAACCATTTACAAACATTGATATTATCTTTGTTGGTGACTTTTATCAAACATAACCTATTCAAGATAAATGGTTTTTTGAACATCCCATCTTACATGAAGAAATAATTCCATACAATTTTTGGCTTGATAATGTAAGATGATTTCAACTACAATAAGTCATTCGACAAAGTGACATGTAATTTATCTCCATTCTTAACCGAATCATAACTTGCAAATAAACTACATCAAACATTAAATAATTGAATAATGTTTGCCATATACCTTCTCTTTATGACCCAACATTTCCATACTTATTTCGCATAAATGGTGATGTTAAAAAACATAATGCCAAGATGCTTGCACTCCTTAGAGAAGAAACATATACATTGAATGTTATTGACAAAAAAATGAATTTTAATGACAAAATTATTTTTGATAATGAAAATCATTGCTTGCTTGACACAATAATATTAAAATGAAGCATATTGGTTGAATTGATTAGTGGAAACTATGACATGAATTGTCAAACACTATATGCATGGAGAACTAGACATAATTTGGATACAATTTAATGACCTTGAAATTGGAGCAGTTCAGTTAAAAAAATGCAAAACTTCTACAATGACCAAATTTCTAAAAGTTGGACTCCCATTAAAAGAATTTCAAAGAAAATTTACATCAGAAAACCAATAATTACCATGCCTGAACAATTTTTAATACAAATAGCATGTGCATGAACAATACATAGATCACAACGACTTCCAATGGATGCGCTAGCTTTTGATCTTGTTGGTGTCAAGTGTCATGGACTTGTCTATACTACACTTTCACGATTAAAAAATATTAAATCATTGTATCTTGTCAATAAACTAGAAACTAACAACTTTGTGATATTTGATAAAGTCAATACTGAAATGCAAAGATTGTAAACCTTTGCACAATGGCTACCTTTTGTCGGAACTACTCTCGAATTGCATAATGCTTTTGTAATTTTCTCATTGAATACACAAAGTTTGCAATTATATTTAGAAAGCATAGTCCATGACTATGATCTTATGCATGCAAACATTTTATGCTTACAAAAAACTAGAACTGTGCAAACACCAGATAACTTGATTCTTACACAAAATTTTCATTGTTATTGCTTAATGAGACTCCATGGATTAATATCATGTTTTAAACAATATATTGTGATAGAGAAAAACAAATCATTTTCCACATCAAATACAGAGACTATGACACATGATATACTTATCTAGACATATCGATATAAATAGTTAACATATACTTAGCCCCACATGCTCCAATGATTGATATATTAAAATTAATAGAAATTTTGACATATGCTTTAGTGCCCAACACCAAAGTCATATTTGTTGGCGATTTCAATATTGATATGTTTAGACAAACAACAATGTAAAAATAACTTCTAGACATGATGCATAGACATAATTTCTCCTTAATATCAACCTTGCCAACAACACATGTAAATACTCTAATATACCACTTTTGGACAAACATAGACATCAATAGCACTCAGTTTTAGCATTTTTTATGCCTATTATAATGATCATCATGCAACTTGTATTTGATTAAATACTTAGAAATATAATAATAATTACAATGATAATTTATTTTCATAAATATAAAAGCGGTTTTACACCTTATTCCATGGCATCGTCATAAAAGAAATGCATTTACATAATGCAATCTGGGCATGACAATAATTAGTACTGAAGATAAAAGCGAAGAAAAGAAAAAACATAATCCAAACAAAATGGTAATTTATAGAATTTATCTTATGCATTGTTTTGTTGTCTTATATTTTGCAATCAATATATGTTTATGTATTACAAAAAAAACATGCAGAAAGCTAAATATATATCAAGCCAAAATCAATAATCAACAAAAAAAACACTACAACAAATGGTAGCAAAATGGTAATGTTTTATTTATAGTTATCAAAACTTATTGCTTTTTTGAAACATGCAATTCTTCTCTTTTGCATTTTTTTTCTTGACAATGTCAAAATATAACATGTTTATGCCACTATTGGAATCTAAATAGAAAACTGAATATGGAGCTAAAAAAACATAACAGTCAGGAAATAGAAATAGAATAAGAAGCAACACCAAAACGGTAATTTTTTGGTTTTCTTGCATTTCATCTAAAAGTTGGCAATGTAAATCAGTAATGTTTTATTTCTAGTTATGCCAAGTTACTGATTTATTTGAAAGTCACAATTCTTATCTTTTGGTTTTTTTTCTTCTTAATAATGTCAAAATATGAAATGTTCATACCATTGTCATAATAAAAATAAAAAACTTAAAATGGAGCTAGAAAAACATGATAGTCAAGAAATAGAAGAAGATTAAGAGGCGGCGGGTGCCAAAATAATAATCTTTTATTTTTCATGTTTCCTCTAGACAATTGTAATCCACAAAAATACCATTTTATTTATTTTTATTATGCAATATGAAATTTTCTCTAACCTTTATAATTGAAAAAATGTCATTATATTTCACTATAAAATATTTGTATTCAAACCTTGGCTTTGACAACCATTGTTGTAGCCTTGTAGACATAAAACCTAATATAGATCCAAGAAAAAACAAGAAGAAGGGAACAAAAATAGAGCAACAACAAGCACAAAAATGACAATGTTATGTTTTTTTCTTTTTCCATCTGCTATAGAAAATTGACATGCCCAAAAATAGCATTCTATTTTTTCATTGTATGGTTTGCCATTTGCTTTGACTTTTACAAATTAAAAAAAATGATTATGTCTTATTGTAAAATATTTGTACTCAAATTTTGTATTTCATCACTATCATTGCAGCATAAATGCAGGATAACATGCTCTAGTTTCAATCATTGACCTTTTAACAAAAAATCTGGCAATGTTTTTGAAGGCGATGTGTTAGTCGTGTATGGTCCTAGCTTTATAAAGAATCTAAATTTACCCTCTAATGCATAAATAGTGCATGTTGATCTCATTGACAAGTTTGGTCAATTGAAAATAGGTGTGAATATCAACAAACAAATTGAAAAATTCTTATCATATTTCTCACCCAACAACAGTGTTTAGAAGACAAAATTCACTATAAAAAATAAAACCCAATATGAAAGAGACAACGTTGATTATTGTCTTATATTAAATATGAACACCACTGTAGAAAACATTCAAACAGTGTGTAAAGAACATAGGCTTACTCCAGATATGACTATACATGATCTTGTATAATCAAACAACACATATGGAGTGGGCTTGTTAGCTTCCATCGTGATTGGTTATAAAAAATGATACAACCATTATGAACTACAACTTAAAGATGGTGAAACTGACCAAGACACGATAACATTAAGTACTTTTACTCAAAAAATCTTACTTTTTTTTCTCAATCTTTTGTAACATTATTTGCTTTATTTAAACATATACACATGCATACTATTATCCAAAACATTGACATCTGACAATTTTTTTTGTAGTTCATAATCAATGACAATTACAAACATCTATATCCTAGCCTCCAACAAAAACTATTATCAGTAAACACACCAATAATATTGTTCAAAAACATTGTCAAGAATGGAACTAAAGGCACTCCTTTGTTTCATGCAAGTCAATCCACTTTTCTGGATTTATTGAATGACAAATATACAAAAGCTTATCTACAAAATAGTCAAAAGTAAATATTGAGGCAAGCATCTATTCCATATTCATTACTTTATCTACAAAAAAGATTTATGTTTAGATGATTTTTATAATTTAAATAATTTCACAACATGATAAACAATATCACATCCCGTTTTCCTCTCCCAGGTTTTAGTTCGATGAACTATTGCCCCTTTGGCATACATGTCATTGTGACACATTAGTTGTGGTACATATCTTTACATTTATGTGAAGATTTAGTCTTGATATGCAAATCAAGAGATTAGATATTTAATTTTATGGATAAATTAATTAAAAAAATAGTATTAATGCTATAGTTAATTTATCAAAATAAATATTTATTATAATCTTAAATTGTTTAATTATATTAGACAATTATTAAATGGTGATATTCAACATATTATTTATGCTAATTAAATACGAGTATAAATCCTAATTAAACACTAAGATCAACATACACTTTAAAAGATTTATCTGGAATTAATTATTAATTAGCAATGCATGAAATCTTTCAATGACTTTACTTGGAAAAGTGAAGTGAAGTTACTGCAATGCTAACTTGGAAAATCAAAGGAGATAAATTGGAAATTTATCTGATAACTACTTGTGGGACTCTTAGTTAATTATTTGGAACAAAGCCTACAGCTTTGGTTTCAAGTGGCATGCAAAAGATGGAAAACGAGAAAAAAAGGTATTAAGGAGAGAAAAAGAGAAGGAATTGAGAGACACGAGAATACATGAAAGATTCACGAGAAAAGGGATCTAGAAGTTGGAAGAAGAAAGAAAGCTTTGGAAGCAGAAGGAAAATATTATCTTCAACAAAAAGGAAAGAGTACCAGGTGGGTACTGTACTTATTTTTTAATGGGGTGATTTGTATTGAAATAATTTTGGATTACAGTTTATATTAAAAATTAGGGAAATTTTGTTAAATCGATGAGTAATCCCTGATAGAAACTTATGGAAAATATATTTTGGTAATAACTTTAGAAACCAGAAATCTCTCCGTATTAACCTAAATAATTATTCTTGAAACATTTTGGCATACGGGAGTCTTGTATTTTCCTTTCCTTTCCTAATTATCTTTTCCTTAATTAATTGATTTTGGTTTCTGCAATTATTATGTTGTATGGCTCTTTATGCGCATTAAGTAATCCTTTCAAAATATTATCATCTAGAGCATACCCTGTTGTTTGCTTTTCCTCATACATAGCCAATGATTGCCATTTCCTTCACGTAATAATCACTATACCTAGGGTTTGATCTCCAACAGTAGCCTGTTCATCCCATAAAAATTAATGATATTACCATAACACATTCTATTCATTTCTTTTCTTTATCTCAGCAATTCAATAGACTCAGAAAACCCTCTGCCTTTTTGTCCAACAACATTAACGTTGATGCCATATCAAGTTTTGTTCTTTTCTTTTCTTTAACTCATCCAAGAGAAACAACACCACTATTCTTTTATCTCAGCTATTTCTAACTCAATCAGAACCGTATTCCATCCAATCAAGCATTTCAACGGACTTAGAAAGCCTCGGTGCTTTTAGCAAACTATCAATAAGCGTTTACCTCTTATGTCAGGGCAAAACACATATATGAATGAATATATATTGTGGTCATGGTTTCTTTTAGAGGTGTGAGTTGATTCAAGCCTATTCCTTGTGTTTACCAAATTTAATGTGAAAACATTTTCATTGATTTTGTCCTAAGTCCTTTTTGGCTGGCGCGCGCGCGCACACACACACACACACACACACACACACACACACACACACACACACACACACACACAGATATATATATATATATATATATATATGTGTGTTTTTATGCTATTATGTATTGACAAAAAGGGTAGTAGGAGACCCACATTTCACTGGTTTAAATATTTTATATGTTTAAATATTTAATAAATATGGTTTGAATTTATAAAAATAAATATATAAAATAAATATGATTAGATATTATTTAAGTTGAGATAAGAGATAATATAAACTATTTAATATTAATATTGTATTATATTGATTACTATATAATCAAAAATTATATAGTGGATAGAAAGTTCTTTAATCATAATCTCCCTATGTGATTATAAGAAGCTTCTTTATTTAAAAACATATCATAAAATGAAATTTGTTGAAATAAATATAAATCAATTTTCCTGAAACATACAATTTGATTGTCAGCATTGTTTTATGATTTATGATTAAAATTATGTAGGGGTAGGGGTTTTATTTTATTTCTTTATATTAGGGGTTTTTATAAGAAATGAAAGATAAAATAAGGCTATTAAAGAAATCAATGGAACATGTTTGAAAATGAATGAATTGTGGAATACATATTTTTGTGTTATTTTAAAATTGCAGAAAATGGGTAATTAGAGATTGTTCTTCATTTTGTTGGTTTTAAGGGAAACCAAACTTAACTATTCTGGAGAATGTCTGAGAGATATTTGTTTTCTTAAATGTATTTTTCGTGTGTAAATAATTGAATTACACTTTAAATTATCTACTATAATTAAGTTAATATAGAGTTTTGTTGTCATATTTGTTTGGCATGGTTTTGTCAATGTATGCTTAATTATATCAGATATTGCATGTATGTGATAACAATCCTTAGACTAGTTACTCAGATGGTGAGCTTATGATTTAGATTATTTATCTATTATGTATATTATGGGACCCAAATTGATGATACTAATCAAGCAGCAAGATAGTTTCTCGAGCTTGGTTAGCACCACCAATGATGGATATGGATAACCTGATCAAGTGATGTGTTATGAATTTGACTGATCTAGATGATCATATGTTAATTAAAATTTTTAACTAAATTAATGATTATCAATTCATATGTATGATTTGCATATTGTGCAATATCATAGTAGAAATATATTTTTCTTTATGATACATGTTATGTAATAGAATCTTGTAGCACATGGGGGTATTAACATGTCTCATTCTAGATTCTCACATCATTTTATTTGCCTATCCATGTAGGGAGGGCCATTCCCTAATAGGGGATTGTGCGGGAGATCGTTGGTATGTGGTAAGAGTGGTAAAGCACTTGGAAAATACTCTCCCTCCCCCACTGTAGTACATTCTTGAAGACAACACTTGAGGTTATCAGAGATACACGATTTGGTGCAACTCGAACTCTAAAGAGTTAGTTATCTTTATATTGTATATAAGACTAAATGCTTATTGAATTTATAATATTATTTACTTGAACAATCATTGTATTGTGAGAACAACCATAGTTATGCCATTATATATTTATACCTACTTCTTTGTATGCACTCGTGTGAGAAAACTATTGAGTAAACATTTTTATATTTTTAGTAGTTTTGGTAAAACTACATCTAGCCCTGATTCTGCACATGTGGGAGACATTATAGATATATATGGTAGCTCAAGAAGTGAGTGCAGGCATAGGAACTAACCTTGATAGGTATTCCTTAGTATGACATTTGCTATAAATGCTAGTAAAAGCAAAAAGCCTTTTTTATAGCACAATATTGTTATGCAAACTTGTTGGCAGGATCAAATTTGTCGCATCTTGTAAGGATGAAAACTTATTTTTGGTATTTTTCATGAAAAATTTAACTGTGCAAGTGATTAGACATTTCAGGAATAACATAGTGCATCATGAGGAATACTTAGAGATTATGTTCTCTTCAGATTGTTATTGAAGGTATACTCAGCATAATTTTGACTTGTTTTATTATTATGGTTGGGTGTAAGATTGTTGTTGGTGTTGAGTCGAATACTTGAACACAAAGACCTATGACAATATGGAATGTCATGGAGTTTTATAGTATGAAAAATACCTTGATGGTATACACTATATTCATTATATCTTGACCCATACCTAAATAAATATATAAGTTAAGGTTAATAGTATTTGGGTAGAGTGATCATGAATTATGATAGTATGGGATATCATAAGATACTTCAACTTCAACGTATATACCCAAGTGATACATATTATAGCTGTATGTTTAGACTCTTATCAAAATTGACTGTTCAAATGATTTCAACTTGAGCAGTATGTTTATACCAGTTAGTAGGATAAAATGCATGCATGCATACAATCTTGAGAGTATAAATGAATGATAGGTCCGACTGTTATGTTTTATATGTCTCGCTTTGTTCTGTATACTTAACTTTGTTTAGCATGTGATTTTCTATGGAACTAAGAATGTGGATTCCTTCATCTTTGCTTACATCTAGGTTTATATGTGAGAGTGCTTGGGTAAACACATGAGCCTGTATTAGCAAGATGTTATGCTAGAGTGTGTCACTTAGTTGTGGGATTAGACCAGAGCTTTAGAAGCTCATTTATATCATGAGTAGTTTGTTCCTTGTTTGGCTTAGAGTGCCAATCCCTTCGATGGTGACGTCTCATGGAGGAGACCATCACATTTGAAAGGATAACTACAATGAAACTTGATTATGAGGAGTGGATATGTAGGCTACCCAAGTTGTGGTGGGGGCAATAGGTCTAGATCCTTAAGCTAGGTTAGGGTAGACTTGATTACATAGCAATCCATGCGACTAGTTGAATTAATACTAGTTCTTAATATGGGAATTCAGATTGTGTTAATGTCCCTAGTGAGATAGTAAACTTTTTGTATCTTAGATTTTATTTTTACTTGCAGTATTGGAATGTTGAAACTGTTACTTTTCGAAGTTGTTGATTATATGACTGACTAAAGTATTCTAGTAACTATGGTATAATGAATGTTTAATATTTAGTTTTTTTTTAATTACTGATTTTTTTAAAATAATTAGGTGGGTTGTTTCAAACAACAATTTCATTTTACAGGTCAAAGGTGTTTCAAAAGCAAAATAGTTCATGCATCGCCTTTCCAACCATTATGCAATGATTATGGGTAGTTGATGTTCACTAACATGGCTTCACAAAAGATTATGTGCATTATACAAATTATCAACAAGATCAAATATACACATATCAATATTCTTTGAAATGCATTCTTCATATAAAAAATGAATGCATTTTGAATCAAACATAGTTGAAGGAAAACTTACAGAATTAGCTAAAATCCCATTCGATGATTATAAGCAAGATATTTCAACAATCACTTTCTATTATGGTATTTTTAGCTACATGGAAATTTCACACTTGTCATAAACAATATCATTTTATATATTAACAGGAATAGGTAGTATGTGCTTCTTACAAATACTTATGATGTCTAATTCCTCATACAATAACTTTCCCTATTACAAACAGTTAATGTACAAGCTAACATATAACATATTTATTACTCAAATCAATTGTAATATTAAATCAATTAAATAAATTGACAATATTATTTGAACTTCTAGACTCGTGGTCATATGCTTGCATTGAGTTTTACTTTGCTCCTAGTTAACTATGGATGCAAATAGAAACTAATGGCTTGATCTATTTTGCACTTTTCTGCAGGCTACCAACTAGTTGAATATAAATAATTTTTTGGAGTTGACATGCATGTTAAGGTGTGGAGCTAAAAGCTTCAACTGTTTGTAGACACAAGAGAAGGATGCTGAAGAACCAGAGCCACCGGCGTCGGTCAGATGCAGTGGAGAAGGAGACCGGCGACGGCAGGGAGTCGGCCGACGTCGGCAGTACCAGACTAGCAGGGACCGGCGTCGATCGCCTGTGTATTTTCAGAACTATTGTTGACGAACAGTCAGTTAAGTGAAGCGAGTGTTTGCATGTCAAGCGACTAATTATAGTCACGAGCTGCGTGTCTAATTATTGTAACTAGAGTTCTATTTTTGTAAGCATGGGATCTTATTTATAGACCCATAAGGCATGTATTGTAATTAAGCAAGAAGGCAAGTAAAAGCATTGAAGCTAGCAAGGTCAAGGAGATCTACAGGTGTAAGGTCAAGGAGATCAGTTGAAGCATTCAAGGAGGGATAGCAACTCAGGCTTTAGAGTTGTTGTGTTGAGCAATAGAGAGAGGGAAGAAGGTCTTGAGGTGTGGCAAGCCTTTGAGGTGGAGGAAGAAGTGGCATCTTCCTTATTGTATTTTCTTCTAGTAATATTTAATACAAGAGTGTGTATTGTCTCTCAAATTCTTTGTTGTCTCATGTTTCTAGCTACTTTATCATTCTGGTATAATTTCGTGTTTAATTGCTAATACGAGAAGTAATCATATGTGCTCTAATTGGTAGAGCTAGATCCCCTGACAAGTGGTATCAGAGCTATGGTTTGCAAGAAGCAGGGTATTGTTTTTTATTACAGGTCATTCACAGGGTTTTCTGATTGAGTGGGAGTTTAGCAATGGCAGAAGAAAGCAGGCTACGAATGGAGAAATTTAACGGCAAGAATTATCAACATTGGAGGATGCAGATTGAGGACTATCTGTATCAGAAGGATTTGTACTTACCGTTGGGTGGGGTTGCATGCAAGCCCACAGATATGAAGGATGAAGAATGGAACGTTCTTGATCAGAAGGCTCTCAGTTCCATAAGGTTGAGCCTTGCATCGTCTGTGATTTCCAGCTTATCACAGTGCAAGACAACGGAGGAGTTGATAACGTCCTTGGCGAATTTATACGAAAATCCCTCGGCTTCTAATAAGGTATATCTTATGAAGTAGCTATTTACTTTGCAAATGCAGGAAGGTGGATCGGTACATACTCATCTCAGTGATTTCCATGGTTTGGTAAACCAACTAGCTTCAGTCAATATTGTTTTTGATGATGAGGTAAAGGCTCTCTTGATTTTATGTTCTTTGCCTGAAAGTTGGGACGGTATGGTTATGGCAGTAAGTAATTCTGCATCTGCTTCTAAAAACTTAAAAGTTGATGATGTTGTGAGTGTGATCTTGAATGAAGAAATACGCAGGAAGAGCACAGGTGAATCATCAGGGAATGCTCTAAGTGCAAAAAGCATGGAAAGGCAAAGGGAGAAGGTTGAGCAAGGGAAATCAAGGTCGAGAAGGAGATCCAAGTCCAAAGGTATTACCTACTGGTTTTGTGGAAAGAAAGGACATACAAAGAAGGAGTGTTGGTTGAGAGATAAAGAGAATCAACATGCAGGTATGGAAGAAGCAAAGGATGCAAATATTGTGATGCAGGATGCTCTCATACTTTCTTCAGATAGTCAAGTAGGATCATGGATTTTAGATTCTGGTTCATCTTTTCATGCATCCCCAAACAGAGATTTGTTCTATGAGTATGAACATGGATATTTTGGAGTGCTCTATTTAGGGGATGATACGCCTTGTTAGATAGTTGGCAAAGGGAAAGTGCAGCTGAGATTGTAGATTGACATGTGGGTGTTGAAAGAGGTCATGCATGTTCCAATTCTGAAGCAGAGTCTAATTTCTGTAGGAAGGTTGGGAGATGAGGGATGCACAATAACCCTCACAGCGGATTCTTGGAAGGTTACCAAGGGAGCACTTATTCTAGCAAGAGGTAAGAAAGTAGGTACTCTTTATCTGTCTACTTGTATTACTGATTCCACTTCTGGTGTAGATTCGAAGATGTGGCCTAATAGGCTTGGTCACAAGAACAAGAAGGGAATGAAAGTTCTTGATCCAAAAGGTATGTGTTCAAATTTGGAAAGCATAAATAGAGTTCATTGCAGAAAGAGAAAATTTGATGCTTTTGACAGGAACAAAGAAGCCTTGGTGTTTATGGAGGAGATGAAGGACAGAGATCAGTCACAGGGGCTGAATAAATATGAGCAGGGCAGCATGGACAGAGGTTTGATCCAAGAAGAGCTCACAAATGAAAATTTCATCACTTACAGGAACACACAGACACCGATGTCAGTCGCTTGGCACCGATGTCAGTCATCTAGATACCGACATCGGTCATGTGCAGACCAACAGGGTTGGTAGGTTGGACTGGAGAAGTTTGACGTTGGTCATAAGGACCGACGTCGACAGCCGGCGTCGGCCAGGGAAATGACATCGGCAGTCAGGGTCAGTGCAGGGAACCGACATCAGTCGGGAGCAGACTGGGAGATGGCTGAGATCGGTCACTGGAACGGATGTTGGGTGGATCTATAAGTCTCAAACACCCATGTGGAGGTCAGGAAAGGTATGTGAACCTCATATTAATTGTTCACCTTCTTTATATTGCTTACTGATAGTCATGAACTAGGAAGACAGAAGAAGCAATGCAGGTAAAATCCAGAAATAGTGGGAGCTTGGCATGGATGAGGAGTGTGAGTCCTTGGAGAACCAAACAGGTATTTGTTGGTAGTGTTGTCAACTGGAATGAAGCACGGGATAGAGGGATGGATTCCCGTTTTAGAGAAGAGAGTGGATGGACACATGAGACAGAAGGCTATGGTATATGGTCTTGATTATGTTGCAGAACAATGGAGGTTTGACCATTGTATTTTATCTTTACCAGGTTGGATAATATTAGCTACATTATCCTGTTACTGTATTGTGTTACTTGTTGCAGGGTTTCATATACAGGGAGTTTTCTGAGCTAAGGGTAGAGTTGGTTTAGAAGTATGTCATGGAGAATTTGGGAGCAGCAAAATTCTTGTGGCATAAGATACATGTATTGCATCACAGGTTTTCGTGGTGGTTGGTCTTCAAGAGTGACGTTGAAGAGGGATACAGAGCCTAAAGAACAAAATAGATGGTGTACAGGTACAGGTACAAGTTGCAGCTATTTATCTCCAAGTGGGAGATTGTTAAGGTGTGGAGCTAAAAGCTTCAACTGTTTGCAGACACAAGAGAAGGATGCTGAAGAACCAGAGCCATCGGCGTCGGCAGTATGACCGACGTCGGTCAGATGCAGTGGAGAAGGAGACCGGCGACGGCAGGGAGTCGGCCGACGTCGGCAGCACCAGACTAGCAGGGACCAGCGTTGGTCGCCTGTGTATTTTCAGAACTGTTGTTGACGAACAGTCAGTTAAGTGAAGCGAGTGTTTGCATGTCAAGCGACTAATTATAGTCACGAGCTGCGTGTCTAATTATTGTAACTAGAGTTCTATTTTTGTAAGCATGGGATCTTATTTATAGACCCATAAGGCATGTATTGTAATTAAGCAAGAAGGCAAGTAAAAGCATTGAAGCTAGCAAGGTCAAGGAGATCTACAGGTGTAAGCTCAAGGAGATCAGCTGAAGCATTCAAGGAGGGATAGCAACTCAGGCTTTAGAGTTGTTGTGTTGATCAAGAGAGAGAGGGAAGAAGGTCTTGAGGTGTGGCAAGCCTTTGAGGTGGAGGAAGAAGTGGCATCTTCCTTATTGTATTTTCTTCTAGTAATATTTAATACAAGAGTGTGTATTGTCTCTCAAATTCTTTGCTGTCTCATGTTTCTAGCTACTTTATCATTCTGGTATAATTTCGTGTTTAATTGATAATACGAGAAGTAATCATATGTGCTCTAATTGGTAGAGCTAGATCCCCTGACAATGCAAAACTGTGTTGAACATGCTTAGGAAAAAATCATGGCTCACCTTTGGAAAAATGGTACTTATATGTGTATTGATATGCACATATACATATACACATACACATACATATAAGGCACTCTTTTATTTCATGCAAGTCAATCCACTTTTCTGGATTTATTGAATGACAAATATACAAAAGCTTATCTACAAAATTTGTCAAAAGTAAATATTGAGGCAAACATCTATCCTAGATTCATTGCTTTATCTACAAAAAAGATTTGTGTTTAGATGATTTTTACAATTTAAATAATTTCACAACATGACAAAAAATAATTTCATTTTATAGATCAAAGGTGTTTTAAAACTAAAAGAGTTCATGCATCACCTTTCCAACCATTCTACAATGATTATGGGAAGTTGATGTTCACTAACATGGCTTCAACAAAAGATTCGGTGCATTGCACAAACTGCCAACAAGATCAAATGTTCACATACCAACATTCTTTGCAATGCATTCTTCAAACAAAAAATGACAAAAATGAATGCATTTTGAATCAAACATAGTTGAAGGAAAACTTACCAGAATTAACTAGAATCCCATTCAATGAATATAAGCAAGATATTTCAATAATCGCTTTTCTATTACAGTGTTTTTAGCTACTTGGCAATTTCACACTTGCCATAAACAATATCATTTTACATACTAACAGGTAGTATGTGCTTCTTACAAATACTTATGATGTCTAGTTTTTCATACAACAACTTTCCCTGTTACAAATAGTTAATGTACAAGCTAACATATAACATATTTATTACTCAAATCAATTGCAATACTAAATCAATTGAATAAACTGACAATATTATTTTAACTTCTAGATTCATGGTCATATGCTTGCATTAAGTTTTATTTTACTCCCAGTTAACTAAGGATGCATATATAAACTAATGGGTAGATCTATTTTGCACTTTTCTACAGGGTACCAACTAGTTGAATATAAACAATTTTTTGAAGCTAGCATGGAAAATTGTATTGGACATGCTTAGGGGAAAAACCCTGGCTCACCTCTAGAAAAAGAATACTTATATGTATATGTACATATACATACACATACACATACACATACACATACACATACACATACACATACACATACACATACACATACACATAAGACACTCCTTTGTTTCGTGCAAGTCAATCCATTTTTCTAGATTTATTGAATGACAAATATACAAAAGCTTATCTACAAAATTTGTCAAAACTAAATATTGAGGCAAGCATCTATCCCAGATTTATTGCTTTATCTGCAAAAAAGATTTGTGTTTAGGTGATTTTTAAATTTAAATAATTTTGCAACATGACAAACAAAAATTTCATTTTACAGGTCAAAGGTGTTTTAAAACCAAAAGAGTTCATGCATCGCCTTTCCAACCATTCTGCAATGATTATGGGCAATTGATGTTCACTAACATGGCTTCAACAAAAGATTCGGTGCATTGCACAAATTGTCAACAAGATAAAATGTACACATACCAACATTCTTTGCAATGCATTCTTCAAACAAAAAATGAAAAAAATGAATGCATTTTGAATCAAACATAGTTGAAGGAAAACTTACCATAATTAGCTAAAATCCCATTCGATGAATATAAGCAAGATATTTCAACAATCACTTTTCTATTACGGTGTTTTCAACTACATGGCAATTTCACACTTGCCATAAACAATATCATTTTATATATTAACGGGTATTATGTGCTTCTTACAAATACTTATGATGTCTAGTTCCTCATACAACAACTTTCCCTATTACAAACAATTGATGTACAAGCTAACATATAACATATTTATTACTCAAATCAATTGCAATACTAAATCAATTGAATAAATTGACAATATTATTTTAACTTCTAGACTCATGGTCATATACTTGCATTAAGTTTTATTTTGCTCCTAGTTAACCATGGATGCAAATAGAAACTAATGGCTTGATCTATTTTGCACTTTTCTGCACGCCACCAACTAGTTGAATATAAACAATTTTTTGGAGGGAAAAATCCTGGCTCACCTTTGGAAAAACAATACTTGTATGTGTATGTATATGCACATATACATAGACACATACACATACATATACATATACATAGACATATACACATACATATACATATAGATATAAGACACTCCTTTATTTCATGCAAGTCAATCCACTTTTCTAGATTTATTGAATGACAAATATACAAAAGCTTATCTATAAAATCCGTCAAAAGTACATATTGAGGCAAGCATCTATCCTAGATCTATTGCTTTATCTACAAAAAATATTTGTGTTTAGATGATTTTTACAATTTAAATAATTTCATAACATGACAAACAATGATTTCATTTTATAGGTCAAAGGTGTTTTAAAACCAAAAGAGTTCATGCATCACCTTTCCAACCATTTTACAATGATTATGGGCAGTTGATGTTCACTAACATGGATTCAACAAAAGATTATGTGCATTGCAAAAATTGCCAACAAGATCAAATGTACACATACCAACATTCTTTGCAATGCATTCTTCAAACAAAAAATGACAAAAATGAATGCGTTTTGAATCAAACGTAGTTGAAGGAAAACTTACCAGAATTAACTAAAATCCAATTCGATGAATATAAACAAGATATTTCAATAATTGCTTTTCTATTACAGTGTTTTTAGCTACATGGTAATTTCACACTTGCCATAAACAATATCATTTTACATATTAACAGGTAGTATGTGCTTCTTACAAATACTTATGATGTCTAGTTTTTCATACAACTTTCCCTGTTACAAACAGTTAATGTACAAGCTAACATATAACATATTATTACTCAAATCAATTGTAGTACTAAATCAATTGAATAAATTGACAATATTATTTTAACTTCTGGACTCATGGTCATATGTTTGCATTAAGTTTTATTTTACTCCCAATTAACTATGGATGCAAATAGAAACTAATGGCTTGATCTATTTTGCACTTTTCTGTAGTCTACCAACTAGTTGAATATAAACAATTTTCCGGAGCCAACATGGAAAACTGAATTGGACATGCTTATGGGAAAAATCCTGGCTCACCTCTGGAAAAATAGTACTTATATGTATATACACATACACATACATATAAGATACTCCTTTATTTTGTGCAAGTCAATCCACTTTTCTAGATTTATTGAATGACAAATATATAAAAGCTTATCTACAAAATTTGTCAAAAGTAAATATTGAGGCAAGCATCTATCCCAGATTCATTGCTTTAACTGCAAAAAAGATTTGTGTTTAGATGATTTTTACATTTAAATAATTTCGCAACATGATAAATAACAATTTCATTTTACAAGTCAAAGGTGTTTTAAAACCAAAAGAGTTCATGCATATCCTTTCCAACCATTCTGCAATGATTATGGGCAATTGATGGTCACTGACATGGCTTCAACAAAAGATTATGTGCATCCCACAAATTGTCAACAAGATCAAATGTACACATACCAACATTCTTTGCAATGCATTCTTCAAACAAAAAATGAAAAAAATGAGTGCATTTTGAATCAAACATAGTTGAAGGAAAACTTCTAGAATTAGCTAAAATCCCATTTGATGAATATAAGCAAGGTATTTCAACAATCACTTTTCTATTACGGTGTTTTCAGCTACATGGCAATTTCACACTTACAATAAACAATATCATTTTATATATTAATGGGTATTATGTGCTTCTTACAAATACTTATGATGTCTAGTTCCTCATATAACAACTTTCCCTATTATAAACAATTGATGTACAAGCTAACATATAACATATTTATTACTCAAATCAATTGCAGTACTAAATCAATTGAATAAATTGACAATATTATTTTAACTTCTAGACTCATGGTCACATGCTTGCATTAAGTTTTATTTTGCTCCCAGTTAACTATTGATGCAAATAGAAACTAATGGCTTGATCTATTTTGCACTTTTCTGAAGGCTACCAACTAGTTGAATATAAACAATTTTCTGGAGCTGACATGCAAAACTGTACTGGACATGCTTAGGGGAAAAATCGTGGCTTACCTCTGGAAAAACAGTACTTATGTGTGTGTGTGTGTGTATCTTGAAACACTTTAACAAGTTGAAGATCTCATCTACTAGTGATCATTGCATCACCCCCTCTATTGGATTTCTATTAAATTTAGTTGTTCTAGTCTTTAGATGATAATTGACAATGTTTTAACAAAAGACACTATCATACATTCTGATCAAACTATTTTGTAAAGACATAGCTTAAATAAAATCTAAATATATCAGCTATCAAATTGTGCTAACGTGTTTTCTTTGCAAGTAAATGCCCTTTATTAATATCTAAACTCTCTATTATAGTTAATGTGCATGCCTTTGTTGCTTGATCTTGTTTTAATCTCATTATTTGATCTATGTTTTGGGATATGTCCAGGTAAATGCTATTGAATCACTTTATGATTTTACATTAATCCTTATAGTGGATTTCTGATTGTTGTCTATTGTATTAGCACATGCTCAAGAAATTCTATGTTTAGGAATATAATCACTATTTACGTCATATGTATTCATGAATAGATTTTTGGTTTAGTTCATGCAATATGTTATTAAATATTTTATATTCTTGTGAGCTATTATAAATACATGTCTTCTTATTCAATGTAGATCTTTGTCATGTTGAGATTTATTGAACGATTTAATGGAATTTTTCGTTTCCTACCTTCAACAACTAGCCTAACACAGACTGGTATTCTATCGCTATGCCTTAGGTGAGTGTACAAGTTTTTTTGTATGATATGCCAATGCAATTACTATGTATTTGTTAAGTTAAGCACATGCAACATAGATCTCTGCATGATTGCAAAAGAAAATACCCCCCAAAAAAATCTAAATAACAAATATCAAAAATCAAAATAAAAAAATGGTTAAAATAAAATTTCAATTAGATAACTTCAAATGTAAACCACACCAAAAATGTGATTAGGTCATTGGCACACACCCTATCCTAGCTAAATCTCAAACACCACAATTGAGGTCATAGTAGAGCTAGATATCTTTTGCCGCCATATGTGTGTGTGTGTATTATATATAGTTGGGTGTTTTTAGGTATATTTAGGAAAGTAACCCATTCAATCAAGTTATCCTTTCTAACCCTACTACATTTATCTATTATTTTTGTCAATGCATCAGAACTTTTGATAAGTTTTAGTATCTTTATACATATCCTTATCACTTTAACCGTTGAATTTGGACATTTTATTTATCCTTCCCTTTGACATTATCAATGTGCATTCCAAAAATTGTGTTCACAAATCATTTTAACATTATATTTGAACATTTTACCAATAAAATTGAACATTTTATTCATCTCTTCCTTTGACATTATTATGGTGCATTCCATAAATTGTATTTAAGAATCACTTAAATCCTTAAATTTGACCATTTTAATCGTCTCTCTTTGACATTATAAGGTGTTTTCCAAAAAAATATATTCAGGAATTTGTATATGACGTATATATACACAAAAGTCATATGAGCATGGCTTCATATTCCCCAAAGAAAACATGATGTGTTGCTTCCAGTTTTCCATTCATATATTTCAACATGATGTATCCATATGCATTTGCTTTTGTTCTACAAGATTAAAGAACAAACTTGACAACTAAAAATACATAGGTTATGAAGTCCAAAATATAGCATGCAATCACATGACATATCATTTAGGGCAAGGACTAAGACGAGGATAACAACTCAACTTTGAAAGCAAGTGGCACTCATAAAATGATCAAAGTAAGTAACACTCGTAAAATGATAATGCCACTGAATCCAAACAGGGCAAAGAGACAACAATGCTAAGCAAAAGGGTCTCCATATAAAATTATTAGACTTGGTCTAAAATTCCCATCTAGGGTTGGATCGATCTAAACACGTGAATTTACTTAGATGTATTAAGTATTGGTCTGAATTCGTACGAATCACACTAAACCAATGGAAAACCAATAATTAAACAACCAAGGCTTTACCCAATCCCTTTGATAGTTTTGACGTTCATGACAACCATCAAATTTAAGCTCATAAAGTGTTACATGGCATGTTATTATTATTTAGGAACTATTCGGATTTACAGATTTGTGATGGGCAAATGCCCACCAAATTTAGGCTCTATAGGCACCTGACATCATCGGGGTGACACATGAAAACCCCTCGTCAAGTTGCCTTTTGTTTGGGATCACAAAATGGCATCACCTGATGGTCTCTTTACATGTTGGGCCTTTAGACTTATTGCTGCAGTTGGGTTTGTCCCCAAGGTCTTGGGCTTCTGAGAAGTCACCACGTGGCAACTTCTCAACACCTCAGGATCATTAGCCCATTGCTTTAGTTTTAATCACTCCAAGCCCCCGAGGTTTTGGGCTTCCAATAAGTTACCACATGGTGGCCTTTCAAGACCTCGAGGTATTAGGACCATTAGACCATCAATCTTTTGCTTTCGTCCTTTCATGGTTCAAAGCTTCTAGGATCGCACCATGTGGTGCAATCTCAGAGCCCGTAGTATTTGAATTGGCTTTATACAATCATTTCTAGGTGATGATGTTCATTCCTATGCTTTCATGTCATTTTACTAGTTTGTTGCCTTTGATACCACTGTCAAATTTAGCATCAACATTTTTTTGCATAGTATTGCGACACTTAGCAGATCCCCCAGATCTTACCACGTGGCATGATTTTGGCACATTGGTACCTTATCGCGATTCTCCATCTTTGTGTTTTGTCATGATCCCAGGAGCCTTGGATCATGCCATGTGGCACGATCATGAGGCCCTGGGGCCTTCTTGCATGTGTCTGACTTTGCTTTCTCTCTCGACCCTGAGTGAACATCTTCGGGTTCATGGGTCATCGAGATGATGTCATATGGCAACATCTTGTTAACTTGCTAGCCTAGAGTCATCATTCTCTGTATGGTCTTCTCTAGTAATATGGGTTGTCAGGATGATGCCATGTGGTAGCACCTCATTATCCCACTAGCCTAGAGGCATCACTCCTTGTATGGTTCTCTCTAGAATCACAAGTTGTCGATATGATGCCATGTGGCAACATCTTGCTATTCCAGAGATATTGCTCCTTGTACAGTCCTCTTTGAGATCGTGGGTCACTAGAATGATGCCACATGGCAACACCTCGCTATCTTGCTAATCCAGAGGCATTGCTCCTTATACGACCCTTTTTGGGATTGTGGGTCATCGAGATGATGCCACATGGTAACATCCCACTATCTGGGTAGCCTAGAGGCGTCACTCCCTATACGACCCTCTCTAGGATCGTGGGTCATCAAGACGATGCCATGTGGCAACATCCCACTATCCTGCTAGCTCAGAGGCATCGCTCCATTTACAATCCTCTTTGGGATCATGACTTGCCGGAATGATGCCACATGGCAACACCCTATTGTCCTGCTAGCTTGACACTGACCTACAACATACTAAGCTAACGAGGGGCTTCCACGTGTCACCCCAACGATCTCAAGTCCTGCTGAGCCTAAATTTGATGGGCGTCTACCCGTCACGAAACTGTAAATCCCAAGAGCTCTAGAACAATAATAACGTGCCAAGTAACACTTAACAAACTTAAATTAGATGGTCGTCTTGAACGTCAAAACTGTCAAATGGACTGGGGAAAGCCTTGGTTGTTTAAATGTTGTTTTCCATTAATTTAGTGGGATTCGTACCAAAAAACCTGAAGACCAATTTCTTTTTCGCAAAATCTGTAAAGACCGAACTTTTTGCCGAACATGTAAAAAGCAATTCACTAAATTGGCATAATTTTCTCGAAGCCTCCAAACAAGTGCTAATTTCTTACCACAAATAGTGAAACACCTCACGGCACTTGTTTAAAGAAATTCAAACCCATGAAGGTACTTCTAATTTTAGAGACAAATTAATTGAGGGCTTTCTCTATTATAAGGGATTCTTATATCTAAAATGGAAATGCTGCTGCAAAACATTAAAACGTTTTTTGTCCCCAATACAAACTCCGAAACATGATTCGAACGAACAAAATCGGGAGCCGCTCAAACCGTCAGCGGTCAGCCATCGAACAATAAAATAAAATCAAAATGTATGTATATCGATTATATATCCTCAAGACTTGCAAAAACGTATCGATTTTTACCCCAGCGAGGCGGTTTTCAGTTCCACTGCCAATCAAGAGCGTGGGAGGATCGCAGGCAATGGCGGGCGCTTAATTTTCAGGTTCCAATCATTTATTTACTGCTTTCTTTGTTATAGCCTCGCTTTTTAAAAGAACTCCGAAATCGAACAAGCGATCTGTCGAACATACCTCCCATTATTGTCATTTCCCCGGATTCGTACAAGCGACCTGTCGAGCGAAACAAAAGGCCTAGGTTTGTACCTCTAGATGCTTGTCAACCATAGGGAAGTAAGAAACCCTATAAAAGTAAATAAAGGTCAAAAAAATGTCATCCTCCTGGAGCGCGGGAGGCCCGGGATTGATCTGTCCAAGTTGCTCCCGTTCACATTTTCCTTTCTGTGGCAGAGATCATCATGCCATCGGTCACGCTGGGTTTCCTCCATATGCCCAAGGGCGGGGACTGTCCCCTCTGCCCATGCCTCCCCTGCACCCTTTGCAGCCAATGGTTGGCCCCCTTGGGCAGCCCTTTTATCGGCCCCCTTCGCCTCTCAGGAATACTAATGTTCTGGGCCATTTAGGTCCACCCTTGAACGTTAGACATGAGGGTTTCTTTGAGGAGCAGCAGCCTGGCTTGCGACCTTTCCGCGGACCTATGCATCATGATAACATAAGACCAGGTTTAGGGTTTCCGTTGCCGCTCCCTCACGATACACATGATTTTGATAGATTTAGGCCTTCTGCCGGTGGCCACACGGGGCGGCCAGGGATCAATGTGGCGAATAATTGGCTTGTCGAGGAAGAGAGGGAAAGAGAGAGGCAGAGGGAGAGAGAGATGTGGTTGTTGGAACAACAGAGGAATGATTTGATTCTGAAACCGGACAGGTTAGGGGCTGTGGATAGACATCCTTTGGATTTAATTCCTACAAGTTTTGTGAGACCTGGCAATGCGTTAGGAGAAGCACATGAGTTATGGATGCGAGGTGATGGACAGGCTCGGCTTGATGAATATCATGTTTACAGGGGTTCACATCGGGTACAGAGTGGGCATAATGAGAAGGGTAGGGAATATGATGTTTTGCCAGGAGTTTTACGGGGAGGGCATCAATCATCAGGTCCATTTGAAGGATCTGAGGCTGCAGAGGGAGGGCATCGATCATCATATCCTTTTGAAGGATTTGAGCCTACACAGGGAGGGCATCAATCAGTGGCTCATTTTGAAGGATTTGAGCCTATGCAGGGAGGGCATCAAATTTTGGCTCGTTTTGAAGGATTTAAGTCTACACAGGGAGGGCATCAATCATCAGCTCGTTTTGAAGGATTTGAGCCTACACAAGGAGTGCCTCGAGGTACAACTGCTCCTTTTGAAAGAGAAAATGAAGCCGTGGAATTTGCCGATCGCATTGCTCGACCAATGAACAAGGACAGTGGTATAGGCATGCAATGGCATGGTGAGTATAGGGATTTCCATGTGGGACAATTTGATTTTCCGCAGGGAGCACGTAAGAGGACCATGATGGATGTAGGGGAAGATGTTCAGGATCCAAGAGTTGGCGGGTTTTTCGGAACTACCATTGATGGGATTGATAAGAGGTTTTTGGGAAAGCAAAGCCCTCACCATCCAGTTTCCTCTGAATGCCAGCAGAGTATGCATTCTTTGAATTATGATTCTGGAAATAGAGCTGGTGCTTTTGGAATGGAACAAATGAAGAAGGATGGCATCACAAGTAATAAGAGGCAGCGGGTTGTGTCACGTGAGGAGGAATTACTAATGGAACATGGGCTCCTTGATGATTCCCAAGATATTAAGAATGATGGGCCTTTTACTTCTGAAACACTGTCAGATGATAAAACACTTTCACAAGATGGCAGGCATCATTTTGGGTTACTCTTAACTGGGAGACGGAATAATGATGATGTCAGGCATTCACAAAGTGCATCTGAGGCAAAAACATTTATACAGAAATTTCAACCAGCCAAAGATGAAGACACTTATAATGGCAATGCATTGGAGATGGGATATTTGATAAATCCATCCCAAGATACCTTGCATGGAAACGTATTTATGGGTGCAAGGGACCAGAAAAGTGATGTGCCATTACATTCACTTGGTTCACAGAGGGATTTGTTGCAAGGTCGGTCTGTGGAATCTGGAAGTTTTTGGGACAAAAAGTCTAATGACAGGTATTCAGTTCTATCCAATGACAGATTTGGATCTCATGAAAGTAGGCCAGCATTTCATGCCACTAGAGACAGTTATCACATGTCCATGCAACAATCTACAGAAGTTCCTATTCTCACTGAGGGCGAGAGAGTTCACCAATCTGATTCCAGCAGAGCAGGAAGGTTTGAAGAGCATCGTCTTTCTGGAGGAAGCGCCATTCAAAAGTTCAGTCAGTTAAGACCTGAATCAATGAGAGAATGGCATCAAGAAGAGTCATTAAGAGCAATCGAAGAGCTTCATATGGACTTTGTGCATCAACAGCAGCAAAAAATGCACAAGCAAACTCACTTCCAACCAGCTCAATCTCAAGAAGAAACATTTAGATTAGATGAAGGCAGCAATGTCCTTTCTCAGGCTCATCAGCCACATTTGCAGGCTATTAGTCGAAGTCAAATTGAGGTACAAAGACAGGTAGCTAAGCCATCTAGTCAAGATCAGTCTTCCTACAATCAAGTGCAGCAGTTGCAATCTACTCAGCTTAGCGACTCAGGCACCAATCAAGATCAGAACGAGTGCAATACAAGGAGAGGGGAGTCAATGTTAAATCCATATGGGGATGGGATGCATCAGAGAAATCTTCAGGCGCAGCATCAAAGGTCTCAGCCATTTCAGCATTTAAACTCTCAGTCAGATATGAACTCAAAGAAGAATAATTATCTTTTTGCTCCTGTCCATAATTATGAACATTTTCAGCATTCCCCACCTCATCATATGGTTCAGGAACACAATTTGAAGATGCATGAGCAACAACAACAGAGGCCACATCAATCTGAACAGAGGCTGCATCAATCTGAACAACAGGAGTTGCAGTTAATGCCTAATCAAGCATCTCAAAATTTTCCCCTCAGTCAGCAGGATCAACTGAAGCTCCAGCAACAACGTGGTCTATCTCAATTGCCGCAACAACAATTCCAGCGGCATCTTCAGTCCCAAGAGCAGCACCATCTTCCATCTAACCAGCTAACATATGAAAAACAGAATCCTTCAGAATGGGATTATCAGCGACAGCAGGAAGGCAATCAGGAAGCTGGAAAACTGTATCAATTTGAAGTTAATGATTCAAATCATCGACAGCGTAATTTCAAAAGCAATCCTTCAATTCAGCTCCCTCCACAATTTCCACAACAGCCTGAGCAGTATGGGCACCTGCATGGACATAAACAACAGACTGAAGTTGAACAGGCTGAGCAGAAATCTCAATATATTATCACAGCTAGAGGCCCGGAGATTTCTCATCCTAATATGCATGGCAGTTATGAGTTGAGGCCTGATTGTGGTGGAGTACCTCCTGTCATGCAAATATCAGCAACAATGCCACAAGGCCAGAATCTCAGCCAACAACCACAAGCATTCACCCTCTGCCCCCCCGTTCCTTCCCTTCCACCTCCACCTCTTCCTCCATCACCTCCGTCATCCCCATCCCATGCTCCACCACCACCACCGCCTCCTCCAGCTTCTCCTCCTAAGTCATCTGCTTCTGCCAATTTCTCTTCAGGTGCTGCAGGGACACATTCACTTCCAACGAGCATGCGATCATTTCCAGACATTAAGCCATCAGCACATGGTTACCAGTACCTGCCTGCTCCGAGCCATAATGGCCCTGGATTTACTGGAGTGGTATGGTTTTGACCCATGTTCTTTTAAATTCCAACGTTATTAATCAGAATGAGTAGCATTGCTATATTCTTAATTAGTTTTTGGGTTCCATGGAAGAAATTACTATTTATACTTGTTCATAACTATTTCTTCTTGATATATTTTAACTCTTTATATTTTAGGGCAATGTTTTTTAAATATGCAAGTTGTATATGCTTTTCTGTAATATTTATACCTTCATCACAACAAACTATAAACTGTCATATCTTGTTTGCACTTCCATAACTTCATTTTGGATCAGTTTGTTTGCACTTCCATAACTTCATTTTGGATCGGTTTGTTTGCACTTACCTTACTTTGAGACATGTGATAAAATGGAATACGTGCATTCCTAGGGGTTGCTTTGGAACCCGGAGGAAGATATTGAGTGTCAGGTTTAGATATTGGCAATGGATAAATGAATCTATTCTTGATTGAAGCAGTTTTTCCTGAATGCATATAATCATATATAAATTTTGAATGCGAACTTTTAGGCCAAATGCCTTGGATTCTGATCCGATTCTGAAAACTTTCATTCGAATATGCCTTACACATTCTGAACATCTATTGAGCAAGTTATCCTCAGGTCACAAAAATACTCTGATGCACTAGCATCAGAGTGACAGATATGCAAATGGAGAATCTCTGAATTGCTACCAATGCTGACCCATTAAATCAATTTATAACAATGAATCACAATATATCAGACAGCTCTTTCTCAGGACAATCTCTAAAATGCTACCAATGCCACATGCACTTAATATATCCAAATATGTCAGTTTATAACAATGAATCAGAGAGCTCTTTATCAGAGAGTTCAATGTGCGATAAACTCAAAATTTGGTTATTAGGCCTATGCGTTGAATAGTCTGATGTACAAAACAGAACATAATCCTTGTTTAGTTTCCACTGTTAGCAAAAGTTGGATTTTGGCTATATCTGCAGGGATAATTAAGGCTTTGATTGTCCACTTGACTATTTTCCAGACAGGAGTTGCAAAATAGGAGTTTACAACTGCACTTGCATATAAAATGAAGATATTGGCCTGAGTCATTAAGGCTAGAAAATATGCCTTTCAATTTCAAGGAAATTAAGCAAGCAAATCTACATTAAGCAAGGAAATGCTTGTCAAACTATGTTGGTGCTATTGGTATTTAGTATTATTAAGCAAAGGATAAATCATTTAGCATAGGATTTGTTTAAAAAAGGGAATGAATGCATGTAAAGCAGATGACACACGTTAAGAGTTCTTGCTTGTTTAGAAGAACTTATATTGTTGCCAAACTTACTCCTTTCAGTGGCCCGCCTATAGTGATGGATGGGTTTGAAAATATATTCAAAAGTGACAAGTTAATAATCACATTATATATGTAACAGTCTTCCTTCTTGAAGCAAATACCCTTAAAGATTAGTTCTCTCAAATTTGAATTTTCTAAAATTTTCAAATACTTGCATCTTGTCAGGTTGTTCATGTTCTATGAATGTGATATCAAGTAAAGGTTTAGTTATGACTGCATTCAATCAAAATGCCTTTGAACTATAAAGATGATTGGAATTGAGCGTCATCTATGGCTTCCATTTTGGTATTTATGTATGTGCCTGTGTAATAGATTCACATGCTTAAATAAACAAAAGCCTGTATATTCCGAGTTTTGTTGTCAATTGCATTGGAATGGTTTCTATTTCTTAATGCAACTCAGAACTTATTAAATAAAATTTATTGGGTATGATAAAGTTTAGCATATAATGAACATTCATATGATTCTATATAACGTTCAAATATGGATAGCAGCATCTTGTTCATGCCTTGTGTGTTTTATGTGATATTTATGTAAGATGCACAACAATCATCTGGCTGCCTATGTTATCTGCAGGGATCTCAGGGCATGCATCACATGCCATATAAACAGTTTGGAGACCCAGGCCAACGGTTTCCACCCAAGCTGACTCAGGAAGACAGACCAAAAGTGGTTGATGCTATTCATATCTTCAAGCAACCTGGCCGTACAAATCGTCCTGATCGATTTGTTGTTATTCTCCGAGGTCTTCCTGGTAAATATTAAATTTTTAGTACAATGTTGGATTGATCTATGCGTTTAAATGCTTGATACTGCTTTTGCATTGTTGGCCTCTTAAGCCATTGTCTGATGGTGATTGAAATATCACTTTTGATTATAGACAAATAATATTGATAAAATTTATGTTCAGATTAGATAGACAGATATTTATGTTAGATTTTTGTCAGTCGAGGGTATCGCCAATAGTGGGTTGAGGACAAGGAGAAGGGGACAACTGTTCTAGATATCTACATATTTTGTTATCAAATTTAAAAAACTTGTACTGGGCAATTTCTTGACAGCTGAAAATTTGGACACAGAATCAGCAATTATTTGGCAACTCAATTGCTATAGATTCATAAAATAAACTTGAATATTATGTGAAAGACTGTTAAAAAGCATGAGAAATGATTGCAGAGAATGCATAAGTATATTTTCTATTAGTGTTCGACCAAAAAAAAGTACAATACTCAGTTTTAGACCAAAAAAGAGTAAAATGCTCATAGTCATAAATGCAACATGATAACATCTCCAGCTCCTTTGTACTCATCTGCTGCACCTTGGAAGTGGAAGAACAGCAGAAATTCTGTGTCGAACTCAGTTTTAGACTAAAAAAGAGTACAATGCTCATGGTCATCTGCACCATGATATCATATCCAGATCCCTGTAAATATCTGCTGTGCCCTGGACGTGGAAGGTAAGGAGTCCACCTCTGGAACAAAATCATCCACAACAACAGTAGAAAAATTGCGAGCAAATTATAAAAATATGCAGCAGATGGTATAATTGCTCAGCAGCCAAGTTTTTAGCTTGGACTCGCAAATTATTTGATTCATGATTACTCGGCATTTCTCACGAGTTTTGGTTCTATGGCTGTTATAATGAAGTTCTTCATAATTTATAGATGAATATACATGATGGAGTACAGAAATAAACTGCTGAAAAATGCCCTTATTCTCCCTTTTTATCATTCAAACTTCCTTCCCATCCTCAAAATAAGCTTTTCATGGATGATTTTCTCTGATTCAGATGTCTAAGTTACCTTCTTCAGATCAAGCTCAAATCTCACAACTTGCTCGAAACCATTTTCCTTGCTGCTATGGGGTTGGGTAATGAAAACAATATAATTGATTCTTGTGTATTTAGATGACTTTTGCCAGGTTCTTGGGCCCTTCCATGCCATCCGAAATGGAGGAAGGCCTAATTTAGTTAGTGTTTGTGCATTCAAAATTGACTGATAATAAATAACTAGCTATAAAATAAGAAAGCTAGATAAATACTCATCTAAATCAACATCATCATCAGACATTTCATAATAGTTGGATTCATGGGCATGAGGGTCCATTGGCAATGTTGGTGCTTTGCACCAATTGTTGTTAATGCTGAAGGCCTTACTAATCATGTAAAAAATAAGAAGAAGATGATTCTGATATATATAGAGGATTGAAAGCAGGACCTGTGTCAGGATCTCTGGGATTAACGTCATGATCTTTGTTTCTCTTGATGAGCGTTCATGCTTATTTCAAGAGGTAAAGTGAAGTTTGCAACGTAGAAACACCACATATTTAGCCTCTTTAGAAGCTGACCTGCTATGCTTCATCACAGAAGTGCCCCAGTTAATCTCTTAAAACTAAGAGCTTGCAATGTTTGAAAGAAGACAAATTTTAAGTATGAGACATTTCAGTAACTGCAACATGCAAGTTTCATCATTGCACATGATCAGACAACCTTTTGTCATGAATTGCATGTGAGAAAATTTCCCTATTCACAAGAAAACTAGATACAAGTGCAACCTTTACTCCCATGGACACCATGAAGTGTTTGCTTGGTACCTTACTCTTGTTATCATTGACGAACTTATTAAGACTCATCAAATTAATTTGAAGTTATAGCATGCCACAAATGTGCAACTCTGCATATTATCTGCGGATTCACTTGATCTTCAAAATAAACCACGCTAATAAGTCTGTTGATATAAGGTTCGAAAATCTATTTTTTTATGTCTTCTCTAATAGAAATTTGAACTTCTTTGTAATTATCTGTGCATATAATTTCTACTGCCCCATTACATGAATTTTTAGTGCAGCAGTACATGCCATACACAAATTTAGTCTCACCACTGATTTTGTATTTTAAAAATATTGAATAATGCATACTACCTGAATCCATTGAAGTAATTAAACCATGCTTTCTCTATGGGCCTTTATGAAAGTTGTTTGAGACTGGGATAGGCCATTAATGAATTGAATGATATGCAAGGAAATGCATGCAACTTTCCATGTCACCAGCTTCCTTTTGTGGTTTTCCACTTGAAGCTTGACATCCTTTTCTTCTTTTCATCCCTTGTCAACTAATTGAAAAGGCTCATTTGTTTTCCTACTTCCCTTTTTCTCCTTACACTTGTAACATAACCTAAGTGACTGGATGCCCTGGGGTACCCATGTATCAGTGCGTGTATTTTCGTTACTCTTGAAACATAACCGAAGTTACTGGACACCCTAGGGTACCCTTGTACTGGTATTCGTGTATGTGATAATGGATATGTTTGATTTATTATGAGTACTAAGGTTATGGAATGGAGAGCATAACCTTTGTCTTTCATTTATTATGTTTTAATATTTAGTTCTGCTGACATAATTGGAATGAATGCGTGTGACCGTTCCCAATTATGGGTATATATGGTTGAGCATGGCTCTCCATAATCATCATAAGTTTCATTATTTAATTCATTTCCTTATCTATTCTGATTATTGAAGGTTTCCCCCTCGCAATGGATTATATTTGAGGGTTTTTTATGTTATTATAAAGAAATATCCTAACAAGTGGTATTAGAGCATTGATTTTGTCAAATAATTATTTTTCCCATTATATCCCTCAAACCGTGGTGAAATTTTCTACAATTTTATCAATGAAGTTGGAGAATCAATTAAGGAGTCCAAAAGAAAAAAAATGGGCTTTGGTGATCATTATTGAGTCAATTATTGCGAGTTTATGATTTTTCATAAAAATAGTCTACAAGCTGCTAATAAAATTTGAGACATGGTCCTTTTTTTGTATTTTGAGATTTGAGGCATTTTACATTCTGAAATTCGTTGGTCAAACATATGCCCTTGATATAACACATTACCACTCGCTTCGGATATTGTCCTTCAGGAATCGAGAACAAATCTAGAGCTAGAAACAAATCAATAGCCATGCCTTTCGGAATAGATGCCTTTTCTTCAACCACTGATCCCAATGATTCCCTTTATTGTCCACCACTTAAAATTGAAGGAAACATATATAAGGGGTGTGAAACAATGGTCACTTTTATCGAGGATAATTTGTTTACCACATTTGCAACATCTCTGAATGAGGGTTTAAACAAGTTTATTTAGGATCTAATGTCTGAAATGAAGTTCTTAATTAGTTCACATCCTACAATCACTCATACACAACCAAACCATCCAGGAGGGCACAATAAAGCAAGCATAGGACAACAGTTCCAAGGGCCAAAATTACACCTATCAAAGATGGACATCTGCAAGTTTGATGGTATGTATGTAACCTCCTGGATAAGTCTCATGGAACAATGTTTTAAGCTTCACAATATACTAGAGAATGCAAAGGTTGACATAGCTTCACTACGTCTAGAACTTGAACCTTATCAAGGGTACCAGTGGATGATGAGTGACAAGAAAGGGGGCAGTTGCTTAGATGAGATGAATTTAGTAAGGACTTAGCAACCCATGATGAGCAGACATGGAAGGGAATTTATTTCACCCAACTAACAAATTTGAAATAAATAGGGTCTATAGTTGAATATAATGTGGAGCATATGAGATTGGCTATCTGGACTTCAGAAACAACACCTTATCAGAGATTACAATTTTACATCAATGGACTAAATGAACAAATTAAGCATGATGTTTGTTTGTTGGAACCGTGTACAATTAGGAAAGCAATGCAACAAACACTACACATTGAGCAACGAAACTCTGCTACCAAAAGATTCAAACAAGGTCAAACTTAGGGATGGTGAGATAGAAATGTGACTAATATTGTTGATAGAAATATGGTCAACTCTTTTAACCCAAGACAAATTACCAAGCTCTCTCCTCAACAAGAGGCAAAAAAAATAGAAAAGGGCCTATGTTGGCATTGTGATAGTAAATGGTCTAGAGGACATAAGTGTGCCAGTGGTGAGAAAAGACTAATGATTATTGAGAATGAGGTTTTGGGGGAAGAAAAATTAGCTACAGAGGAACCAACAATAGAACAAAAGTATGTAAATTCTGAGGAAGAAAGTCTTACTATCTCTCGACATGCATTAAATGGGATAAGCACACCACAAACACTCAAAGTGGTGGGTTGTATTAAGAAGAAGAAAGTGACAGTTTTAGTTGATACAAGGAGTACCCATAACTTCATTGACTGAAAATTAGCTAATGAGCTCAATTGCTTTGTGTACCGGTCTGCAATTTTCAAGTCATGATTGCCAATGGGAAACAACTTTCTTGTGGGGGTAAATGTCATCATATCAAGCTTTCAATGGGGAACTATCAGCGAGATTCAGAAATGTTTGCCATATTGATTTAGGGAGCAGATGTAGTTTTGGGAATGCAATGCCTTAAACAACTAGGACTAGCATCTTTCAATTTGCAAGACTTATTCATGGTTTTCAGTATAAATGGAAAAAAGTACACACTTAACGGAATGAAATCCCCACCAAGCCAAATTTTTAGCTCCCATAGGATGGAGAAATTGCTTAAGAAAGGATCTTACGACATAGTGGCACAACTACATTTCTTGGAAGCACATGATGTAGAAAATTAGGACCCGCCAAATCTTCAAGTGATAATTCAACATCATCAAAAAGTCTTTCAGGAACTAAAGGGCCTACGTCTAGTTAGAGATCATGATCATGTAATTGAATTGAGTCTAGGAAGTATCCCTCCTAACATTAGACCTTATCGCTACCCCTATGAACAAAAGTCAAAAATTGAAAAATTGGTGAAGGAAATGCCAAACTCATGTATTGTTCGTTTTAGTAAAAGTGCTTATTATTCATTTCCAGTGGTTATGGTAAAAAAAATGATGAGTCATGGAGAATGTGTCTATATTACAGGGAACTCAATAAGATCACTCTGAAAGATAAGTTTCCTGTTCCTATCATTGATGAATTATTGGATGAATTGAATAGTGCTATTTTCTTTACTAAGATTTGTGTTTAGGGTATCATCAAATTCGGGTAAAGGATGATGACGTACATAAGACTGCATTTAGGACACACGAGGGTCACTATGAGTTCTTAGTTATGCCATTTGGTCTCACTAATGCTCCATCTACTTTTCAAAGCCTCATGAATTTAGATTTCCGTCCGTTTCTTCATAAATTTGTAATGGTGTTCTTTGACGACATGTTAATCTACAGTAAAACATGGGAAGAACATTTGCAATATGTAGAAAAGATTTTATAGGTATTGGAAGACCATCAAATGTATGCAAAAAAAATCTAAGTGTGCCTTTGGGGTGAAGGAAGTGGAGTATTTAGGACATGTGGTGTCACATGAAGGTGTTAAAGTGGATCTTAAGAAGATTTTAGCTGTCAAAGATTGGCAAAAACCTAGAAATATTAAAGGTTTAATAGAATTCTTGGGTCTAACAGGCTACTACATAAGATTTGTTTGCAACTATGCTTGCATAACATCACCCTTAACAACATTATCGAAGAAGGATTCATTTTCATGGTCAGACTTAGCCACCCAAGCATTTGAACAACTGAAAGAAGCTCTTACTTGCGCCCCTGTGCTAGTTACCCCAAACTTCTCTCCGACATTTGTGGTTGAATGTGATGCTTTTGGCCATGGCATTGGGGCAATACTAATGCAAGAAAGGCGTCCCTTAGCATTTGAGAGTCGATAATTAAAAGGAAAGAACTTGGTAAGGCCCACATACGAGAAAGAAATGTTAGCAATCATTCACGCAGTCAAACAATGGTGGCCGTATCTCATGGGAAGGCATTTCAAAATTGAGACATATCATGAGAGTCTAAAGTATTTTTTGGAGCAACGACTGTCTTTAGAGGAGCAATAGAAATGGGTCACAAAGATCCGAGGATATGACTTAAAAATTATTTTCAAAAAAGGAAAGGAGACTGTTGCAATTGATGCACTTTCTCGACAGGAAGTAGAGGAAGCAAAACTTTATGCTATTTCTTTATGACAACTTGAATGGGTAGAAGTAGCATGGGTAGAGTGGTAACAAGACATTCCAAGCAGGGAACTCATAGAACAATTACAAGAGAACCCATCTTTTGTAGATAACTATGTTTAAAAAGGAGACTCGTATAATTCAATATTAGATTTTTATTGTTACTTGTTACCATGAACTCTATTTCGGGTTCTTTGTTGTTCTTCCTCCCTATATTTTAGGAGGTTGTTCAGGGTATCTTCTTGGCTATATAATAGCCCTTGTAATGTAATTTGGTTTACAATAGCTGAATATATTATTATTCGTGCTCTATATTTGGTTTCAGAGTAGGATTTTTTTTTCAGGGAAATAGTAGGAGGTGAAGTCCCGAGACACCCTCATACTGCAGTCGGATGAAAGAATTGAGAAGTTTGTGCTCTCATTCTCCGAGCTCTCAATACCAGAGCCTCTCCCATAGCCATGACTCAACTTGTTCATTTTTTTTATTGCTGTGTTCCAAATTTCAATCATTCTCTCACAAAATTTCTCTTGTTTGAATGATTTTATTGAATTTTTTTTATGTTTTTGACGGTTTCGGGCTATATAATTTTCAAAACCTGAATTTGTTGGTACATGGGTGTAGCTATCTGAGTTAGCAGTCACTTGCAATTTAAAAAATTCATTTTGGAGCAGGCCGTACAACCTTTTGAAGGGCAAACCTGTTGGCTGGTCTGTTTTGACAGCACCCTGCCCTGGTATGGTTTTTGGTCATAAAATTCCTTACGGATCAGATTTTTTAAATTTGATACCCCAACGTGGTAGAAACTTGTTCCATCTTCTTCCTAATACTAGGCTGTACATCATTTGAGCAGGTCGTACAATGTTTTGGGTGGCTTAAACAGGAAACTTGCAATTTGTCTAGTCAATTTGCATAGCTGTAAGGTTTTTCTTTATTTGGAGGCTGTACATTATGAAATGTGATTATTGGAGACAAAAAACTGTCCAATCTTTCATGTGCATTTGAGAGGTACAGTTTTGCATGAGGTCGTACGGTCATTTGGAAGATTCTTAGGTATGGTTTGTAGTTTTTAAAGCATTTAAATACAAGTTTTGTCATCTATCAACTTGAAAGAATGCTTAGTTGGGTTGGTAAGGAGTCTTTTTGATAAAGACGATGTTAGAGGTTCAAATCCTCCCAAAAGATATTTTGAAAGAAAAACTTTTAGCCAAACCCCCAAATTTAACAATTCCGTTAAAATTAGCTACAACTAACTAAATCTAGAGGCAAAACTCATAATTTTTTATTATTTTTCAAAACAAGGCCAAAGAGCCCAAATTTTTTTTATGGGAGGGATATTATTTTGTAATCATTTATTTGCAAAACATTGTAATATTTCATTTTTGTAAGCAAATACAACATTTATGCACAATTGTTGGAGTGAGTGTTCAAACTTGCTTGTGGAGTTAAGTTTGATTGGGTGTTAGTTGTGTCGAATATTTGCACACCTATTTTGCACGTGCACATATTCCATAGCAACTAATATTTATTTCACACAACAAATTATTTGTTGTGCGTAGCAACCTATTATGCCTATTTAATAGGCACTCATTACTTCTCCTAGACTGGTGCCCAAGAGAGAGATATCTGGATTGTATTATTCTTGTGATGAAATAATGCAAAGACTCCTTTGTGCATAATGTTTGAGATGAAGACTCTATGGTAATGGTTTGCAAGAGAGATCCTCGGTCTTATGAATGCATATTGCATTCTGATAACAATCGCAGTGTTCGATCAAAGTTATGCCTCCGATTCACGTTTACAGGTAAAGCCGTCGTGCTTGAATTATTGCATATATAGTTTAACATAGTTGCAACAACGACGTCTGGACATCATCCCTATAAACCGTCGGGGAGAAATAATGTTACATACTCATTGAGCCATCCCTCCATTTTACCCGTTCGATACGATCGAGAGACGTAAATCTTGACAGGTGAAAATTTCAAGTATATAGGGAAGTTATGTTCACGTATGCGAAATTTCATCTAATCAGGTGCTAATTATTGGTCAAACCTCTTTTAGTACTGTCTAAGTACCATGTATCATTTTGTTGCATGTACATTTATGTTTTTACGTATCGTTGGGTATAAAGAAATGGCGAGCTTCTTCCACATACCAACGGGTATAAAAGAAGGGTGTGTCTAAAGAAAGGTTTGGTATATCGGATTGACGATATAAAGATAGGGAGATCCTTGGAGTGGTAAGGAACCAATCTATCACGTTTGGTCAGAGTCTACACGATGGTCAAAAATGCTCCAAAATTCTTTTTGCTAGACTCTCAGTGTTTACACGGCAACAACTATGCCACTTGGAAAATAAAAATCAGGTCACATTTAGAATTTGAAGACCTTTGACCTGTTGTCAATGGCACATTCATCCAACATGCCATTGACGTTGATCAACAACGTAAGTTTGATAAAGCAAAACCAGAAGGCAAAACTGATAATAATGTGTAGGGTTTCAGAGGAGGTACAACCTCATATCTGTGAGGCCACAAGAACTAAAGACACTTGGGATAAGCTCCAAATAGTCTTCGAGGCTAAAAATGAATGTACCATTCTCCATTTGCAGAGTCAACTTCATTCATTTAAATTGAAGTCCGGTGAGAAAGTAAAAGCTTTTCTATGACATGTTGCAACCTTGAGGGTTTTGCTCCAAGCATTGGACGAGACAGTGTTAGATGCATCTCTTTTACCTATTGTCTTGAGAGCATTGCCACCTTCCTACAAGATATTCGTGACTACTTTGATAGTCATAGAGCATAAACTATCTTTTGGCAAGTTGGTAAACATGTTGCAACAAGAAGAGCCTATGCATACAGAAGAAGAGGAATCAGAAGAACATGCTCTTGCCTCTAATCAATAGAAAAGGAAGAAGCAGATCAAGTCTTCTAAACCAAAGCAAGGTCATCAACACAATGCACAGGGAAATAAACAACAAAAAGTTTGCCTTATATGGGAAAGGAAACGCCACGACCTTAAGGAATGTTGGTATAACTCATTTACACAGGGCTCTTTAAGCAACAAGAAGCCCAATAACCAACAATCATCTCATCCACACAAAGGGCAAGGACAATAGAAAGGTCATTGGAAGAAGAAATTCAATTAGTAAGACAACATTGTTGCACAGGAAGAAACCCCTTCGGATGCAGACTTCCTATATACTACACAGTCTCATGAAGAATAAACATCACAAAGTTCTATCTGTTATGTCGACTTAGGTGCCACTCGACACATGATTGGAAGACAAGTTTGGTTCTACAGTATGAATGAGACTTCTTAAAAATCATGTCTCTTTTGGTGATGATTCATCTTATCGTGTTCAAGGTATTGGGAACATCTCTTTACCTCTTGGATGCAATGCTTGCAAAATCTTAGATGTCCTAAATGTTCCATGACTCACAAAGAATCTTCTATCAGTCAGTTAGTTACTTGACCACAACCTCCAGGTTGACTTTGACTACAAAGGTGGAAAAAAATGTGTTTGATCAGAGGTAATGCAAAAAGCTTGAAATTTGCTACATGAGTCTCAGGGGTTGGGAAAATGTTCCAACTTGACTTCATATAGAAAAACAATCAAGCACTTTTGGCAAAAGACATAGACTCAATACAATTGTGGCACAAAAGATTTGGTCACATTAGTGTTCGATATTTCGACACACTCCACTGTTATAACATGGTAAGAGGATTGCCACCTCTCAAAAAGGGTACAGACAATTGTCAACATTACTTAGTAGGCAAACAATATAGAGCTTCATTTCATAAAAGTACATATTGGGCTTATGGAAAACTTGATTTGGTGCATACTGATTTGTGCGGACCAATGTCACCTAGTCATGTTGGGTTTAAGTACATAATGCTCTTTGTTGATGATTTTTATAGAAAAATATGGGTTTATTGTTTGAATAAAAAGAGCCAAGCCTCTGAAACATTCAAAAAATTCAAAGTTGTTGAAATAGAGACTGGTTGGAGTATCAAAACCCTCCGCTCAGATCGTGGGGAATTCACTAGTAACGAATTCAAAGCATTTTTTCAAGAAAATGACATTCGTCATCAAATGGCACCTCCACATCCACCACAACAAAATGTTGTTGTTGAATGGAGGAATCGTACTATTGTGGAAATGGTGCGATGTATGCTACATGATTTAGGTTTTATAAAGGCATTTTGGGCAGAAGCTGTCAAAATTGCAGTCTATCTGCTCAACAGAGTTTCTACTACAACTCTTGATGGGGTAACACCACATGAAGTATGGTTAGGGCACAAGCCATCTATAGCACATCTTCGAGTTTTTGGATGCAAAGTCAATATGCATATTCCCAAAGTGGAAAGGACTAAACTTGACATGAAAGCAAAAAAATATGTCTTCTTAGGGTATAGTGAAGAAGCACTTGCCTATAGATTAATGGATCCAAAGACCAAGATAACCTACACAAGTAGGGATGTTGAGTTTTTTGAGAAGACAGAAGCAGAAGCTCCTTCTACAGGGTCACTTGGTACACCAATCGGTCTCATAGAGAATGCAGAAGATGGCAATACACCATATGAAGACAGTGATGATGATGGGAACAATGGAGCAACTCCACCAGCCACAGGTACCACTCAATGTATGCCTAAATGATATACAAGTACATTAAGGGATGCTAAACTGGACATATTTCTAGAGACATCAACTACTGGAGCAAGGACTCGCAGCATGACTCAAAATGAGGCCAATTTGGCCCTAATGAGCATAGTTGTAGAATTAGATGAGCTCTCTACAATTCAGAAAGCCCTAGAGTCTAAACCTTGGAAGGATGCCATGGATGCAAAATTTCAATCATTGATGTAACATAAAACTTGGTAGCTTGAAGATCTTCCACTGGGGAAGAAGCCAATCAATTGTAAACGGGTCTTCAAAACCAAATACAACGCAGATGGCAGTATTGACAAGCACAAGGCTCGACTCGTAGCAAAGGGATATGCACAAAAGGAAGGCATAGCATGGATTCTAGGGGAGTCCCTATGATTCAAATCTCTACCTCAAACAAGGGGGAAAGATTGTGATTGTTGTAGTATATGTCGATGATCTAGTCATCACTGGCAGTTCAATGAAGATGATTGATGCAACTAAGAAAGATCTTAACCGATCATTTGACATGACAAATCTCGGAATTCTTCACCATTGTTTTGGATGAGAAGTATGCCAAAAGGAACACCACATATTTATGTTCCAAATGAAATATGTCAAGACAGTGCTCGATGAATTCAGAATGATGGACAGTAATCCAATTGCTACAGCGATGGAGACAAGGCTTTAGTTGTCTCATACAGATACATCACTGCAAGTGAATACCACTCTGTAATATCCTCAAAAAGGAGATTGCTGAATTCGAGGAGAGGCGCTACCACTTCACATAAAGAAATCATTGTCATGAAGAAATCAGTGCTAAGGAGTAGCGCTGCCATTTAATACAACAATCATTAAATGGATATGAGTAGAAATGTCAAACGGAATTGTTGTCGGAAGTGAACAAAATTTGTTGTCAGAAGTGAACGGAAGTGTTGAACGGCATTGACGGAAATGTTAACGGAATTGTTGACGGAAATGTCGATGGAAATGTCAACGGTCACATCTTTTGGTGATGAGGTGCCTCTTGGATGGGACACCTCCTTTCAGAGAAGTTTTTAAAGACTATATACGGGAGAAGAGATGTGGAAGTATGAAGGTATCCAATTATGAATTCAATCATCTAACTCGTATAAGCGTCATGCTATACAACCACTCTCAAGGACGAAAACCCTTGTGATTATAACATCCCAAGGACGAAACCCTTTATGGACTTATATTTTATTTAATTTATTATTTTAAATGCAATATTTATATTTATAAAAAAATATGTTTTCTAAGAAAACCAAATCAATGTAAAAATATTTCGATTTGGAATATTATAGTGGTATCAGAGCTTTTTTTTTGCCAGCGTGTGAACCATGGGGTCAATACATAAGGAAATTATGGACAATTTCGAGTCGTACAACGTCCTTTCAACAGAAATTCGAAAAGAAATTTCTTTTAAACTATTTGGAGTTGAAATAGTCATGGAATGGAAATAGACACTATGAGGAAGATGAGTTCGTGAATCATAGTTATGGCAGCTTGGAATATGAAGAGAAATTCAATTTACAAGAGGCTTCTAGAAGAGAAATCAAAGAGCTGAGAACAAAGAAGCAATTAGAGACAAATTGCATACAACCATCCACAACAAAAGATGAATGGGAAGCTGATTCCATGCCTACTTCTTCTGTAGGAGGGGCTCAAGAGGTATTAGAAGAAACAAACTATGATGAATGGCATACCTTTAGACATGAAACTGAAAAGTTTTCAGGTGAAATGCATGCAGTCTCTAATCTACAAAATTATGAAGAAACCAAGAAGCAATTCGAGTGTGACCAAATAATACATTGACATTGCCCCTTTGTTTATGCAAGTTTGAACTTGCAAAACCCAAGTGACAATCAGCCATCCTCTATATGGAGCATACAGGGACCAACATTGTCTTTAAAGTCTAATATAATTGCTATTTAGAAGATTGGAAGGAGAGTGTCGAAATGTATTTCAATGACCTGCACTATTGGGACAGTTGCTTACAATTTTGATGACACAAAAGCTATTATAGGTACAATCCAGGGTGCTGCCCTTGTCGACATAAAACAGGGAAAATTGTTGTGGATATGCTACTGTAACAATGATGTTCTTTCCCAGCAATTAAACCAAGCGAGCAATCTTGTTTTTTGTGGGTTTCGTGATGGTGCAATTGTGACTATTGTTTCAAACTTCAAGAAACAAACAATCAGCACCCTTGGTTTTGAATGAAACCGTTGAGGTTGATGACCATGGATATAGCACAACAGTTGCTAACAACCCTTACTACCAAGTTTAGCTCCTTGTTTATTTCCATTTATGAGGCACAACATTTCATCAGTTCGTCATGCTACAATTCGAACTTTGGAGCAACTTCTTGAATCAGGAAAGAAAGGGAATTCCTTTACATGCAGAATGCAGAGTTTTTGGCTAATTCCTATCCTGGGTGATGCATTAAGAATTATGTTCAAGAATATGCTTTTGGGTCAAGAATATGCTTTTGGGATTCAATCAAGGGGTGGTTCAGTATTCGGAGAAGGTTTGGTGTATTTTGTTTTAGTGTCCACATAAGGAGCTAGCAGTGGTTGCAGCATTAGCAAAAATTATTCCAAGGTATGTTGGACGTAAGCCAAGTCCAAATGCTACGTTGATTCACAAGGTATTTTCTTTGACATGTATGGATTCAAGTGAAACTCCTCAGGCAACTCAGATGAATGCAAATGACTTAAATACGAAAGAGGAAGCCTCAGTTTTGGCTGGGAAAAGCATCAACAATCAAAATGCAATGTCCCAAATATTATTTGTGAGAGAGAAAAGATCAAAAGCAGAAGGCTTTATCAGTAGGCATATGACAGAGCTTGTTTTAAAGTCCCTGTGTGACAAGTTTCAAAATTCACTATTTGAAAGGCTTCCCAGTTTATGAGATTGTCTTACAGTGGTTTTTAAAACATTTGAACTTGAGGGCTGGAAGCGGTTGGAGGTTTTACAAAAGATACAACCAGTAGATCTACCGTCATTTGATTCAAATGTCAACTTCAAGCTGAAACACACTGAAAAAGGAAGGGTTGATTAGGTTGTAATAGCAATCAATGATGATGGCAGAAAATTAGCGAGAGTAATGTTGGGAGTTTTGCAATTGCCAGAAAATATAGTCAATACCCATGCATGTGAAGACTGCACAAATTTTCCAGCCCTGAATGATTTGACACCAGTGCTGCAAATGATTTGATTTGATTTATTTGGAGGTTTTACAAAACATACAAACAGTAGATCTACCGTCATTTGATTCAAATGTCAACTTCAAGCTGAAACACACTGAAAAAGGAAGGGTTGATTAGGTTGTAATAGCAATCAATGATGATGGCAGAAAATTAGCGAGAGTAATGTTGGGAGTTTTGCAATTGCCAGAAAATATAGTCAATACCCATGCATGTGAAGACTTTACAATTTTTCCAGCTCTGAATGATTTGACACCAGCCCCTAATAAATCAAATCTAAAAAGTCAGTTGCTGCTTCCAAGGGTTGGATGCATTTTGAAAATTATTTTGTTGGCATCCCTGTCAGCTAGGGTCAAAATAATTGTTCAACTTTATCCGCTGATAAGGATATGGTAAAGAGGGTCAATGCAGAAGTTGCATTGCACTATGTGGGTCTACCCCTCAATTATGTTATATCTGCTGAAATTTTCAAAGAAAATAGGCTTACCCTCAAAAGCATGTGGGAGAAAACACAACATATAGGTCATCTGATTGAGATGGAAGATGTTCAGAATTTGACAGCTGAAAGCACTTGTCAGATTGAGAGGAGACGAATACGAGAAATGAAGTCAAAACTCATCATAGCTCAAGAAACATTAAAGAAGCGGATGTATGAGTTGAAAATTAAGGGAGAAGTACTAGAGAAGATGCAAAAATTAATACAGCCATTGAATAAACACTGTGCTGTTCAAATGCATTTCCCGACAGGGTATTCAACAATACAAGTGACATCTTCAACAATGCAATTCCCTGAGCAGACTCCTATTAGGAAACTATATTTGCAATCTATGATCATGAAGAGCAAAGAGAAATCAACATTAACTGAAAATGGATATGACCATGGACTAAATGAGGAAAAGCTTCGTTTCAAGATAGTAAAAAACTAAGAATGGCTTACAACTGGGAGAGCACATATATTTACGTAGCAGTAACAGTTATTGTGCCTTGGCAAAAGTTGTTCTAGTTGAAGTGCACAACAAAGATACCCAGGAAGGAAACTATTTTGGTTATGATGGTACACATGATCAAATTCAATATTCCTCACTTGTTTCAGAGACACAAGGAAGTGATTCCAATGGAGTATTACAAAACTTTATCATTGAAATTCACGCTGTAGCTCTGAAGTTTACCTTCTATGATAGCACGAAATGGTCTTCAGAGGGTGGTGTGACAGGAGAGAAGTTGCTCTGTATTAAAATGTATTTTAATTTAATGTATCCTGTAAAGGAAAATGATAGATGGGTTTGTGGACTTGTCAAAGGGCTTAATATTGGGAGTATGCAGATCTTGGCATGCCTGATCCAGTAGATATATCATGGCTGAAAAAGGATTGTAAATCTGATAGTATCAATGCAGTTGAGTTATATGAAGAAGACTCCACAGATAAAAAATTACTTCCATACACAATTCTTACATATGTGTTGTTTACAAATATATCCTTGCTTCGTATACTAAAAATCATTGATAAGTTGAATGTACAGGGATGTCTTTATGAATTTGCAATCTTCTATGAGTTTGAACAAGAGAAAAACTTGGATCAACACAGGGCCACTTAAGGATTTGTGTTTGCATTCCATGGAAGTTCCACATGTAATTGGTACTCGATCATAAGGAATGGCTCAAAGGGTTTGAGCAAGACTAAGTACATGATTGCTGAACATGTATAGGACGAGGGCATCAACCTCTCAATTAATATGAGCTATTTAAATTTTTATTGCTACCCTTTGCTGTTGAGTGAAAATGAGAAAATTAATGATTACATAATATTGATTATTTATGAGATTTTCTCATGGGAAAAGTATACAAAACCCTCTGACATTTTGGTGGTTCTCAATGAGATTGAGGTTGTCCTACGGCATTTGCTCGTATGGAGTTTATATGATCCTTCTACTTCTGGATTGTCAATAGAAGATACATGGAGAGGATCTTTACTTCTTGAACATTCTAATTTGCAATTGCTTGAGGACAAGCAATTTGAGGCATGGAGGTCTGTTATATCCCCAAGGAGATCGCTGAATTGGAGGAGTGGCGCTGCCACTTCACATGAAGGATTCGCTGCCACTTCACATGAAGGAATCGCTGCCAAGGAGCAGCGCTGCCATTTAATACAACAATCATTAAACGGATATGAATGGAAATGTCAAACGGAATTGTTGTCAGAAGTGAACAGAAGTGTCGAATGGCATTGTTCCCTGAAGTGAACGGAAATGTCGACGGAAATGTTAACGGAATTGTCGGCGAAAATGTCGATGGAAATGTCAATGGTCACATCTTTTGGTGAAGAGGTGCCTCTTGGATGGGACGCCTCCTTTGGGAGATTTTTTTTAAGACTATGTAAGGGAGACGAGATGTGGAAGTATGAAGGCATCCAATTATGAATTCAGTCATCTAACTTGTATAAGCGTCATGCTATACAACCACTCTCAAGGACGAAAACCCTTGTGATTATAACAACGCAATGACAAAACCCCTTGTGGACTTATATTTAATGTATTATTTTAAATGCAATATTTATATTTATAAAAAAACAAGTTTTCCACTATCTGCAGTTGATTGGGAGTCTTATTTACTTAACATATACTAGGCCAGACATCAACTATGCAGTTAGCTATCTTTCACGGTTCATGCAGGGGTCGAAGATGTTTCACTAGAAAGCAACAAAGCGAATATGAAGATATATCAAGGATGCAATGGACTTTGGCCTATAGTATAAGAAGAATGATAATTTCTTCTTGACAGGATATTCAGATTGAGATCATGCAGGAAATATTGATGACATAAAATCCACTTCAGAATGTGTTCTTTTTGGGGTCCGGTCCTATATCTTGGGGGAGCAAGAAACAAAACTTTGTTTTTCAATCTTCCATTGAAACAGGGTATCGTGTTGCAGGAGGAGCTGTCTGTGAAGCGATATGGGTATGTTGCATATTGGAAGGATTGGGAGTACCATCGAAAACACCTACTATGCTGTACTGTGACAATGAGGTTGTTCTAAAACTAGTTCGCAATCCAGTATTTCATGAATGCACAAATCACATTGAGGTACAAGTCCATTTTATATGTGAACATGTACAACAACACAACATCTAGTTCCAATATTGCCCAACAAAAGAACGTGCAGATGTCTTCACCAAGTCACTTGCACGTGACAAATTTGAGGCATTTAGAGAATTTCTCTCCTGTTCACTTCAAGCTATACTGAATTAAGGGGGAGAATGTTAGATTATTATCGGTGATTAATTCACTATAGCTAATTAGTATTAGTTTGTTAAGAGTCGTATAATGAACTCTATTCTGGGTTCTTTGTTATTCTTCCTCCCTATATTTTAGGAAGTTGTTCGGATTATCTGCTTGGCTATATAATAGCGTTTGTAATTCGGTTTACATTAGCTGAATATATTATTATTCGTGCTTGACATTAATGTTATTTCTTAGTTTCAATATTTTATACGTTTCCATTGTCTAATAAATATCAAGCACTAAAAATAAGACTGTTGCTTAATTTTGTTATCCTTACACATTTTTTGTTACAATCTTACTAATATAGAATAGAATAGATATTCAGCTCTACATATGTCCAAACATGTTGAATGCAAAAAAATATCATTAAACTAGTGAACAATTGCATTATGGATGTGGGGGTCATAATTATTATGTTTCCATTTTTTCATCGAACATGGATGTCCATGTTGTCATCATTCGTCATTGGTCTTTGCAGGAAGTGGAAAGAGCTATTTGGCGAAGGTATTGCGTGATGTTGAGGTCATGAATGGTGGTAGTGCTCCTAGAATTCATTCCATGGATGACTACTTTATGACAGAAGTGGAAAAGGTATGATTAAGCACCATGTTTAATTCTGGATTTTATCATTTATTTGTGGATGGGTTTTTAATCCAAATTGTATTTCAAAGCAGCTTTAAATTGGATAATGATATCAGGGATTCACAAAATTGGAAAATAACAAAAACATTTATTAGCAAACAAAAGGTTAGATAATATTCCATATTCCATATAATATATATGGATGTTGTGCATGAAGGATGATGACAATGATAATGGGAGTGCCACAAGTACATTGCTGAGAAGCAAGAAGCGAGTCACCAAAAAGGTTATGGAATATTGTTACGAACCTGATATGGAGGAGGTGAGAGACATGTTCTTTCTTTTGAATTAATTACTATATTGTTATAGCTTATAATTATGTGCCCACATTCCGTTCAGTGTTTTGTTCCCTTTTTGTAAAAGAATAAATCCTTAAAATAGAACATTTACAGTCCTTTTTACAAAGGAAATGACGTGGTCTCATTGTTGAAAGAAATATTAGTGAAAGTTGGATTATTATACAATAACAAAAACTGTTTGCTACAAAATGAAATTATAGATAATTGGTTTCATTACAAAACACTACAGGCTTCTGTCTTACTGCTAAAAGAACTCAAACCTTTAAAGTACCCATGACCTGGAAAATCAAAGGCTTCAGATATATTTCCACCAGTTGTCCTAAATCATGGAAAATTGCCTTATTCCTCTTACACCTTGCTTGAAAGTGTTCAGCTTTCCATCCAAATCATTCATTTCTGTTGGTAATCTGTTCAGTAGATTAGTTCAGGTTGCCAACTGTAACTAACGAATCTGAACCATAGCTTGGACTGCATGAAGCGCAAATCTTAAATTGTTCTGAAAAGGCTTCAAATAAATATCACCATTGGAATTTTCCTCCAGTGGCCCTTCTTCCATTGATTCCTCTGCTTTGCCCTTGTTCACCAAGTATTCTGCTGCATCAAATCCTCTCTTCCTCTGACAAAAAGCTATACCCTGCTATATCTTTGAGTGTCTTAAAATTTGTATCTCCTTTCTATGAATTTGGGCCTCCTGATATGGAATGCCCTAGGAAAATGCCACCTGTCCCCCTCTTCCGTTTTTGCAAATTGCAACTTTGTGTTTGGAGAAGTGAGATGGAATAAGATAGCTGTATCTGTTGTTTTTAGTATCAAGATTTGCTTTCTGAGCAGGTCTTGGGTATGCATGCCATCTTGATAAGATGTGAAATCATGATCAGTCTTCCTACTTTTATTGATACAAAAAATTGTCGAATGAAGGCTATTAGTGTTGCTTTCTTACTAAAAAACCATCCGCCTGGTGAATGAGGATTTTGTTCCCTGCATCATGGTGAATTATGTTGCCATCCTGGCAATGCTCCTGGTTGAAGTTTGGTGTAACATTTAGTATACTTTTGATTTTTGTTTTCCATTGAAGGACGTGGAGGGGCCCTGGAACATTTCTGAAGCATCCTGGAAATGCCGGGATGTTTTTGCCAGTTGGAAACCGCCTGGAAATTTCAGAGTTATTTTGGGGAATGCCCTGGTGTGTGTTTTGGAAGTTTGTCTGGGCTGTAGCCATGTAAAATGCTGAAACAGAGTGGCCAAGGTCATGTGCTGCAACTTAAAACTCAAAGCTTTTGAAACTTCAACTACTTTGCTGCTGTGTTAAGCATGTGGCTTTACCAGGGCCAGAGTTAAAATTCAGAAAATTCAAAAGAACTGTGATGTAGCTTGACATGATTGAATCCATATCTGGGATTAACATTTGTATGCTTAAATGGTGTAATTTTGGGCAATAGCCGAGCTTGTAGAAATTTAATGTCAGTGTCATTTTTTTTGTTAAGAGTTCTAGGTCTAGATTTTTTTCCCTCTAAATGAGGGCTAATACAATTGAGCTGTTTGACAATTTTCCCTTTTGAATTTTACTGATTAATTAATGATCGAATAAGGAGTAATACTATCTTTGTATGTCAGGCGTACAGAGCAAGCATGCTGAAAGCGTTCAAGAAGACTCTAGAAGAAGGCATTTTCACCTTTATCATTGGTAGGGATCTATATATGGATTATTTTCTCTAGTTACTGAGGGATAAAATTAATGAGCTTTAAATGCTTTTTACTAAAGTCCAGATGCGATCTGTTTCAAATTAATAATTATTGAAATATGTCAATAATTTCAAGGCCTTAACTTCAAAATTTCAAATGATAAACCTCAGTCATCCAACCTTCAAGCTTCCAATCATCATGAATATCTCTTTTAGATGGTGTGATTTTTTCCTACGTGGTTTATGAAATGATAATATCTTGATGCTGTTTTTGTTATTTTTCTTTAATGTACTTGCCCACCCCTGATATGCGCTTTCTAGTTACCTTTGTTTTGGTTTATATTTATGACAAGGAAAGGGTAATAAATTTTTGTACATGCTTCGTGTGTCAAACATGATTATTGTTTTGTCAAGGGTGTCATCAAGATGGCTACGGGCAGTTCCCAAATTTTGTACACTAAACCTGAGTTCAAAATGTGCTAGTTTAATATCGTGATTAGTGCTAGAACTTTAGAAGGATGTAGTGCCTATGCACTACTTTCATTTTCGCTAACCACAGATGCAGTGCTGCTCGGACAATTAACCTTTTTGTTGCTGGCATGTGTGCCTCATCTTAGTGGATGACCGCAATCTGCGGGTAGCTGATTTTGCTCAATTTTGGGCAGTTGCAAAGGTATACCCTCTTCTCTCATTTTATAATCTAACAGATTAATTACTGCTTGCTTGTTTATAACTGATTTTGTACACATAAGATTGATCCACAAGTTTAAACTTTTTGTAATTTTTTCTGAATCCTGATAAGATCTTTTACTAATTCTATTATTTCAGTAATTTGGTAGTTTTTAGTAAACTTGGATGGAATGTGATTCATATGTTCTGGAGATTATGTTTGATTGTGGTTTTTGAAATTTGAAGCTGACATTGCTTATACGTTTGTTCATATCAGAAAAAAATGTTAGACTATTCAGAAACACCATAATGCATTACTATTTTAATTCATATATCCACACGATGGGATTTTAACTTAATTGCTAATACACTGATTTTAATTTAGTTATCAACTGGCTTGTTGGATGTAAATTTTGTTCCTAATGAAAGCATCTCTTAATTTCTATGTCCACATGATGGGATTTTAACTTAATTGCTAAACACAAAGATTTTAGTTTAGTTACCAACTGGTTTGTTGGAAGTATTTAATGGAACTTTCTCCTTTCATTAATATTTTTCTCTGTATCATTTATGGTTTAGTAGTTATGCCAAGTAGGGTTCTAGATTACAAAGGCTTCTTGATTTTAGTATGGTCTGTAATGTTTTCCAGAGCAAGTGCTTTGTATTACATCCTTTTTAGAAAGGAAACCTAAATGCTCTAGAGGTGGAATTGCAAATTCTTTGACGAAGGATGGCTTTTTAGCTGATCTGATGAGTATGTTTTTATTGCAAACAGAGATCGGGTTATGAAGTGTATCTGTTGGAAGCTCCTTACAAGGATCCTGCTGTAAGTAAACATGTTTTCCTCGTCATTAGCTTATATATTCAGAAAAGTTTATTTACTGCAGGAATGTTTTTAGTTAAGAATGTTTGATGGACAATAAAGTTGCTATATGCTATTCGCACATAATAATACATTTTGTAATGAAACTAGGGATGTGCAGCTCGGAATGTGCATGATTTTACTGCTGAGAAAGTGCAAGAAATGGCGAAGTGTTGGGAACCTGCCCCTCCTCTATACTTACAACTTGATATATCGGTTTGTTCTCTTTCATTGCTTCTGAATTGACTATCATCTTCATCGTAAGCTCTACAGATTGATATCTATCTGCTTCCAATTCTGAAACTTGGGATGTTATTGGGTGACAATGCTCTTATATGTAACATATATAGTAGCATTATAGTAATATTTGTTTTCTGGCCTTTATTTGTTATTGCCTTTTGTGTGAAGTTTTACTATTTTAACTTGTAGTTCATTTTCAGGCTTTATTTCATGGTGACGATTTAAATGCACAAAATATCACCGAGGTAAATTTCATTAGTTCAAAACTTTATGCTTTGTTTGAAATCATATCAAGTTTTCAGTGCATTTTTCATTGTTGAATTATCACCTTATAATTTGAAATATTGTTGCTTAGTAGCTTAAACATGTGAACATCATTATACACTAGTGACCATATGTTTAAGTTTTTCTGATTTCTTGTCATTTGTAACTGTGGTGTAGCATATTTTAAGTTGTAAAGTGGTTTCACTTCCAAACCGATAAGAGAATTTTTATACTTAATTTTTTAAAGATTTATAAGACAATTTAGTTCTAATGACATTGGCCTTAGTGTTTTGTTTGGAGTTTTTGAAATTGAATGTCTCTGTTGATTTGTTTCTGAGGTTTGAGTTATGGGTATACTGCATCATATTTGGCTTGTGTGTGAATTGTTAATGATCCTGATACTTTCAGGTGGAGATGGATACAGATGATACGGAACAGGATGTGGAATATCAAGGTGGACTGCCCAGAACAGAATCAGGGAAGACAGATTCCCCTTCTGAATTTTCACTGCAAAATGGTCAGTGCTATATTTGATTTGATTTTTTTAATTTTAACTGTGCTCTTTTATACGATCATTAAATTTTGCACATTTTCTTTGGTTGGATGATTATAGGTTTGCTTTTAGGAGGCAAATTAGAAATGCATTTATGGTAGTGATGTCTGTGATTAATCATTCGTTACCCCTTGGGATGCTTCTCTAAATGCAGAAACTTGAGACAACATGTTCGGTTCAATTTATTATGTTTGGACATTTGATGGTTTGAACAAAGTTGTGATTCGTTTGAGCTTTGTGTTTGTTAACATGGCATTTTCTAGGAACTGACTTGGTCTGAGATTTTTGTATTTATCTCATTTATGGTGATGCTATTTTGAATAGCGAGAAGCCTTAGTTTAGTTATATTGATGTTATTTTAGTTAGATTTTCGTCTAACAAAATACGATTGATGTTCGTGTATGAAGAGAATATGACTGATAAACCAATACAAGAGAAGCAATACTAGCAGGATCTTTATGCTAAAATTGAACAGGTGAAATTGTGCACACACAATATTACTTGGTACACAGGATTTCACCTGACAAACTTTTACGGGAAAAAACCCAGCACATTAACCTGCTTTACTATTGTATTAACTTAACCGTCTTACAATACAATAATGTTTTACTCAGTTCTGTTTTACTCCTATCGCATATGCGATATATATAGGCACTGCCCTTAAATCCCCCCCAACTGGGGCAATTCCCTCGATCCCAGTTGTTGTGCCTGGCTATACAGTACCTAAGGGGTGTAAACATGCAAAGTATACAACAAATATCCAACACATACTTCTGGAGATTTGTAAGCGACTTTTTCCATTTTATGTATATAAGTTTTCGCTTCAAGAACTGTGCTTGCCATTCTTGTTTTTTTTTTCTAAGTTAAGATTGTGTTGCCTGATCAAATCAACATAACTTTATTTTTTGGTCTTGTAAGTTTTGCATATCACAAAGTTAATTGCAGATCCCCTACATATGCTCCAATCGGGGATCAATAATGCCTAGCATGGGAGGGGGAACCTGAAGTACAGTATGTAAAGAGAATGACATTCCTACCGATCTCCTGGATGGTACATCTATATGTAGTGTTTGGGAAATGCATGTTAGATTGCAATAGGCCTTAATGGTTTTGCATGATTTGAAGATGAGCATGCATTAGGCTGTGTTGTATCAGTTTTTCTCTACTATAAGATTGAATTTCTCTGTTTATTTTGTTGGCTGTGGTTGACTGACCGCTTGACTCTATTAGTCTTCGTATTTAGTATTCGCGAAATGCAAATTCAGCTTATACACATTATTCACTTCAATATCAGTGTGACAAAACTAGGTTATCCTCAGATCCTGCATGACAAATGCATATTCTCCACTACTAGGGGAAAATGACTTTCTTGATACATTTCCTTACCTCCCTGGCATTATTCTGAGTAAAGAGCTTTCCCAAAAGTACCTAGCAAATTTCCACCATGAAGGATTTATAAAATTTTGACTTTATTATAGAGGGACTATCGATAGGGGATCAAACGAATTAATAAACTGTCACTTTGGCAAGAAAAGTTATGACAACTTTATCTTACTTGATTGTTCTATTTGTCTCTATTCAGAGTATTAAATTTCCGTATTTGGATTGCAAATACCTTAACATATAGGATTACATGCTACATACATTCTGATCTTTATCTCTTGCAGCTTGTCTGGGTGATTATATAGCTTGAGAGTGGTTTAGGAAATAAACTTTAGCTTTGAAATAAACTGCGAGTTGTCAATAAAAATGACGGACCTTAAAATTAGGCGTCCCATTTGACTGTCATAGGGTAGTTTTTCTTCTTGTTTGGAGAAGGCGATCAAAAGATTTTTTCAAGCATAAGATAAACTGTGAGTTGTCACTAAAAATGACTGACCTTAAATTAGACATCCCATTTGACTGTCACAGGGTAGTTTTTCTTCTTGTTTGGAGGAGGTGATCGGAGGACTTTTTCAAGCATATGGTGGAGTTTGGAGCCCCTTTTTTTTTTCTGGAAAGATTTTTTGTGCCGGACGCAGCGGTGGAGCCATAGTAATGACATCTAACACCAATCAATAATTTTTTTTGGAGAATGTAATGGAGAGGTTAATCAATATGGAACATTTCAATGGACGAAACTGTGTGAAAATCCAAGATAAGCACCTCAAGATTGATACATCTTGATGTGTACAGTTTTTCAGATGGATATATTTATGATATCTGAACAGTAAATAGCTTAAACGGAAGACATTTTTCATGATTCTTGCACAAGGTGTGCTCATTTAGTAAAGTTATCTATGATGATTAAGCTCTATTTCTAAATAAAAACAGTATAACAAACCAGTAGATAAAGTCCTATTATAAATGACTGCGGGTATGGGAGATAGGCCAGTAGGGGAAGGGGTGAGGTCCAATAGTTGTGAGCTCTTACCCATTAGTTGAAAGCAAACATACTAACTATGCAACTCACCTGTTTCAAAATCTGCATGCAAGCCACAATGATTGGTCATGAGTGGATGATGAGGTTCCAGACAACCTTGAAGGATCTCAAAATGGAAGGTCTAGCATGGCAACGTATCAATGCACCAGCATGTAAATTTCTATTTACTGAAGTGGGGCTGTGTATGTCCCACACACCCAACAAGTTTGGTATTTGATGGCCAAGGTTGATTTTGCTCTGTACAACCTTGAAAGACCACAAAACAAAAAGTGCCACGGAAGTGCCACAGACCTGATAATTTAAAGAGCCTATAAACTGTAAATTACGGGCTTCCCATAAAATGTCATATAAAAGCTCGTTTTTTCAAAAACATAATCTGGTTCAACATAGGTTTGGGTTTAATATTGAGATTGGATCCTCACATTGTTGAAGTTCTTCATTTTCTTTAGGACTGGGACTGGGTTTACCAATTGTCTTATTTTCCAAAAATCCATCTGTGAATGGTTTGGGATCAGTTGACAAAGATTCAAAGGATTCTAGAGAAGAACCCAAAATAACCACGGATTGTAGAGTATCCTAGCAACACATGTAGTGACTGGATGAGTCTTTCCCAAAAGGCCCCATAACATGCCCTAGTTGAAAGTTGAAGGATACGAGAAATACATTTTCTTCATTTAGTCCGCGTTCAATTGCAGATGGTGCCTTCAGGTTGATGATCCAAACCCCGAGTACTGATAATTAGGCTGCAAGAGGTGATTCAGGGGCATCTGAGGACTAATGTGCCTTTCACATATCTTTAGAATGCTATGTTTTTACCTTATTTGGGGTTGATGCGTTTGCTTTTGCCTTACTTTGGGGCTTTTATCTCATATGCAGGGGTTGATAGTCTTACATCAGTCAAGATGACTGAATCATCTTTTTTGCTTAGATTAATGGTATCTCATTTTTACGTGATTACTGTAGTTTTTATTTTGAAAATTTATACCAACGTTTTCATTTTTCGCTTTATCTGTGTGTATTAGATTGGCTTCATAGACTAACATAACATCTATGGTTTGGCCTTTGCTTAGGAGTAGTTAGTCACGGAGACAGATGGGGATTGGAAAAATTAAATGATAGAGAGGAAGCAAAAGATTTGACAAGAAGTAAGTGGTCTGACGACCATGAAGACGGCAATGACACAAATGCCAAGGACGTCGAAAATATTGATTGTAATGCACTGTCTGGTCTAATGCAAGCTTATGGCAAAGGAGATAGACGCATGCGTTGGGCTGACCAGGTGCATATGCTAGACTTGTAATGGAGTCATTGGTTGTGTTTGTTTACTAAAGCATTCTAAGTTTGTTTCTGAATTGCAGGCTGGCAGTGGATTTTCAATAGGACGTGTGCCGCAGAATAAATGCTCTCTGATTATTGGGCCTGGTGCTGGTTACAATGAGGTAAACATTTTGTCTTCAGATCTTTCTTTGCTGTCTATTTCTGTATTTGAATGATGTCAGTTATAGTTTGCAGCTCACTAAGATGTTTGTTATATAGGCATCCAATCCATTACCAGATGAAGAGAAAAACAATATAGAGCATGAGAGTTTCCCTGGTGGACAGTCTAAGAGGAATGCCAAAATTCTGGAACAGCTTCGTGCTGAACAAGAAACATTCCGAGCTGTATTTGATAGAAGACGTCATCGCATTGCAGTAATGGATGAGGATGATGAGTAGCACTGGATTGATGTATTGACTCTTTGATTCTTTCATGTAATGTTATGCTTTAATACGAGTTTCATATATTGATGACCTGCTTTCCTATCAACCGTGTATTTGCTTGCACTTCAGCAGTTGAGATGCAGGGTTTTCTGAATACATAAAGTGCCAGTTCTAAAGTGGTAAAACACTTTAACCTGATAGTAACTTTTCATTCCTTGCCATTTGTTGGGATGTTAAACGTAGATATTGGCTCACCTTTTAAACACTATTTTGACATGTTTGATATTTTTTTTGTTTGTCAGTGACCCTGATGAATTGGCGACATGGAAAACACCAAAAGCTACCAGTTTTCTGAATGCACAACTACAGAGCCTTGTGAAATGTTAATTTGGATTGCTATAATGGTGTCTATGTATTTCTGAAGTATTCAAAGTATTTTTGGGACTGCTGTCATAGAAACTGCGATGCAAATGAGAAAACTTCTATTATCACAGTGAAATAGAGAAACAAGTTGCGCCCACAATTATGGGGTTAGCACCGTGTAAATGAATTCTGGCTTTGATGCAGGGAAACCATTTCAAATCTTATGAGTAAATGAGGGAATGTATCATAGGTGGACGTACATTTTGTAATGTTTTCTCTAATATAGAAACTGAGAAGAATAGGTAAAACTGAGGAAATTTCAAATATACAATTAACAAAACGCTATTAATCACAGAGTCATTAAAATATCTTATTTATTGAAATTTGAAATATATGGCTGCTGATAAAATTTAGGAGGAGGCAGTGCTCAAAGAGAACGATAAAATTTAGCCATATCACAGAGGGTGTTGTGAGCACCCTTTTTGTATGCGCAGGTTCTCAAATGGTCATAAAAAGGGCCTTCCCATGTTTTAATTTAAAGATTGACTTCAGTTGAATAAAACAAATGAAAATGTGATATCATTAGGAACTGATATTAAACAATACTCCCATATAGCTTGCGAAAGATTTGTTTTACACAATTGCTTTAAGATTTTCTATGCAATATAAAAAAAAAATAGTTTTGCCTATATGCGATCATGAGCTGTGCCTAAGTTCAAGTTTCTCACCACAGGCTGATCTTAGTTTCTCTGTTAAGGCTTCAAGCAGCGATAGGTTGAATGAAACTTAATAATGTCAAACATAGGAAAATTTCAACTTTCCTCACTATTATTGCACCACAATTCTCATCATGTGGAGGCTAATAACATGCATATTTGTGTACTATTTGAACCTGTGAAGGTGATACAGACATCTCTGAAGATGGGTTTTTTACTCTAGGAAATTTTCTGCTTGCCACAAGCTGTGAAACATAAATTAAAATGTTCCCCAATGACCTACACATTTTCACATGTCACGTGTTTGCATTTATAAGCAATGGATGATATTGGGTTTCTTGCAGTGGTGCGATTTGGAATATTCAAAACATTTTTCTATAGGCACGTGATGTTTCCATTTATAAGCAATGGATGATATTGGGTTTCTTGCAGTGGTTCAATATGGCATTTTCAAACCATTTTTCTTTATGTATTGAAAATAAAACATGTTTTAAATTTGTTTGAAGCATTGTGGGCCAGTTTTTTTTGCCCATGAATTGTTGTAATCATTAATAATTTTTAATTACTGATTTCCATTTGAATTGATAATTCAGAGAATTTGAAAAGGTACAAGTGCAGGTGCGTGTATGACACTAAGGAGGTTGTATGGCCCTCAAATTAATGAAATACAATTTAAAAAGCCATTAAGATATGAGAGCAAACACAAACACCATATAATATAGGGCATTTATTCATGAATTGAGTGCATCCTTCTTATGTGGGGCTATTGCGGTATGGGTGGAAATTAATTCACAACTAATATGCAAACAAAGTAATGCTGACATCAACGATATGAAGTTTCTTGAACTACATGATGAAGTAAGTCTCTTTGTATGATAAATTTTTGAAGTAGAAGTATTATTACCTCAAGTGGTGAAAGTTCAATATTGAGTGAGAACAAAGAAGAAAATATGTATCACTGGTTGGAAACAAGTGTGCACAATCGAGCACGCTATCGGGAGGCAAATATATTTCTAATGTATAATCTTTTAAAAATATTGCTTGGATGATATTTGTTGTTGATGGTATAGGCATGTTGTGTGTGATTTGTATAATGTTTGGGTTTATGGTGTACTTGTGAGGGTGATCTATGGTCCGAAACAATGATTTGTGTGTGAAAATGATCAAACTAAATGTTTGTAAGGTTTAATTCAACAACCAAATGTTAAATGCACTTATGTTGGTGATGAATCATGCATTTATTGTGGTGTTTTGGGAGGATGCATTTTTTGGGTTATTGCCATGTAATTTTAATATGTAAAGCAAGCATATTATTTAGACTAAATGCGAAATCTGATATTTAGAGTGTACAATGTGAAGTTTATTATAAACATGTGACAAAATACTATGTTGATTGTATTCATTCTTATAGAGATAAATGTCCATCTTAGTCACAAGCTATCATTTTGTAAATATATATTAAAAAAACACCTTTATATGGACAACAATAGTTATAAACATAAAATTCAAGTGATATGACATGTAGGCCCCTCACATGTGAAGTTTCTTGCTATAACTAAATAGGGGCAGCAATTTGAGATGTGATTTAAGTGGGAGTGCCTATCCAAACCTTTGTTGAGGTCAATTCTCCTCAATGCAATTAGAATGGATGGAGGCGCACAAGAAGTCTACAAAATTGTTGATTCGTGTATATTGGATACTAAGAGAGTGAGTGGATGAATTTATTATTGGAGAGGCCAAGTGATTGGGTTATCCTATTAAGTTTTATGGAGAGGACCATTGTATAAAAAAATCCACAAGTTGACATGCAACAAGCCCTGGTAGATAAATATCTAGTGTACACCTTGTGAGTATTTGAAAATCGTACGTTCATTACATTTATTCCTTATTATTTCATATGCTTTTAAATGAATAGAGAAAACTCAAAACTATGACTTTGATGGTTCTTTTGTAGTTATTGGCATTGGTTACTCAATAGAGTTGAGCTCAAATTACAAAAATGGACTAATAACTGGGTGTTCTCAGGGGGTTGGATGACTCTAATCAAGTTAGTTCTTCAAGTAGTGCCTATATATGTTGCATCAATCCTAAATATCCCATGAACTATATTGAAATAGGTGGATGCTTTATGTCAGAAATTATTGTGGAGTGGTACTCAAGACAAGCAGAAATGGGCTTTGGTTAAATGGGAAACTTTATGTAAGCCAAAAAATGAAGGAGGTTTTGGTTTTAGATCCTCCTCTACACAAAATAAAGCACTTGATGCTAAACTTTATTGGAGGATGTTGGTTAATCCTACTACTCTTTGGAGTATCACGTTCATAGCCAAATATGCAGAAAGTCATAGACCATAAGAACTTATTAGATTATCCCTTCCTGCTAAAGGATATCCTACCTTGAAATTTATTAGAGTGGGTGAAAATCTGATTAAGAAGTAGTTATTTTAGATTGTTAATAATGAGCAGTCAACGAATTTTTGGACAGATTCTTGGGATGGGAAACCACCTCTCATTTATCAATTTCCTCAACTAAGCTCAATTATGGAACAAATGCAGAATATGGGCTGGATTAAGGTCTGTCGGTATGCCGACTTGATGTGTAACCTTGGGATTTGGATAGGATCTAGATTCTGTTGTCAGATTGGCCTATCTCCATTGAGCCAGAGAATAAGATTATTTTACACATGTGTTATAGACACATTCCTTTTCTTATTCCCCACTCCCAGATAAGTTAGGATGGGGACATGGTGCTTCTGGTATATATACAGCATCTACTGGATATCATTCCTTAGTGGTTGGTAATTCTCATCCTCTCCAACATCTTTTTAAGCAGGGATGGCAACCAAGTGTTTGGCCTAAGGTAAGATTTTTTGTATGGCTTCTTATATATGGAAATATTTTTACTGGAGAAAATCTTATGAAAAAAGGTTTGCATGGTCCTTTTAGATGCCTTTGTTGTTTAAAAGAGGATGAAACTATTCCTCATCTCTTTTTCTAGTGTTCTTGGGTGATCCCTCTCTGGAACCAATTTTCCTCTTTATTTCAGCGGTGTTGGAATAATTTTGAATCTATTGAGCAGATGTTTCAAGAGTGGAAAAAGATAATTCCAAAAGGTCAAAACCTATTTTCAATCCTTTGGAGTGGAAGTTCTTTGTTACTTTGGAATATTTGGAAAGAGAGAAATAAAAGAATATTTCAGCAAGAGAGCAAAGGAATATTGTATATATGGGAACAAACCAAAGTCAATATTGCGGAAACTTTGATACATAAAATATCTATACCTTCTAATTCTTCTGTTTAATGGGAGCATATATGTAACCAATTGCATATTCATCCTGGTGAATCTACCATGCCCTAGTTTCATAGTAAAAAGAAAGCAACTAGGAAAGATCAATGGATAGCTCCTCCATTAGGCTTTGGTAAATTGAATACGGATGGTGATTCCAGGGGAAATCCAAGGAACACAACTATAGCGGGGCTTGGAAGGAATGTTGACGACATGATCCAGTTTCTTTTGCTGAGAATCTGGGAATTACTACTAATAATCTTGCTCAAATGAAAACTGTTTATAGAGGAATGCAAGAGCCATTTAAAGTTGGGTGGCAAAAACTTCAGATTGAGTCAGACTCCTAGATTACTATCACTTTGCACTAAGAAATTCTATAACATTAATTTGACTGAGAAAGAGGAAAACATAAAAACTTTCAACACATCTATAGGAGCTCAAAAAATATCTCGACTTGTGAAATGTCTTATAAATCCTTTTGTCTTCCAAAAACTGATGTTTTAAATAACTAATGAAATATCTTTTCCAACATACAACAAATAATTCCTTTTTTTCCTTCCCTTTGTAATCTATTACAATTTTTTTTTATAGAGATCACTACGTGGAATCCAAGTCACAAACACATCAAAATTCCAATTAATTTACACTAACAAAGCACAAATAACATAGTATCAATTTTCCACTAACAAATCACAATGAATTCACGTTTCCAATGATGACCACTATCACAACCCAATTCATTTTTTTCCAATATTGTGAAAAATATTAAATTTACAATTAAATAATGGGCTCCATTGAATTGAATGGTTGAAGTCGATCACTATGAATTAAGTAGTTCAATAGCCCCATTTTGGCTATTCTAGAGAATTGAAGCCCTCCATGTGGAAATATCACAAAGCCTCAATGATAATAGAGTTCATTTTTCACACTTGGTGACCGGTTTTAGTAATCCCTTGTGGATTTAGTGTGGATTATCAATCCAACCCTTATCACTTATGTGTCTCAGTGACTATTATTCAATCCAACTTTACATTGTGGCTGTGTACATTAAAAAAAATAGTCTTAAGTGGCTAAAGTTAAGGTGATCCTTAGGCTTAGAAGGCTGCAAATATACAACGAACCTTATGAAAGTACAAAGGGGACACAATATAAATAAGTGTTAAAAACTTTAAATATGAACCATTAGACTCAAATTTGAATTAAAGTGACTGATCTAAACTTAAGTTGGGACAAAGAATTATTGTAGTGTTCAATCTAATTATATCAAAACCTAGACTATGTTAGAGTGCAAATTGAATGTGAAATGTCACAAATGGAAGCAATTTCGTTCACAAATTGAGATAAAAATGATTTTGCAAATAAAAGTGTCTCAATTTTGACTAAAAAAAAGATCTCTTTTTGTTTTTAAGAAATGGGACGTGTTAGTCATAAAAAATGGTGACATTTGTTGGGACACACTATTAGGAATTTAGAACTCAGTGCTTTCTAGTTTTGCCTTGGGTAGAAGCTAAGTAATCAATGCAATTTTTTTCAAGTATTTTGAAATAAAGATTTGGACATCAATTCCAACTCAATCACACAACATATTAGGCCTTCACATCTTAAAAGAATCAAGATATGTGAAAAATGATTCATTTACTTTACATTGAAAGTTAAAATAACATAGCTCTAAAACCATATTAGAAAACAAGAGGGCGGCCCTAGGAAAAATCCATAATGCAATCATCCACACACAAGTAATCATAAGAGAGTAATAAATTCACTAACAAAATGACACTATATTAACTAACAAAGTAATATACAATGCTTATGTGTGAAATGGTTGCATTAGAATAATTTTTTTTACAAGACTACATCTCCACCATCTCAGGGGATAAATATGAGCTCCATTCTTTCCACAAGGACACAAAAGGTCCTTATATAGGAAAATAAAAAAGTGAGAGATTTCTATTGGTGGAGTGAAAGGTGGGATCATTCCCTAAGTTAAACCTAACATTTCTCAGACATGTGAGGATAGCTACCAACATTAATGTGTATTGAACAAAATTATGTATATATTAAATCAAATCTTGGTTCAACACTACCGAAGGTGGACTTTACAACAAGTGTGAACATGACACACATCAACATCCCACCTGAAGATCAACTTAAGTGATGTGGTAAAATAGAAAAAGTTTTAAGCTGATTAGTATGGGTCTTGAAAACTAGGCATGTAAGGTACCCCATGTACAATGATAGAGAATAAAATAAAATAAATCAAGCTACTTTAGATTCATTCCTTTATATTCTTCATCATATTCAATAGTCATCTAGATTCATTCCTTTGGATGCTTAATCAGATTCAACAATCATCTACAATAACTTGATTCAGTGTTCTTTTTTCTCTATCATTGTACATGGGTATCTCATTAAGTCTAGTTTCCAAGACCCATAGGTATGAGCTTAAGACATTTTTTATTTTATCACATCACCTAAGTTGATATTTAAAGGTGTTTTTGGTGTGTGTCATGTTTACACTCGTTGTGAAGTCCACCTTATGTAGTGTTGTTACCAAGGTGTGATTTAATATATGTTTGACTTTATTTAAAACATATTTAATGTTAGTCACTATTATTAAAAGGTGAGTGAGAGATTGTTATTGAGGGAATGAAATGTGGAATCATTCCCAAAGTTACACATAATCCTTCTCACACTTGTGAGGATGACTACCAATTTTAAATGTGTATTGAAAAAAGTTGTGCATAAATTAAATTTCACCTTGGTAACAACATTACCTAAGGTGGATTTCACAAAAAGTATGAAAATGACACACACCAACACCCTCATGAAGTGTAGATTATTAGGTGATGTGATAAAATAAAAAAATTCTTAAGTTCATAAGTACACATCTTGATAATTAGGCCTAATGAGGTACCCATGTACAATGATAGAGCAAAAATAACAATGAATCACGTTGTGTAAATGACTGTGAATATGATGAATCCTCTAAAAGAATGAATCAAAAGTAGCTTCCATGAATATAGCTATGTAAACAAGCGTACACGTTCCATTTGACCATAATGTGTAGATAAAATACACTAAGTAATGTTGGCTTAAAGATGATGTTATAATTTTTGATACCACCAAATAATGTTGGCTTAGAGACGATGTTCTAATTTTTGATACCACCAAAAATAGATTAGAAACAATATTATGAATTTGGTTACTAACATATGCATTTGCATAGTATAAAAAAATAAACACAATGTGCATAACATACTCAAACAACCAATAAGTATTAGTAGTACACAATACCCCCTCGTAATGCTAACTAGAGAGTGAACACAAAGTAACTCAACCTCTCTAAAGGTGTCAATGTGGTAGGTGAATATAAAAAACATAACAAAATCATCAAATGAGAGTGCCAGAAAAATTCACATGAAGTACTTAGCAACTGATATGAAAAGGGAGTGTGATAAGCACACATGCATGAAGGTAGACAAGAGGCCTAAATTTTTTTCCTGTGACATTGCATTGCCTCTAGCTCACCATATGATTAAGTCAGTTGAAAAAATGTCGGGTTTCACACAGGAAAAAATTTAAAGGCTATTAATAACCAAAAGGTTATAAGTAGGTTTTTTCAATTTTGAAAATAGCCAAGTTTTCAAAATTTACATAGGTCAAATAGTCTCAATTTTATATAATTTCATAGTTTAGGACATAACTTCGCCTTATAGATTATACTCGATCCTATTTTGGGACAAAGATTCTCTAGAGTTACTATGCATGTATAGGTCTAATTCATCATAAAATTATATGAGACATGTATATGTTTGTCTGAAATCGTAAGGTGTATGTCTATATATATATATATGTATGTATGTATATAAATAATAATGATCACATAAGACACAATAAGCTTAAGGTAATAATTATATTTTACTATTAACATGTTTTGAATATTCTTTGGCACTACTGCTCTTCCTTCTATATGATTTTTAATAACTAAAAAATTAATAATAAATAATTTTCAAACCTAATGTTTATTTTATTTCTAACATTGAATGCAGTGCAGATGGAATTAAAGCTACAAGGATTGATGCTTAGATTTTCCCTTATTTTTATTGAATTAGCGTTAGCATATTGAAGGGTCCCAAGACCAAATTTAATGTTGGTCCAAAATGTCACTTGCGTGATTAATGGAAGTTTCTCGAATACAAATGTGATAGTTTCTTGATTTTTCTTGTCATTTATGCAAGCTTTTGGTGGAAGCAAAGCTCTGGTAGTCAAAAACGAAGCTCTAGTGGTCAGAATATTGAGATGAGAGGTTGGAAATGAAGGCACAAATAATTTTTAGCTAATTTCCCTGTGATTGAAAGCTATGGACTTGTGCTTTTTTAGTTTTAAAGATTAAGAGAAATTGTTTGTATGCACAATTGTCTGTCTTGAAATGAATAAATATAATAATAGGTTCATTGAAAAATATTTGTTTAAATATATTTGCTTAAAACATTGTGCATGATGGTTTTCTTATAAATTTCATGTATATCTATAAATCTTTTCTTTAAACTGAAAATATGTGAAATGAGTATTTTCGGATTAGTCAAAAAATGATTGAAATGATCACGAGGCTTTTTGTTGCATTTATTCATTTTGTTTAAAATAAGTATCTTACATGTCATTATTTCTCAGAGGAAATGAGTTTCTTATTTATTTAAAAGAAGTATGTGGTAAAGACCAACAACATAATTTAATTTATTTTGTTATTTGTGCATTGTTTAAAAGAAGTATCTTACATGCCATTATTTCTTAGAGGAAATCAATGTCTTATTTATTTAAAATAAGTATGTGGTAAAGACCAATTACATAATATAATTCAATTTATTCTTTACGCATTATTTAAAAGAAGTATTGTGCATGCCATTATTTTTTAGAAAAATTAGTTTCTTGTTTGTTTAGGGTTTAGGGTGGTAAAATTAAAGACCAACCGAATAATATATTAAATTGAGTAAAAAATTGTGATAAAAAATCAGGGTATAGGGTATAAATAATAAACCGACTATGGGGACATAGGGCAAGACAACTATGAAAAATGAGGATGACATAACCGAAAAAATATAATTATCACCTTAAGTTTATTGTGTCCTAAGTGGTCCTTATATATTATGACTAACCAAACAATATATTAAACTGAGCGTAGTAAAAATTATGACAATATATATAGTCTTGCTCTATGACCATGTAGTTAGTTTATTATTTATACTCTATACTCTATACTCTGATTTTTTGTCATACTTTTTGCTATATTTAGTTTAATATATTATTCGGTTGGTCTTTACCACATACTTCTTTTAAACAAACAAGCAACTAATTTGTTTTTGAGAAATAATGGCATGAAGGATACTTCTATAAAAATCGAGGATGATATAACTAAAAAAATATAATTATTACCTTAAGATTATTGTGTCATAAGTGGTCTTTATATATATATATATATATAATGGAAATTGAATATTAGGGTTTTGAAAATTGGAAAAGCTTGTTGAAGATTATGCAAAGTAAATAAATGATCAATTTTGACATAGTGGTTTGTCTTTAATAAAATTTTGAGTTTTATGTATAAATGAGACAAGATCTCAACCTCAATTTCCATAGCTTTAATTCTACCTGCATCGCATTTGATGCCAAAAGTAAAATAAACATTAGATTTGAAAATTATTTATTATTAAGTTTTTAAGTTATAAAATCATATATAAGGAAGAGCATGTGGCACCAAAGAATATTCAAAATATTTTCATAGTTTTAAAATTACAAACTATATAATAAGATTTGTTAAAATGTTTGAAGTGTGAGTTGTGGTCTGTACTCAATTTATACTAAGACTGCACATGATCATACTGTATTTTATTTTTAAATATTTAAGGTAATAATTATATTTTGATTGGCATAGTTTGTTAATTGAAATAAAAATATTTTTGAAAGGTCAATATGGATGTGGTTAAGACATTTTGGCAGACCTTATTATATAGTTTATGATTTTAAAACTATAAAAATATTTTGAATATTTTTTCAGTTATGTCATCCTTGCTTTTCATAGTTGTCAAAGAGTATAAATAATAAATCAGTTATTTCAAATAATATTCAAAACATTTTCATAGTTTTAAAATTATAAACTATATAATAAGATCTGCTAAAATATCTTAATCATATCCATATTGACCTTTCAAATATTTTTTTATTTCAATTTCAAAACCTTAAACCCTAAACCCTAAACCAAATTATAATTATTACCTTAAGTTGATTATGTCTTAAGTGGTCCTTCCCTCTCTCTCTCTCACACACACACACACACACACACACACACACACACACACATGAAAATTGAACATAAGAGGTTTCATATATTTGATTGTGGCCTATTTACCATTTTCTTTGAAGTGGCATGAGGATTGTGAAAGAATAATGCATAGTTTTCTTAGGCTGGTGGTTGTTATTTCAGTATGGTTGTAAATACAATGGAATGATTTATTTTTATGCACAATGATGTTTTTAGATTAAGCTAAAAGCAGGGTTTGAAAGGACCCTGAAACCCTTTAACAAAAATAAAAAAGATAAAGCAATTACGTCCGCCAGGAAGAGCAATCTTAAAATCTACTGAAAAATAGCAACAAAATTAGGTTTTACAAGGACCTAAAACCATAAACCTAAACCAATAGAAGTACCCAAGTTTTACAGAGACCTGGAAACTCAAAATAAGTTTAAGACTAAGAACCAAGTATTAGAACCAAAAACAAAAACCAGTTAAAACATCTAGCAGTAAGGACCTGGATATGAACAAAATCAACAAAGAAAACCCTAGTCTTCTATTGCAATTCCAGGATCATCTTAACAGCCTCCTTTCCAATCGTAGCAATATCCTGCATGGAGATAGCAGCCAAAGTAGCAGCATCTTGCAGGGCTTTCTTCCTCGAGCTCTACCTGGTCCTTTTACTTGGACCCTCTAAGGATATTATTTCTTCATTTGCTCTTTTTGCAATATTAGCTGCAGCATCACATATGCTGGATGTTACCTGCTCCATCTTAGTTCTGCTTTCCTTGATGAGCGTTCTAAGATTATTCTCATAATCTTTAAGTTTATTTGAGATATCTCTCATTTGCATCTCCATATAGTTGATTTTGATCCGATCAACTTCCTGATTGTGTTGCATTATTTCCACTTTCTTCTTCAATGCCATTAATTCATTACAGATCAACAAATCAACTTGGAGAATAGAATCGGCTTTGAATTTGGCAAAATGTAGGAAGGAAAGCTTAGTGTCCCTCTGTCGAGAGTCACAAATGTATTTTGTATTATCATGTGGAGGGGAATCAACCTTTTCATTTTATTCCTCCCTTTCCATCTGTTCCTCCTCTTTAGTCTCAATAGGGTCTTCATGCTGAATAGGGTCCTCCTTTTCTTGTTCCTCAAGCTCCATAGCAGGAGTAGAAACCAAAAACATATGATCCTCCTCTCTCATAGAAATTGAATCATCAATTAAAATATTCTTATCTTTAATATCTCCCCCCAACACAGTCTGATTATCCTCATTATCAGAAATGCTCTTTTCTGAGTTTCCCTCAGTTATATCCCCTTCATTCCCTTTCTCAAAATTTCTTTTAATTTCTAGATATCCTTCCAAATTAGAACTAAACTCCCCATCATCCGTTCCTTCCTCTTCCTCCAGGACATCCTTCTCAAAACTTTCAGTATTTTTCAACTCAAATTCCTCTTCAACAATTTGTTTTTTAGAACTGGAGGGTTTTGGTTTTGCCTTTTCTATCCCTTTAACTTTATCATCCTTTTTACACTTTGTGGACTAAGAATCCTTATTTTTGTCAGAATAAGGAGTCGAAGCTATGGAATTTTTTTTACAAAAACCCTCTATGATAAGTATCAGGCCTTCATGTAAAATGGGGCGAGATTCCTTCTTTTTATGGGCAAACAAGCTTTGAAGCAACGAAAAACGCAGATAGAAAGGAAAAAAAATTCTATCCTTATGCTTGAAATGGTTTAGAAAAACAAAATGAAATTTGTGAACTCTTTTACTCCTACCATCAAGGATAAAGTACTCACGGATGCAGCATAACACATCTCTCCAAATTCCTTTTATCTGCTCCAGATCAAAGAAATCTCCATTCTTTTCCAATTGCTTCTCCTCTACATCCGTCTTTGGAAATTTTTTGTAGGCCACATTGGAGATACTGGTCTATTTTGAGAACTTAATACCACCTGTGGGAAGCCCTGTGACCTCAGCAATGAAATCCTCAGTAAGCTTCACAGTGACTCCATGAAGAGTTACTCTATCATCAACCCAAATTTTGAAGAAAGCAGTAGTGATGTGGGGTTTACATCCATGCAAACACTCCAGATAGCTAACTACCTTGCCTTTTTGAAGAATCTTCTATACATCCTGTCTAGCCTTCCAGTCTTCACATTTTTTGGGCTCTTGCTTCCGCGGTTCACCTTTCATATTGTAGAGCAAACAAAAGCCCAAAAATGCCCAAACATTGAAAACAGAAGGGTTAAAATGGAACCAGTTGTTTGTTACTTGAAATGGAGTTTGCCAATATGATGACACATGCAATAACCACATTACTTTCTCATGAATGTACCAGCTCTGGGAAGATAATCTGTCCACCATAAGCCCACTCCACCAAATCATTAACTTACTAATCCAAACAAATCTTTCCCTCTTTAGAATGGATGGCATCATAATTAATAAGTGCTTTGAGATCAAAGTGCTTATTTAATGCATCAAGCCACTTCACCTTATGTCCCGTTTGAACAACATGATTAGCTATCCAGTCAGCTACCCCATTGGCCTCTCGATATGTATGGGATATGGCCACTTTTTCAAATTTTTGAATTAATGCCTTGATTTCCATAACCGTAGCCTCAATAGACCATGAAATTGAATTTTTATTATTTAGGATATTTATAATATTCAAAGAATCACCTTCCAACCATAATTTAGAAAATCCCAGATCAATAGCTAATTTAATGGTACAGAGGGCTGCAGTAGCTTCAACAATATGACTATTCGACTTACCAATTGGGACAACAATAGCGTCAATTACATTTCCCACATGATCTCTCAATAGCATCAATTACATTTCTTATGCACAATGATGTTTATATAAGTATTATTTGTATTTTATTTCAAATTAAACAATTTGATGCATTATATTTTTAAGATCATGAAAATTAAGAAGTATTTGAGCTCAGTTATATAAAATGCTTAATTTAGCACACTTTATTAGATGTCCGGATGGGCTCTAGGTTCAAATGATTCAGGTGCAGATGTTTGGGTTCATGATTATGATCAACATAGTGAGGCTACTCCTTCATGGGGTAGCTCTCGAGGTGACTAATTATTTCATGGTCGTAGGGTTGATAACATATTTGCTAGGCTATTTAACCAAAGAACTCGTGTTTCTTTGAATTTTGATGCCAATGATCCCACCTTTTGGAATGTTCTCAACTCTTTACCTATTAAATCTTTGAATTTTCATATAAATAAAGGATGGAGGGGATCACATTGGAAGAATCATCCTCATAGACAAGGCATTCTAAACACATGCATGCTGTTGTTTAGCCTAATTAGAATAATGTTCTATTGGTAGAGCCACCTCAACATGAAAATATTCTTGAATTAAATGCAAAGTTGCATCCCAATGAAATTGTTCCACTTAACACTAATATTCCACCCTTTGAGCCTAAAAAACCTACTTCTTTAGCAGAAAACATGCTAGTGACCCTGCACAACCTATGGAGGTCAGGGTGTTAAAAAAGGTTAAGTTGGAGGTAGATGATTCTAAAGAGGCCTCAACCTGTTTGATGGAACTTCTCACTGCTTTCGTATAGTATACTAAGTACTTGAGAGATAAGGGTACCCCTTTAATAGTTTTGGTTTCTGATATAGACTCTGATTAAAACTTAAATTCTTGTGTTGAAATTTCTGTTGATACTTGGTATTAAATATTGTCATAATATTTTTAAGTATGTTGATATTATTTTTGGTGGTTTTTATATATACATTGTAGTATTTTATTTTCTACAGAATAATATGATTAAATGGTTTACTCTTTACTGAGTAATTATGAAAATAAACATGGATTTTAATGTTTTATAATAAATTTTTGAAGTTATTTCTACATATTGATCATGTTTTAGCCTTGCTAAAATCAACAAATAAATGTATGTAACATGATCAAGATTCAAGTTGAGCTTGAAGGAGAGGTTGAAATCAATTTTTTTTTAGTCCTTCATATCCCAAAATTATGGTTTTCTAGGGATCTTTTTGTGCAATACATATGGTAAGATCATGTGTAATACTTAATATACATTAAGTACAGACCTTTGTAAGTCTTTAAAAAGACTAATCTAAGATATAAAAGGGATATCAAGAGATTGATATATAAGAGACTAATCTGTAAGTATACATTGAGTACATTGAGTCTTTTTTTCTCTTGGTTGCTTTCATTTCATTTCTTTTTCCCTCTTTTCAGTGATAGAGATATAAAAAGGATTTCAAGAGATTGATAAAACACTTTGATAGAATCAAAAATATTTCTTTCAAGAGATTTCCTCTTCTATAGGTGTTGGGTTATTTTTCTATCTAGACTTTTCCCTAGGTTCACACTGAAGTAACTAATACCTGACAAGCTGGCACACTGGCATTTCACACAAGACTATGTTTTTTTGTATTCACCTAAAGACCATAGCAAGAAATTGATTCCCATGGGTTTTGTTGTGCAAAAGTGTACTTGTCATATATTGGTGCTTGAATATATACCTTATTAATGACTAAACAAAAAAAGAAATACATAAATGTGGACCTAGGTTCAATTAAATGAACAAACATGATTAAGATAAGCATTACCATGATATTCAGATTCAACATTGCTCATGTTCAAATAACATAGATTCTATTCATTATATCCATATTTGATTCATAATTTAAATAACAGATGTATAGTGCAACTATGATACAAATTAGCTATAAACTGAATGCAATATTAAGATTACAATGATTTTTGTGATTATGCTATTTACCAACAATCAATCATTATAAAATAATGATTAGTAGCATTACAAATCTCTAAATAGGGGTATTTATATTTGGTTCTCCCAAACCAAGTAGTTACAATAATTATGACACTTTTAGTGACTGGTCAATGATATCTAGTGGACTAAGAGTCATGGCAACCATCATCTACATGGTTTTCTTAAGGACCCATGCCCTTACGCCCATATATTCCCATTTGAAGATGGATCCTAGATACCAAGTGTCTATCTTCATGTGGGTCAATGATAAAATCATGTGTGATTGAAGTTTTTTCCATCCTTGAGAACTACTCCTTAACAATTTACCACTTCCTTCATGCTCCCTAAGTCTTTTGCTGATATTTTGAGCCCTTCGCTATCAGGTTCTCTATTTATTATGCCTCCCTTCTGACTGAGTCTTTTCATACCATGATATCTTGTTTCATGGTTTTCTACCCTTGTATAATCTCCACACTATGCTTTTTCCACACCACGCTTGTTCTACGCCATGCTTGTTCCACGCCACTACCAAAATACTTAGCCAAAATTTAGGGTCCAACATCACCTCACAATATGCTATTAGTCCATACTGGACTAAGTATCATTTTTGGGTTTGACCAAAAATTCAAGACCAATCTATTCAATCTACTTTTTGACACCTTCCCAATGTGACAAGGTGTCAAATAACTTCGTTATTATTTTCTCAATTACCACTTTTAACTTTTTGGTCTTCTTGAGTTAGTCAGGACATTTGCTTATCTTATTGATCAAACATTCAAGGGATGTGGAAGCATCTTTTTGAACTTCCTCAAGTGCAGTGACCTCAGATATAATCTATCTTTAGAGTGATACAAAGTTATAACTTATTTCTTGTTGATGCACACTTATTATTTCTTCCATATATTTGACATCCTTGAATGCCTTCACACAATCAGTGTAATATTTTATTAGTAGGGATTCATCAACTAATTACTAATGTTGAAGCTCTTTTACTTGGAGTTGAGCTTCCAAAATTTCATTGGGATACGCTAGTTTTTCAAAAATCCCATCTAGGATAGGAATCACCTCCCCAAATTTGTGCAAGGCATGCCTACACACTCAAAATGCTTTATCAAATTATTCAAATGCCCATACTATTTCATCTCTTAGCCCAGGGTGATCCTTGCACCATTTCAATAGGAGGCACATGATGGTCTTTAACTTGTCAATCACCTCACCCTCTAAAGGGACTCCATCTATGAGCACTAGGTCTTGGCTCAAGATAACCTTACAAATACTCAGTGTTTTAACCTTGGCTGCTATTTTGACCATCAACTGGCACTTTAACTCGACTACTTTTCTAGTTTGGTATGAGTGGTGAATTCTTTATCAAACATTTCCACCACCTTGGCATGCTTTTGTTTAGCCCATCGTGCATCAGATTCTACAAGAAATTTTTTCTATACTACCTCAGAGGCTAATTTTAAGAGTGATGCACTAGCTTATAAAGAGGTAAGTCGATGGGGATCTACTCAAAGAGTTGTGGGAAATGATACCATTTATGGATCTAATACAAGGCTATCAAAAGGATCTCAAAATGGCATTTCTCATTATACATGTCAAGGAAAAATGACATCTCACATCGGGTTTGAGTGATTGAATCTTCTGGATCAAGATGAGATTACAAATACAACTTGTTAGAAATGCCTATCTAGTATTAGGTGCAAAGGTTGGTGACTAGATTGGACATTTATGAACTAACCACAGAGTCAACTAGATATTTCTATTTTATGGGATCCTATTCAAATATCTTGACATTCGTGTCCTACTCCTACGATGTGGTGACAATGTCTAAGCCATTTAATTATTCTACTTCAGAGCCATTCCTCTCTTTGCCAAGTAGATCTTGAATCTCCAACTGTGCCTCTTCAAGGGTGGTCTATTTCTCTTGTACCGAGGAGAGTGTCTTATATAAATTAGTGTCTTCTTGTACTTCAGTTGTCCCCAAGGTCCCTCCTAGTAATTCTTTTAGCTCCTCCCTGTGACCATCCTTAGGCTCTTCTATTTTTTATTCCAAAGGAACAATTTGTATTGTTGGAGCTGAGCCTTCCAGTTCACTTGCTGGTGGATCTCTTTTTGGAAAAGATGCCCTCTTTGGTGGTGAATCCCTTTTGGGTGGTGGTTGGGAACTCCTTTGCCTTTTCATAGTTTCTAGCTAAGAACTTGTGTTGGCATCATGCCTAGTACGATTCTGCTTCCTGTCTACTAGTGGCATTGGGGGAAGCTTCTCTTTCTCACACTCTACATTTCCCAAGATTTATTTTTTGGTTGCAGCATATAAAAGAGGGTATGAATTGAGTCCCCAACCAAGGTTTGATGCACCTTAATGTTAGTTTTGTCTGACTCATTCTTATCTCTATTTGGTTTCTTCCCAGAGTATCTTTATATTTGGTGAAGAGTGTGGGTCTCTGAGTTAATTTATTCTACTTTAAGTGTTATCATCTATGCATCATATATGCAGTTGACAAAGTTCATAAAGTACCATGTTGTGAAAGCATAAGGAAGCTTCAACCAAGTAAAAATCTCTCTATATGGGGCCATCTTGATGCACGTGAAAGAGTAGTGTTGCTTGACAACAAACTTGGCTTGATCACCAACCTGTGTAGGTAAGTCCTTTGGAATGCACCATTCATTCCTAAAGGCTTCCTTCATTCCATCATACCATAAATTCAGTTTTAGCTTATATGATGGGGTAGTCTGGACATGTTAGGTGAATGTTTTCTACCATTCCATAGGGGACTTGTTTTTGGGTGAGTACACGCACTTCGATTATATAAAGGTGTAATCAAGTACACCAATTTCATCAAACACCACTAATAATAGGAACACACCCCAATAGAACCTATGGTTGGGCATCTGGTGAGCTTTCTCTGCATATACTATAATTTTATTTGTAAAATACATTGCCTAGTTGTATTTTATCCCCTCAGTGACTTGGTGTGCAAAATATAAGTGGGCCATGTCCACCTCCTTCCATATATTATTGCCATCAACCTTTATCATGATAATGTGCACAACCACTTGGAGGGTGAGATCCTGTAGATTCTTGATATGTATAGCATGGCCCTATTTATGGTATTCTAGCATTATGGCTATCTTTTCTATCTCCATTGAGTCCTCTAAATCAAATTCAAGGTTTGTGCTGGAGCAATGCAACCTTGACACTTTGTTGATTATTTCAGATGTGATTTTCATCTGATGCCCAACAAAGTATATATACTCTTCATGCATGCACGAAAGTAGAAACTTAATCACTTCTATAGGTTTTCCAAAGTAGGGGAGGTTGAATAGATGAAAAAGGCCAAAAAAATCCAAGGCGTTGAAGATATTCAAATTGTAGACCAATTCAATCCTGGTCTTTTGGTGCTCAATTCTCTAATCATTTTATAATTCAACCTCATTTCCAAGATGTCAATGATTGTAATCAAAGATAGTATAAGTGGGCACATTAGATACCTAATTTTTCATAGGCAACACCATCTCCAAGTATTGCATCTCCTTGATTAACAAGGGTGAAGGTGGAGGCACTTAAGCTTTCTTCTTGGTTTGGTATGCCATCCTTGTTCCTTCACCTTCCATGTGCTTGCCTTGTTCTTCAGATATTTCCTCCCTAATTAACATTATTTCCCCACTAATACTTATCTCTGTTAGAGTAATACTCTTCATGGTAAGCTTAACTTGGGTCTTAACAAGAGAAGCTTCACCATAGTTAGAATAAACTATGTGGGGTTTAATGTTGCACATCCACATGTTAAAATAGGAAGTCAACATGGTTGTTGGAGTGTTGACATTAGTAGCCTAACTATTCATTTGGCAACTGAACCTCTTTCACATTGCCAAATGTGTTCCTCTCACCTACCCCAAACTGTTATAAATACATGGGTAAGGTGCCTCATAGAGTAAATATGAGAGAATATGAGATGATGATGAGATAGAGGAGAAGTGGAGATTCATTGTAATCTATCATTCAGTTATAGAGATTTGTTTCTTTATGTGAGAAATACATTAGCATCATTGCTGTGGCAATGGACTCTTGGAGAGATATTGGCTAGGAGTTTTGTTAACTCTGACATGGTATTAGATCCATATCTTTGAGCCATTATTCGGCTTGTTTTATTTATCATTTATTTGGGTTGTACATCTATGTAAGCCCCTATTTATCATTTTTGGCTTTATTGTACGATTAACACACTCTGACATTGACCAACTAGCACTTGGAGGTGATTTCACAATCTGGAGGTTGTTTTACCTTTTAGAGCTGATCAATGCTTGATAACATGTTTATGGAAGCTATACAAGGAGGTTCAAGCTTTAGGTTTGCTAAAATTGGTCATCTGGTGCTCCAGATCTATTCGAGAAGCTTGTTTGTCATTAAATAGTTTCTAGAAAATTTGCATGTTTTCATACAGATCTGACCATACGGATGCATCTAGAGCAGTTGATTTAGTGGGGGTAGAAGTTCATTTCAGGGTAGATGTTCAATTTTTAGAAAATTTGCATGTTTTCACCTAGATATCTCACCCCCTACTGACCAACCTCCCCACACCCAAAACTTGACAGCTACCCCAACTAGCATTCCCAACAACTAGTACCATAGGACACCACCCTACTACCCATGCCCCCTACTATGCCTAACCTCTTCACTGCCCTGCATTACCAGCTCCCCACATCCCCAACCACACCATCTTGGCCAAGCACTGCCATGCTGCAAGCGCATCCTTGTGCATCTACCAACTAAACACAACAAACAATAAACACAAAACCACGTTTTTTGATTTTCAAATTACAATGTTGGCAATTTTTTTGGCCTATCTAATTTTAATTGAAGTGTGAATGCTATGATTACAATTGGCAGTGTATGGTTCAAATTGAAGCATTGAAAATATGCCTTATTGATTGCGGCCAAACCACCCACTTACAACACCCATTGTTGATTTTTTTGATCATTTGAACACACAAAGAGCCTTCTTCATTTTCAAATTGGCCTTGTATGCTTCTAATTTCAATGTGGGAAATCAAGCCTTGGGATTGGTGTTGTATGAAAGTAGTTATTTTTTTGACAAAAATTATGTTTGCTTTGAATTTGTAAACAGGTGGGATGATTCATCAAAATTGGTGGACAATGAAATGGGGTGGTCACACGATTGACCAAGGGAGGTTGATTTATTTGGAACTACGGAGCATTGTCTGGCCTTATTTTGTTTGATGAAGACCGGAGGGTGGGGACCAGTCTGGTAGGTGGTCAGAACCCCCCACATAAACAATTGATTTTTCTAATTAGTGCTTCCTGATACGTTTTCTACCCATTTGGTGTTTTTTGGGCTCTGTTTGTGTATGTTCATCTATTTTACTGGACCCCCTCCATTACATGTTTATGTAGACATAATTGCATGTTTTTACTCATATCTTAAGCATTCTTTGGAGTTTCATAATTCTTTCTATTGAGTTACGATGATGGATCTGAGCTCTTCTATAAATTATATTCAATTTTTTTTTATTACATCATACAGCATGAATATTTTTCATATTTTTGGAGGTCTTATTAGTGTGCAGACATTGTCAAAATTTTTAGGCCTTTTTCTTTGAAATTGCATATTTTTTCACCTAAAATATAGATTTGAAATTACATTTGAGTCATATTATATATAAATGGATATTTTTTCCATTTTTTCTTTTTAACTCAAATTGTACTTTGGTGAAGAATTTTGTAAAACTACACAATTATAAGCAGTTGGGGGGTTGTATTGGTCATTACACTTCTTTATAAAGTGCCACAATTTTCTTTTGGGGGACTCACACTTGATTTAGGCACTCTTTTAGATTATGCCTTGCATTTATTTGTTGTGCATTTATGGTTTGTGCATTGTCCTTGCACTCATACATTCAAATTTTGGCACACCTTTTTTGTGCCATATCTCCTTCAAGGCCCCTTTCTTAGAGCCTTGAATTATTTTTTGGAGACAACCTCAAGGCCCCTTTATAAATTCTTTGCATTATTATTTGTGTCTCTTATAAGGCCCCTTTCTTCATGACTTAAATTCTTTTCTAGAGACACCTCAAGCCTCCTTTGTTAGTGCCTTATATTCTTATTTATGTTGTCTTATTTAAGGCCCCTTTCTTAGTGCCTTACATTATTTTTTGGTGACACCACCAAGCCCCCTTTCTAAGCACCTTGTCTTTTTTTTTAATTGCATTAGCTTCTTGCCTTGCTGTAATCTCACTCATGCAAACAAATATTAAATTCCAATCCAAGAGTGACATTGTTAGTTTGTAGAGGAAAATCGGGCCCCCATAACACAGAATGTGCTCCTCCTCACAACACTTGTTGCACATGACTCACTACTCCATAATTTTCAAGTTCATATTGCATTTTTTAAATCATAAGCTGATCCTATGAAACACACATCCACTACACTTATTCTACATTTAGCTCTTGATTCTGACTTCGGCATGCATCCCTTGGATGCTCTACTACATTTTGATCTATCAGCCACTAAGTCATTTTGTGATCTTGTTACACAATTAGTGGCCTTTATTTCAACTCACAATATTGTTGATCACACTGTTGATGTGCTTGTTTCATTTGAGAAACACACAATTGGATTTGGTTCTCACATACTCTGCACCATGTGTTATTCTAGCAGAGGTCTTAGAAAGCACACACAGAGCATTATTTCTCCCATCTATCATGTTCATTGGATTTCTCATTATGGCATTGGATATCAAGCAAGTGTATCAACATATTATTTGGGACCGTTATGTAGCAGCTCTACACTAATTTTTTTTTGATCTACACTTCTAGAGGACATTGAGTGACATGGTATAACTACATTTGGGCATTCATTAGAGGTTGTATTCAAGGTTGAGATCTTGAGTCATCTTGTCCTTTACTCAAGCTTGAGAAACTTGAGTGTTATTTTTTTAGGCATGTGATTCCTAACACCTTATCAGATTCACTTAGGCATGAGAGTCCTGCATCTGATATAAATGTTTCTTTGCATTCATCATTTGTGCACATGGTGTTGAATCACTTGTAGGCATCTTATTCCATCATCTATTGTTATTTAGGATGCACTGATGATCGGTTATGGAAGTGTCATCAACATTATTTGCATGAAATCTATCAGCATGGTTCTTCCATTGTTCAAATGCATTCTTTGCAAATCATTCATACTACATAGTAGTGATCCTTTTTGGAGTAACTTTTAGGTCTTATGATGGCTTCTTCGACTAATTGCTTGCTCCTTGTGATGATTAATTTCTAGTATTTATAGTATCTATTTAATTTTTTGGTGATTTCTTTTGGGATATATTGTACTCACACTGACTTATTAAGTGCCATGGGGGGTTTCTTTTTATATTATAGTCTACCTTCATGTGTGTGTACCTTGGTTTATGCACCCTTTACACTTTTAGTTGCTTGTCTCTCCCATCACCACTAGGGCCATCCCTTTTTTGAGACACCATTTTTGTATTCTTTGACACCTTGATAGTCTATGTGTCTTTTTTTTGTGAGCCTTCTCTAGCATTTTTAGCTATTATCCTAGATCAGTGTTCGAGTAGTGGATTCAACCCACTCATATATATTTTTTCATCCACTCCACCCATTCCACATTATGGGGGGAATGTGTGTGTATATATACTACTTCTTTGGGTGTTGAGTTTCCCTTACACCAGATAGTACTCTTTTTATACTTTTGATTACTTCTTCAGGTGTTGAGTGTCTTTTGCACCTCTTACAGATAGTTGATAACATATTTGGGTGTTGATCATCCCTTGCACCTACTTTATTTATGGATTTCATCCCATCTAATACAGTTTGGTTTTTTGAGAGACTATTATTTTATCTCTCATTTTCTAGTTTTGTGATTAGTGTTTTCTTTGAGTGAGCCTCGTACAAAGTTCCAGTTCTTATTTGACTTGGTGGCTACAGTGACTCAACATCCATGTATTCCAGTAAGATGGATTGGATACCATAAGGACACTTAGTACTTCACTGTATATTTGTACATGGGTTCCTGATCATGCCTTTGTTGTTGGGTCCCATTTTATGAGTTTTATCTTATCCCCAAGTTAATCTTAAGGGGAGATGTTAGAGTAATACTCTTAGTGGTAAAATTAACTTGCGTCTTAACCAAGAGAAGCTTCACCATAGTTAGAATAAACTATGTGGGGTTTAATGTTGCACACCCACATTTTAAAACAGGAAGTCAACATGGTTGTGTCAGGAATCTAGAACCACAAATAGATCTGATACCACTTTGTCAGGATTAGGAAGCACAATTGATTACTTTGTATAAGCAAATAAACACGGAATTTAACCAGAACCAATAAGTAACTAGAAATCAGAAACAACACAGAATTTGAGAGACAATACAATCTTGTATTCAACTCATCCAGAAAGAAAATACAATAAAAAAGATGCCACACTCTTCTCACACCTCTAGGACTTCCATTAATTCTCAATCAAGAGTTTTCTCTCTCAATTACGGTCACAACAATCAACTCAAACATAGAGTTGTTGTTCACCTCCAACCAGTCAGTAACAATACTGCCAGTACCAAGTACTCCAAGTAGATCTCCCTAATCTTGCAACAACCTGCAAACCAATGACCTTACTTACCATGTAGATCTTCTCCTTGATCTTGCACAACTTGAAGATCAACTTGATCTTACAATTGGAAGGATCTCTTCCTTGTCCTTGATTACAATACAGCCCCATGGGTCTCTTAAATAGACCTCATGCAAACAATAATTAGACTTTCTAATTACAATAATTAGACACGCAACTCAAGAATAAAATTAGCCTTTAACATGCAAATTGGTCGTTCATCAAACTAACTGTTCATGTAACTAATAGTTCTGGAATGCACAGGTGACTGATGTCGGTCCCTGTCTGCTTGGAGATGACCGATGTCGACTGATCCTGACTGATGTCAATTGTTTTGCTCACTAGATATGACCAACATCAGTTGATCAGACCGATGTCGATTGCTCTGCACTCAACAACCTCCTCCAATTTGCATCTTGGTGAAGCTTTTAGCTCCACACCCTAACAATCTCCCACTAGGAGATAAATAGCTGCACCTATACCTGTACCTGTACATCATCTAATTTTGTTTCCTAGCTTGTATCCCTCTTCAAGCTCAATCTTGAAGACCAACCACCACATAACCTGTGGTGCTCCACCTGTCATCCAAGTAACCTACCATATCTGATTCTACATACCCATGTAGAGAAGTGTCTGACCCTGCATCGCATGTTAACCTGCTGCTGGTCCCTCTCAGATACCTAAGAATCCACTGAACTGCTCTCTAGTGCTTCTTTCCTAGATTGAACACAAACTTTTTGATAGCACCCACTGCTTGGGCAAATTTAGGTCTAGTACACATGTACTTAACCTCATCATGTGATTGGGGACACTGTTCTGTGAACTGTCCATCCATAGGTGCGCTTGCCTGTTCTACATCCTGCACTACCTTATTCACACAATCATCCTGAGACAACATCAACCTGTGATCTTCCCTGTCTCTAAGAATACTCATGCCAAAGAATTTCGCTGCTCCTAAATTCTTCATGACACCTCTGAACTAACTTTACCTTTAGCTTAGCAACTCCCTGCATGTGTGACCCTGCAACAAGCATACACACTACATACAGTAACAAGATAATGTAGCTAATATTATCCAACTTGGTAAAGAAACTACAATGGTCACACTGACATTGACTAAAGCCATGCTTTGTCATACACCTGTCAAACCTCCATTGTCCTGTAGCTTTCTCAAGACTATATGCCCTGGCCTTCTGTCTCACGTGTCCATTCTCTCTCTTCTTTAACTCCACCAAAAACTCTACCAAACCTCCCATTTGGTTCTCTCCCAAGGAATCAACTTCCTCATCCATGCCATGCTCCCACTGTTTGCTGGATTCTACCTGCTCTGCTTCTTTAAAACTTCCTGGTTCTTGACCATCAGTGAGCAACAAGTATTGTAAAAAAGGGGAATAATGAATTTGAGGCTTACTTACCCTTTCAGTCCTCCATATGGGCATTTGAGACCCCTTGACAGCTTTCTGTCTGCCCAAAATCCATTTTTTGGCCGACCCTAGTCTGCACATGATCGATGTCGAATCCTCTTGATCATCGACATCGATTCCCTGACCAATGCTGGTGTCTTATCCACCGACGTCAGTTCTCTGACCGATGCCAGTGTCCACCTATCTGCTAATGTTGGTTCTACCTGACTGACGCCAGTACCTGTGTTTTCCTGTGAGTGATGACTTTTTATCTACGAGCTTACTTTGAATCATAACCTTGTTCAAACTGCCCTGCTTAGAATTATTCAGCCCCTGTGACTGATCTCTATCCGTCATCTTCTCCATAAAAACCAAGGCTTTCTTGTTCTTGTCAAAAACAACAAATTTCCTCTTTATGCAATAAACTCGATCCTTTCTTGTAGTAGTAGTTTCAAGAAACCTTACTTTCTTCTGTTGCTTACAGAAATCTCAATCTATGCCTCCCAGATCTGAACTCTTACTTTTTGACTCAAGAACATGCATCTCCTTCTTATTCATGTGACCAAGCCTACAAAGCCACATCTTCGAATCTACAGCTGAAGTAGATAAACCAGAAGGAGAATCAGTAATACAAGTAGATAGATAAAGAGTACCTACTTTCTTACCTCTCGGTAAAATAAGTGCACCCTTGGTAACTTTTCAAGAGTCTATTGTGAGAGTTACTGTGCATCTCTCATCACCCAACTTTCCTATAGAAATCAAATTCCACTTTAGAACTGGGACATGCATGACATCCTTCAACACTCATGTGTTGCCCATCTGCAATTTCAGCCACACTTCCCCTTTGCCAACCATTTGACAAGGCTTACCATCCCCTAAATAAATCTCTCCGAAGTCCCCTTGGACATAATCATGGAAAAATGCTCTATTTGGGGTTGCATGGAAAGAGGCACCAGAATCTAAAACCCAAGATTCCACTTTATCCAAGGAACATACAAGAGCATCCTGTGCAACAATATCTATAACATCTGCTTCTTCATTTCCTTCATGATGATCTTCAACCAACCAACAATTTCTCTTTACATGCCCTTTCTTTCCACAATGCCAGCAGATTTTCCTGCCAGGCCTAGATCTAGGTCTCCTGCCTTTCTTTGACTTCCCTTACTCGATCTTCTCTCTTTGCTTTCCTCTGATTTCAACACTCAAAGCATTCCCTGATGATTCACCTGTGCTTTTCTTGCGAATTTCTTCATTCAAGATTATACTAACAACATCATCCACTTTTAAGATATTTGAAGCAGACACAGTATTACTAACTGCCATTACCAAACTATCCCAACTTTCAGGTAAGGAGCACAAGATTAAGAGAGCCTTAATTTCATCATAAAAAACTATATTGATTGAAACTAATTGATTTACTAATCCATGGAAACCACTAAGATGACTATGTACTGATCCACCTTCCTACATTTGCAAATTAAATAATTGCTTCATAAGAAATACCTTATTCGAAGCTAAGGGTTTTTCATATAAATTTGCCAAAGATTCCATTAACTCTACCATTGTCTTAGCCTGTGATAAGTTGGAAATCACAGACAATGCCAGGCTCAACCTTATAGTTCTCAGAGCCTTTCGATCAAGAACCTTCCATTCTTCATCTTTCATATTCGTGGGCTTGCATGCAACCCCACCCAACGATAAGTACAGATCTTTCTGATACATATAATCTTCTATCTGCATCCTCCATAATTGATAATTCGTGCCATTGAATTTCTCCATTTTTAGCTTACTTTATTTTGCCATTGCTATACTCCCACGCGAACAGAAACCCTTGTGAGTGACTTGTAATCAAAACACAAACACCTGCTCCCTGCAACTTGGCTCTGTGAACCTGCACCGAACCAACACCCTTGGCTCTGATAAACCTGTCCACCAAACCAACACCCTGGCTCTGATACCACTTGTTAGGAATCTAGAACCACAAATAGCTCTGATACCACTTTGTCAGGATTAGGAAGCACAATTGATTACTTTGTATAAACAACTAAACACGAAATTTTACCAGAACCAACAAGTAACTAGAAATCAAAAACAACACAGAATTTGAGAGACAATACAATCTTGTATTCAACTCATCCAGAAAGAAAATACAATAAATAAGATGCCACACTCTTCTCACACCTCCGAGGCTTCCCACACCTCTAGGACTTCCAGTAATTCTCAATCAAGAGTTTTCTCTCTCAGTTACGGTCACAACAATCAACTCAAACACAGAGTTGTTGTTCACCTCCAACCAGTCAGTAACAATACTGCCAGTACCAAGTACTCCATGTACTCCAAGTAGATCTCCCTGATCTTACAACAACTTGAAAATCAATGACCTTACTTACCATGCATATCTTCTCCCTGATCTTGCATAACCTACATATCAACCTGATCTTAAAATTGGAAGGATCTCTTCCTTGTCCTTGATTACAATACAGCCCCATGGGTCTCTTAAATAGACCTCATGCAAACAATAATTATACTTTCTAATTAAAATAATTAGACACGCAACTCAAGACTAAAATTAGCCTTTAACATGTAAGCTGGCCATTCAACAAACTAACTGTTCATGTAACCAACAGTTCTCCCTGTCTGCTTGGGGATGACCGACGTCGGTTGATCCTGATCGATGTCGATTGCTTTGCTCACTGGATATGACCAACATCGGTTGATCAGATCGACGTCGATTGCTCTGCAATCAGAAACCTCCTCTAATTTGCATCTTGGTGAAGCTTTTAGCTCCACACCCTAACAGGTTGTTGGTGTGTTGACATTAGTAGCCTAACTCTTCATTTGGCAATTAAACCTCTTTCACATTGCCAAATGTGTTCCTCTCACCTACCCCAAACTATTATAAATACATGGGTAAGGTGCCTAATAGATTAAATATGAGAGAATATGAGATGATGATGAGATAGAGGAGAAGTGGAGATTCATTTTAATATCTCATTCAGTTATATAGAGTTATTTCTTTGTGTGAGAAATGCATTAGCATCATGGCTGTGGTAATGGACTATTGGAGAGATCTTAGCTGAGAGTTTTGTTAACTCTAACAATATATTTTTATTATGGAATGATAGGTAGTGGCTAACTTCATTGGTACATTTTCTTAGGCCGCATCTCCCTAAGTGGAGCCCAAAGGTTGAGGCACAAACATCTAATGTTCCCAAATGAATACATTTTAACTAATGTAGGTGCCTCAGCTCTCCTGCTTTGATGCCTATTAATGATGGATGACAACCTATGCAATCTGTAACTCAATAAATCCTTCATGTTCTTTTAATTTAGATGGCTATAGCTATTCATTTTAGCTCAAACACACTTCAATGATCAAGAAATAACAAAAAAAATTGTACTTTGCACTTGACTAGAATCACTTTGAGTTCATCTGTTCACTCTTAGGCTTTGAAAAATCACAATCATGGCAATAGTAAAATGTAAAATGAACTACTTTATCTTTTTATAAGTTTGAGGGGGTAACTTGCATTTACTACCCCCTCTCTTAGACCATCACTTCATGCAATAAATATGATCAATGGTATTGCCATGACATTATGTTGGCACACTTACCATTACCAATACCTCCTTGTATTAATGACATGCATTATCCCACACTTTTATCAAAGTACATGATAGTTATAGGAGAATTTGAATATTCATACCAAGAGAATATTCACACCAAAAGTAGGAATCATTATTTACCTAGGTGAGCTTATGTTTATGCACCACATCCTGCATAACCTTTTCTTTATACACCTTTGCTTTCACATGTTTACATTCATGTGTATCCATATAGAACATATCCTAGCACTAAATACATGTAACACCCCTTACCCCACACTAATTATGCTTTGTGGTCCTCCAAAAGAACATAATTATCAAATTTTAAATGATTAAAAAAATACAAAAAGGGTGTACAACTAAGATAAAACTTTATTAAAAATAATAAATCCTAAACTAATGTCATACGCCTTATTGGTACAATCAAGAAAGACTTAAGAATAAAAATATGATCATAATTGACTACCATTATAATGGATAGGAATAAATTGGCCATCCAATCATTTCAAGCAACATGTACTAGTAGGATGGATACTATGAATAATGAAGGGACCATCCCAATGAACAAGAAGCTTCCTAGAGTGGCACATGAATTTGGAGTCATAGATTAAGACTTGTATTCTAGGAGTAAAAGTCTTATGCTTGAGGTGGTGATCATATCATGCCTTCTATTTTCATTTCTCCATGTCTTGACTCTAATATGCAAGAAAAAATGCTTCATCCAATTGTATCAAGGCATTTAGGCCTGATTTCAATGATGTTTCATTGTCTATCCATCCCATCCATGTAATGCATAGAGAGGGAACCAAGAACTCTACTAGAAGAATGGATTCAGTTCTGAACACAAGATTGAATGATGTACTTTTATTGAGGCATTTGTAAGTTGTTTAATAGGCCCAAAGAACTACAAACACATGATCATCCCAATTAATGTATCCAATGTTACATATATATTTTTAGGGTTGTGTCCAAGATTTTGTTGTATGCCTTAGTAGTGCTATTTACCTAGGGATGATAAGGTGTGGTCTTGTGGTGAGCAATCATGAATTCAACTAACAATACTCAGATAATCTCATTGAGGAAGTGAGTAACATGATCACTAATAAAACTTAATGGACAACCAAACCTTGTAATAATATGTTCCTAGATGAAGTGTATTGTAGTAGCTGCAGTACAACCCTATGTTGGTGTAACTTTAATCTAGCAGGTAAGATAATCGATTGCTGTGATAACATAGCATGAACTAGTATGCCATCCTCCTGGGTTAATAAGGACAATAAAGTCAATGGCCCATTTATCAAAAGGTTCCTATGAAAGAATAGGATGAAGTGTCATTACATCTCATCAATTGGGCTTCCCCATACACTGATAAATGTCACATTAACATGCATAAATCTTTACATCTTGAAAAAGTGTAGGCCACCATGAAATTCACAGAGCACATTAGGGTGCTCATGTTTCATGATGCACTGTTAAATGACTTCATCTTGGACAAGATTATAGAGGTCTCTTACGATGAGATAGAATGGAGCAACGCAAATGGTGAGTTATTTCTTGGCCTATGTGATTAAATGAACTGGAACTGATCTAGTAGTAAAAAAGGATACTATGTCCTCTAACTCCTCAAAACATGCAAAACATGAAACAACTGAATGTCAGGTAAGTCATCCTCAATGGTGCATGTTGGTTCACCAAAATCAATTCTTGAGAGATGGTCTAGACCATAATTGGCCTTACTAGGATTTACCATGACATAAAATTGGAACTCTTAGAACAACATGATCCAATGATAAATGTGACCATGCAAAATGGGTTTGTTAACCAGATACTTCAATGCTTCATGGTTTGTGAAGAAAATAAAAGGGGTGGCCAATAGATATTGTTTGAAATTTTGAAGATCATAGACCATAGAGAATGCCTTGCACTTCATGGTGGAATAGTTCCTTTCAGCCGAAGTAAGCTTTCTACTTACAAAGTAAATAGGGTGATCTAAATTACCCTCACCAGGATAAACAAGTATCACACTAACTACCATTGTAGAAGAATCAACATGGAAATGGAATGGTTTAATCCAGTTAGGGAACTAGAGAATTAGTGCAAGGATAAGTTTGTCCTTTAGGGATACAAAAGCTTCTAGACACAATCAGATTTAAATGAAATGTCCATTATGTTTCAAGAGCTCCTTTAGAGGTGTTGCAATCCTTGCATATCCTCAGTTAAATTTATTATAGTACCTATTATGACCTATAAATGCATGGACATCTCATTGGGTTATTGGTACTGGCAAATGGAGGATGATGGCAATCTTAGTAGGGTCCACTAGAAGTATATATCGACATATAATGTGACCAAGGAGAAAGCCAAATGAAGTAGCAAAAATACACTTCTTTAAGTTGAGAGAAATTTAAAACATCTTATAATGATCAAGAATAAGAAGTAGATTAGAACAATGGTCTTTTAAAAAGATGTATACTATCCAGTCATCCCAATAAACCTGAAATAACTTATGGATAAAGTTATTAAAGGCCTCAACAATTATTTTAGAGAATACAGTGGGGGCATTCTTTAACCCAAATGGCATGACAATATACACAAAATAAATCCACTCTGTAACAAATGTAGTCTTTCATCTATCCTCCTCTATGATCTAGACCTGATGGTACCCAAAGAAACCATTTGTAAAGGTTTACATTTCACACCTAGTGACACCTTTGAGGATTTCTTCAGTGAAAAGTGTCAAGAAAGGATCAATAACATAAGCTATATTAAGTAACCTGTAATATACATGAATCTTAATGTGACCATAATTTTTGATACTTATCACCATAGGGATGACCCACTTAACTCATCAATAGGAGTAATGACTCCTACATGCAACATCCTATCAATTTCTTCTTTAACTTGTGTACACAAATTTGGATTCATTCGATAAGGACATTTTATAACTGGGCAAGTTCCTTCGACCAATTTGATATAAATTTTATCCAAATATGAGTGAACACCCTTCATCTCACTATAATTATTGGGTAAGACATCTTGATATTCCTTCAACAACTTGAATACTTAGGAGATTTCAGTATTAAATAAATAATTTCCCATAGTAGCCATCTTTGGTACATCTTCTGTGTCAATGTTTGATTGTATGGTTTGAAGTGGTTCTAAGTATGGGTGTTACGTATCTATAATTATGTCACAAATAATTATAGATCCATACTCTGTGTATATATCCATATGATAGGTTGATGGGTCTGGCAGAGTAGATCTTAAACCTTCATCAACTTGGAACACAACCTTTTGCTTACCTTTTCAAATTTCTTCTCAGAGTTCATGATTGATTATAGGTTATGGTGTAAAATAAGATGTTTGATCAATAGGCTCATTTAAAATGGTCAATCCTTCTTCTAGTACACCATGTATACTTCATAGCTGATCTTCAATGGGATTGGGGTTATCAATGACTTCTTGATGCATTACTTACATTCTAAGGCATAAATCTATCCTTGGAGATGAATAAGATAATGCCAAACCATATTTGTTAGGTTGTGGAGCTAAAAGCTACACTGATGCAGACATGGAGGAGGTTGCAGGAGAGTTGCAGAAGTGTCACAGAGACTGGCGTTTGGTTTGGCCAACCGACGTCGGTAGTATTAGACAAGGAAGCAACCGACGTCAGTCATGGATCGGCCGGCGTCGGTGACCCCCAGGTGGACAGGGACCGACGTCGGTCGCCTGTGTGGTTCGACTGTGAGCTTATTACGGGCAGTTAGCTAACGAACCAAGTGTTTACATGAAGAGAGCTATTTTTAGACTGAGAGCTACAGATCTAATTATTGTAATTAGATGTCTAATTATTGTTTGGATGAGATCTATATAATAGACTCATGATTGTATTGGAAAAGTGGTTCTAGTTTGAGTTGAGCAAAGTTTGCTCCTTCTGTGTGTGAAGTGAGTAAGGGTGGTCCTCCTAGTTCCCTATCAGTGCCAAGCTTGGTACTGGTTGGAGAATCATAAGGACTTGGTGAGGCAAGGACAAGGGTTCTTCAGGGTGTAGAGTGATCTACATGGTAAGTAAGATCGTTGATCTGAAGGTGTATGTGTGTGCAAGGTCAAGGTTCACAGGTGAGCAGAACCGTGTTTGATTTGCAGGTGTGCAGGATCATATAGATAGCAACACAACAGGGAGTAGTATCAGGCAGGATCTACTTGGAGTACAGGTGTGTACTCAGATAGAGCAAAGGGGAAGGCAAGGGAGTTCCTTCCATAAGTATGGTCTGTTGAAGTGTAGGTTATTGCAGGTTCATGGGAGATCTACTTGAAGTACCTTGAGTACTTGTGGAGCACGTGGAGTGCTTGTGGAGTGCGTGGAGCACTTGTGGTGTGCGTGGAGCACGGGAGGTGAACACCAACTCTGTATTTGAGTTGTGTGTTGGGACCTGAGAGGGAGAGCTTTGGGGAGAAGATTTACTGTTCACTTGAGGTGTGGGAAGCCTCTGTAAGGTGGTGGAGAAGAAGTGGCATCTTCTTTATTGTATTTTTTTCTGTATAAAGTGTTAATACAAGTTGTGTATTGTCTCTCATATCTTGTGTTATTCTGAATTCTAGTTACTTGGTGAATCTGGTTAATTTCTGCATATTAAGTTGCTTGGTTTAGTAATCAATTGTGTGCTTCCGGTTTATTTTCCCAACACGTGGTATCAGAGCTAAGGTTGCAGGAAGCAGGTTTTGTGTTTGGTTATAGGGCACTTTCAGGGGTTTCTGATTGAGTGGGAGTAGAGCAATAGCAGATCAAAGTAAGCTAAGAATGGAGGAGTTGAAAAGCACAGATGGTCACTCACGGTCCTATGGAAAGAAAGAGCAGGTAAAAGATAATTGTTGGTTGGTAGCAGATCAGCATGAAGGAACTGAAGAAGCAGATGTAGCAGGGGTTGTTGCACAGGATGCTCTAGGAGGTTTCTTGGATAAAGTTGAATCTTGGATAAAAGATTCGATTGCCTCTTTCCATGCAGCCCTAGGTAGAGGAGCTGGTGAGCCTTGCCAAAGAACTGGCAAAGGGGAAGTGAAGCTGAAATTGCAGGCGGCCAACACACAGGTGTTGATGAAGGTCATGCAGGTACCAGGTTTGGAGATATGGCTAATTTCTTCAGAAAGATTGGGTGATGAGAGATGCACAAGAACTCTCACAGTGGATGCACTTGAATTAGCTGGTGGTAAGAAAACAGGTACCCTTTATCTACTTGTTTATATTACTGATTCTTCTTTTGTTGCAGAGACGTGGCTTCGTAGGCTTGGTCACATGAGCAGGAAGGAGATGCATGTTCTTAAGCGGAAGATAGATATATTTGACAGGCTTAAGAACTGGAAAGCCTTGGTGTTTGTGGAGGAGATGGCAGACAGAACCCAGTGGATGGTGCTGAATACTTCTGAGCAGGGCAGTTTGGACATGGGTTTTGATTCAAAGAAGCTCGCGGGTAAAAGGTCATCACTCACAGGCGAACACAAGTACCGATGTCAGTCAGGAGGAATCGGCGTCGAACAGACAGGTGCCGATGTCGGTCATGTGCAGATCGAAGCCAGTGATGTCGGGCAGGGTAAGACCGACGTCAGTCAGGGGACCGACGTCGGCAGTATGTAAGACTGATGTCGGTCAGAGGACCGACGTCGGCAGCAGGGACACCGCAGGGTCGGTAGTCAGGGACAGACGCATGGAACCGACGTCGGTCAGATGCAGACTGTGGAGTGACTGAGGTCGGTTACTGTAACGGATTTTGGGTGGACAGCAAGCTGTCAAGGAGTCTCAAACACCCATACAGAGGATTGAAGACGTAAGTAGGCCCTCAAATTCGTTGTTCCTCTTCTTTATACATGTTGCTGATTGTAGAGCAGGAAGGATCCAGGAAACAGGTGTGAGCTCGGCATGGATGAGGATGTGATTCCTTGGAGGAGAACCAAACAGGTGTTTTTGGTAGGGTTGTCAGCTAGTATGAAAGCACAGAGAGGAATGGATACCTTAGTAGAAGAATAGAGAGAGCGGATACGTGAGACGAAAGACCAGGTATATGGTCTTGTGGAGCTGTAGGATAGTGGTACAAGTTTTGACAGGTGGAGGACGAAGCATGGGTTCAGTCAATGTCAGGGTAACTACTGTGGTTTGTCTTACCAGGTGGATGATGAGTCATGACATCATTCTGTTGCTGTATGTGGATAGTATGCTAGCTAGCAGGGGTGTACATACAGGGTTTTGCTGAGCTAAGGGTAAGATTAGTTCAGTGGCATGTCAGGGGGAGTTTGGAGCAGCGGAATTCTTTGACATGGGAGACATGGAGATCACAGGGTGATTTTGTCTCGAGTGGGAGCTGATGTGAATCAGGTGTTGGCGAGGTTCAGGATGCAGAGCCGGAGCACACTAAGGGCTGGACAGGTACAATGTCTAAAATCACATGAGGTCTGGTATAGACCTGAGTATTCCAATGCAGTGGGAGTTGTCAGAGAGTTAGGAGCCAATTCGAGGAAGTGGATTCTCAGGGACTTGAGAGGGACCAGCAGTAGGTATACATGCAAGGTCAGGACTTCACTACATGTGTTTGTAGGTTCGGATGTGGCAGGGTACTCGGATGACAGGTGGTACATCACAGGTTGTGTGGTGGGTTGTCTTCAGGGTTGAGCTTGAAGAGGGATACAAACCAAGAAATAGATTAGATGGAGTACAGGTACAGGTACAGTGCAGCTGTTTATCTCCAAGTGGGAGATTGTTGGGTTGTGGAGCTAAAAGCTTCACTGATGCAGACATGGAGGAGGTTGCAGGAGAGTTACAGAAGTGTCACGGAGACTGGCATTTGGTTTGGCCAACCGATGTCGACAGTATTAGACAAGGAAGCAACCGACGTCGGTCATGGATCGGCCAGCGTCGGCGACCCCCAGGCGGACAGGGACCGACGTCGGTCGCCTGTGTGGTTCGACTGTGAGCTTATAACGGGCAGTTAGCTAACGAACCAAGTGTTTGCATGAAGAGAGCTATTTTTAGACTGAGAGCTGCGGATCTAATTATTGTAATTAGATGTCTAATTATTGTTTGGATGAGATCTATATAATAGACTCATGGTTGTATTGGAAAAGTGGTTCTAGTTTGAGTTGAGCAAAGTTTGCTCCTTCTGTGTGTGAAGTGAGTAAGGGTGGTCCTCCTAGTTCCCTATCAGTGCCAAGCTTGGTACTGGTTGGAGAATCATAAGGACTTGGTGAGGCAAGGACAAGGGTTCTTCAGGGTGTAGAGTGATCTACATGGTAAGTAAGATCGTTGATCTGCAGGTGTATGTGTGTGCAAGGTCAAGGTTCACAGGTGAGCAGAACCGTGTTTGATTTGCAGGTGTGCAGGATCATATAGATAGCAACACAACAGGGAGCAGTATCAGGTAGGATCTACTTGGAGTACAGGTGTGTACTCAGATAGAGCAAAGGGGAAGGCAAGGGAGTTCCTTCCATAAGTATGGTCTGTTGAAGTGTAGGTTATTGCAGGTTCATGGGAGATCTACTTGAAGTACCTTGAGTACTTGTGGAGCACGTGGAGTGCTTGTGGAGTGCGTGGAGCACTTGTGGTGTGCGTGGAGCACGGGAGGTGAACACCAACTCTGTATTTGAGTTGTGTGTTGGGACCTGAGAGGGAGAGCTTTGGGGAGAAGATTTACTATTCACTTGAGGTGTGGGAAGCCTCTGTAAGGTGGTGGAGAAGAAGTGGCATCTTATTTATTGTATTCTTTTCTGTATAAAGTGTTAATACAAGTTGTGTATTGTCTCTCATATCTTGTGTTATTCTGAATTCTAGTTACTTGGTGAATCTGGTTAATTTCTGCATATTAAGTTGCTTGGTTTAGTAATCAATTGTGTGCTTCCGGTTTATTTTCCCAACACGTGGTATCAGAGCTAAGGTTGCAGGAAGCAGGTTTTGTGTTTGGTTACAGGGCACTTTCAGGGGTTTCTGATTGAGTGGGAGTAGAGCAACAACAGATCAAAGTAAGCTAAGAATGGAGGAGTTGAAAAGCACAGATGGTCACTCACGGTCCTATGGAAAGAAAGAGCAGGTAAAAGATAATTGTTGGTTGGTAGCAGATCAGCATGAAGGAACTGAAGAAGCAGATGTAGCAGGGGTTGTTGCACAGGATGCTCTAGGAGGTTTCTTGGATAAAGTTGAATCTTGGATAAAAGATTCGGTTGCCTCTTTCCATGCAGCCCTAGGTAGAGGAGCTGGTGAGCCTTGCCAAAGAACTGGCAAAGGGGAAGTGAAGCTGAAATTGCAGGCGGCCAACACACAGGTGTTGATGAAGGTCATGCAGGTACCAGGTTTGGAGATATGGCTAATTTCTTCAGAAAGATTGGGTGATGAGAGATGCACAAGAACTCTCACAGTGGATGCACTTGAATTAGCTGGTGGTAAGAAAACAGGTACCCTTTATCTACTTGTTTATATTACTGATTCTTCTTTTGTTGCAGAGACGTGGCTTCGTAGGCTTGGTCACATGAGCAGGAAGGAGATGCATGTTCTTAAGCGGAAGATAGATATATTTGACAGGCTTAAGAACTGGAAAGCCTTGGTGTTTGTGGAGGAGATGGCAGACAGAACCCAGTGGATGGTGCTGAATACTTCTGAGCAGGGCAGTTTGGACATGGGTTTTGATTCAAAGAAGCTCGCAGGTAAAAGGTCATCACTCACAGGCGAACACAGGTACCGATGTCGGTCAGGAGGAATCAGCGTCGAACAGACAGGTGCCGATGTCGGTCATGTGCAGATCGAAGCTGGCGATGTCGGGCAGGGTAAGACCGACGTCGGTCAGGGGACCGACGTCGGCAGTATGTAAGACCGATGTCGGTCAGAGGACCGACGTCGGCAGCAGGGACACCGCAGGGTCGGTAGTCAGGGACAGACGCATGGAACCGACGTCGGTCAGATGCAGACTGTGGAGTGACTGAGGTCGGTTACTGTAACGGATTTTGGGTGGACAGCAAGCTGTCAAGGAGTCTCAAACACCCATACGGAGGATTGAAGACATAAGTAGGCCCTCAAATTCGTTGTTCCTCTTCTTTATACATGTTGTTGATTGTAGAGCAGGAAGGATCCAGGAAACAGGTGTGAGCTCGGCATGGATGAGGATGTGATTCCTTGGAGGAGAACCAAACAGGTGTTTTTGGTAGGGTTGCCAGCTGGTATGAAAGCACAGAGACGAATGGATACCTTAGTAGAAGAATAGAGAGAGCGGATACGTGAGACGAAAGACCAGGTATATGGTCTTGTGGAGCTGTAGGACAGTGGTACAAGTTTTGACAGGTGGAGGACGAAGCATGGGTTCAGTCAATGTCAGGGTAACTACTGTGGTTTGTCTTACCAGGTGGATGATGAGTCATGACATCATTCTATTTCTGTATGTGGATAGTATGCTAGCTAGCAGGGGTGTACATACAGGGTTTTGCTGAGCTAAGGGTAAGATTAGTTCAGTGGCATGTCAGGGGGAGTTTGGAGCAGCGGAATTCTTTGACATGGGAGACATGGAGATCACAGGGTGATTTTGTCTCGAGTGGGAGCTGATGTGAATCAGGTGTTGGCGAGGTTCAGGATGCAGAGCCGGAGCACACTAAGGGCTGGATAGGTACAATGTCTGAAATCACATGAGGTCTGGTATAGACCTGAGTATTCCAATGCAGTGGGAGCTGTCAGAGAGTTAGGAGCCAATTCAAGGAAGTGGATTCTTAGGGACTTGAGAGGGACCAGCAGCAGGTATACATGCAGGGTCAGGACTTCACTACATGTGTTTGTAGGTTCAGATGTGGCAGGGTACTCGGATGACAGGTGGTACATCACAGGTTGTGTGGTGGGTTGTCTTCAGGGTTGAGCTTGAAGAGGGATACAAACCAGGAAATAGATTAGATGGAGTACAGGTACAGGTACAGTGCAGCTGTTTATCTCCAAGTGGGATATTGTTAGGTTGTGGAGCTAAGAGCTTCACTGATGCAGACATGGAGGAGGTTGCAGGATGAGTTGCTGAGTGTCACGGAGACTGGCGTTTGGTTTGGCCAACCGACGTCGATAGTATTAGACAAGGAAGCAACCGACGTCGGTCATGGATCGGCCGGCGTCGGCGACCCCCAGGCGGACAGGGACCGACGTCGGTCGCCTGTGTGGTTCGACTGCGAGCTTATTACGGGCAGTTAGCTAACGAACCAAGTGTTTGCATGAAGAGAGCTATTTTTAGACTAAGAGCTGCGGATCTAATTATTGTAATTAGATGTCTAATTATTGTTTGGATGAGATCTATATAATAGACTCATGGTTGTATTGGAAAAGTGGTTCTAGTTTGAGTTGAGCAAAGTTTGCTCCTTCTGTGTGTGAAGTGAGTAAGGGTGGTCCTCCTAGTTCCCTATCAGTTCCAAGCTTGGTAATGGTTGGAGAATCATAAGGACTTGGTGAGGGAAGGACAAGGGTTCTTCAGGGTGTAGAGTGATCTACATGGTAAGTAAGATCGTTGATCTGCAGGTGTATGTGTGTGCAAGGTCAAGGTTCACAGGTGAGCAGAACCGTGTTTGATTTGCAGGTGTGCAGGATCATATAGATAGCAACACAACAGGGAGCAGTATCAGGCAGGATCTACTTGGAGTACAGGTGTGTACTCAGATAGAGCAAAGGGGAAGGCAAGGGAGTTCCTTCCATAAGTATGGTCTGTTGAAGTGCAGGTTATTGCAGGTTCATGGGAGATCTACTTGAAGTACCTTGAGTACTTGTGGAGCATGTGGAGTGCTTGTGGAGTGCGTGGAGCACTTGTGGTGTGCGTGGAGCACGGGAGGTGAACACCAACTCTGTATTTGAGTTGTGTGTTGGGACCTGAGAGGGAGAGCTTTGGGGAGAAGATTTACTATTCACTTGAGGTGTGGGAAGCCTCTGTAAGGTGGTGGAGAAGAAGTGGCATCTTCTTTATTGTATTCTTTTCTGTATAAAGTGTTAATACAAGTTGTGTATTGTCTCTCATATCTTGTGTTATTCTGAATTCTAGTTACTTGGTGAATCTGGTTAATTTCCGCATATTAAGTTGCTTGGTTTAGTAATCAATTGTGTGCTTCCGGTTTATTTTCCCAACAATATTATCCTTAAGCATGTGCCAAAAATGGGTACCTATATGACACTCCTCATGAACATACCAAGCTATAGCTCAAGTGTGCAAAGCGCCATAAAATGCATGAACCCATAAGCATTTTAATAAGTAAGTTTCATTAGCCAACCATATTACCTCGCATGCCTCCAGGTGAGGTTCTGATGCTCAAATACCACTGTAGTTGATGCCTTGTAAGTGGTTGTCATGATGAAACTAATGATGTAAGGTAAAATGCACATGGACCTAATGAACAAGTGACTACACATGATCAACATTAGAGTCATAAAAGGCCTCCAATCACTGGAAAAATTCATAAACTTCCATTTGCACATGGAATCATAGAACTTCATCTAGCCTTTCAAGTAGTGTATCCAAAATTGGTCTACACATGACTTATCCAATGACAAGATGAACAAACCTATGGCACTTATGATACTTGCAATGAGTGTCTTCATGACTACCAATGGTACCACAGACTCTCCCAGTAAGGTTATAGTCACCTTGTACTCAATAATTGTAGGCATTACTTATAGTATTAGAGAGGGACTATGCATTTATTTATCATAGGATGTCATTCGGGGTGGGATCATGATGTTCACTATCTCGAGCTGTGATATTGTATATGGGAGTAATATCCTCATCAACATTAATAGGTTTAACATATGGGAGTCCATGTGCTTGGTCTAATGGGAAGATGACATGCTGATCAGTATTCTCAAAGCTGATATATATTTTCTTGAAGCTTAACTTAACATTGTTAGCATAACACCAATGATTACCCAACAGGGTTAGGAAGTCATCAGCCTTAGCCAATTTTAAGACTTCAAATTCAACTTTGAAAGGAACCCCAAGGATATCCATAGTGTCATTTTAAAGAATGCCAATTAGGAAATCATGGGTCTTATTGTCCATAAATAATACATGGGGTGAAGATTGTAAGGCTGGGCTAGCCATCTTTCACCATGCATCCTTTATGAGGACATTGACATCAATGCTAGTGTCAACTAGAATGTCCCAGATCACCCATCCATTGATGGTAGTTTTTACCAATATTTCTTTATTCTCTTACAGGCTAGGGGGATAGGAGTATCTTGTCATTGAGCATGTTTTAATCGATGATCCTCAATAGGCTTTGGAGTCTATTGCTTAAGCTAGTTATGTAACAGGGGTACAATATCCTCATCTAATAGGCACTTACGAAACTCTTGGAAGTCATCCCACACTACGTGTTAAGGAGATATGGCCTTCTACATATTAACACATTGAGTGACATCATGGTATTTAAGAAATTAATCTCACCTTGTAATTCCCTTACCAAATTCATAGTATCTTGTAGCACTTCGTTCTGTTACTAAACATCAAGATACCTAGTTGTGTAAGGATTTTCATGTTTTACCTTATCAATAGGTAGAATAGATGTAGATTGAGACTATCCACCACTGCATATTATAATTTTAACTTGTTGGGCTATTAGAATACTAGGGCATGGTCGCTAGTATGGATTCTCAATGAGTATCATACTGACACCCTTCTCATTCCTCTCTTTTGTGATGGTTGTGTACAAATAAGGACATTCCTCTAAATGGTGCTCATTTTTATAAACAACACATGTTAGATAAATTGGACATCTCATTGGTAGTGATCCAATAAACCAAATTTGTCACATGTTTATGGTGGAAAATGTCTACCTCCTTGTTCTCAACCTCGACCTTGCCCAAGATAACCATTCCACTCTTAATTATTTGAAATAGAAGCCTGATGCATGCCACATTCACGTGCCTCATGAATATCATTAATGAGATGGTGACCATTACTGTCATGGGTATATGCATCACATATCTTACAATAGTTGGACACTTTTGACTGTGTGGCCCATTTCAACAAATAGCAAGATCGAGCATCATGTTCATCTTGGAAAATCTCACATGACTACTTTAGTACAATGCATATAGATTTATGAGGGAAATTATTTTTGTTATGGCCTTCAGACTCATAATAGGTACACCATAGACTACATGAGTATCATGAACACTATGTGCAATCAAATTTTCTAATTGGGATGCCATTACCATGATTTGAGCCTATATAAAATGGATAATTCCCTTATCAATGCTTCAAATAGCTTCAACATAGAGGGCATATTCTAAGGCCTCGCATGGGCTAGTAAAGGTTCTCTAAGATAATTTTCATTTGAAGGGAAGCAAAACACCTCACACGAACCATTGAGCATGTTGAATGACATTAATCTTGAATGAAAGCTTAGACAAGAGTGTCCTGAACCATGCATCGTACTCGTGCATGCTTTCAATAAAATATTGTTTTATATTATTCAATGTAATAATACTTTATTTATCAAACTTAAAATATCATATTCCTAGAGTAATGGTGCCTTAAGCTAGTCATAATCAATTACTGCTTGTTGAGGATCATATTTACAATACCATTTATGTGCTTATTCCATGAGTGTGGTTATAAATTATCTAGCTTTTCTCTCAGAGGAGGTTATACCTCATGCTCTCCAAATGAGTTCACACTTGTGAACATGTTTAGTGGCATTCTCCACACCTCAATATTCTAGAAAATAAAGCATCATTTCCTAAGTCCTAATGGTTGAGGTGCTTGTAATGGTGGCTATTGAGAAATTCTAAGTCCTCATGTTCCTTGAGGGTAAAACTCACCACTTATTCCTGAACCACCTCCTAATATACCGGATAAACCACCACCTAATCAAACTCTCACAACTCTAACTATAGTAGAAGCACCTAAGATGTTTGGTGCTGAGTTAGGTTTTTTCACTATATTTGGGCCAATACTCTGCCCACTACTTATGCAGGGTCCACTAGGCGTACCAAGTTGGGCCATGAATGTATCTTGTAAAGGAAAAAAGAGGGTCAATATACTAATGTATTCAACTTAATCAAGTAAATGTTCTCTTACAGGGTTAGTTTATGATTCTATGCTATCTTTATCCCAGTTATGTATAATTAGTTCATCTAGCTCAAAATCATGAACTCACACTATGGTTGGGGAACTGAGTTGGTTCAAATCAGGTTCTTCAATCTCCACTACTTGGCTTGTTTCTCTTGAATACATTAGAGATGGTATTGGTTGTAGTTCAAAATTTGGAGAGCCATTACGCTCTTCCATTTCCTTGCAGATCCTATAGCACTTCTTGAGTCCTCCCATCCACTTCTTATGTCATTTCCACCTAAAATCCTTTACTAAGCTTCATTATAGTTGCACTTATGTAGTTCTCATTGATTGGATACCATTCTGAACCAAGAATAATTCATAAATACCCTTACATTCCCTTAAAAATCATGTTGTTCATGCAAGGGAGAGTATAGCCTTCCATGGGAAACACTTCAAGTCCAGAGTCAATAAACAACTTCTTCACCTCTAATGGGAAATGCTTGAGATACCAACCATGTGGTTCCCTAAAAAATGGAACTTAGCTTCTTTTGGATAAGAATAACTTATTATGATGTACTCCAAGATGTAACTATACAACACCCTTATCCACCAAACATCAACAACTCACATCCATGACATTCCCAAGTGTGTTAAAGCCATCTAACACTCTTTTATCCATGTTGTCTTCCTTCTAAGATTTATTGATTGATCTTGAGCATAAGCTATGATCCAAACATGAAAATGAACATGAATTTATACAAATAAAGTTTATTAAAAGGAACTATAGATATGTTTTTCAACCAATGCACATGCAAAAACTCCTGACTCAAGAAATGGAACTATAAAATTATCTTCAACACTGGTAACCATTGTTCAATATTTTTGAGAGATAATCACTCAATAATTTTTCATCATTAAACAAAAATAACTATTGGTCTAAGCAATGGAACCAAAATGTTGTGTTATTTTTCTATCTATACCTTTCCCTAAGCACACACTAAAGTAACTAGTACCCATCAAGCTGGTGCACTGGCATTTCATGCAAGACTATGTTCTTGCATGCTCACCTGAAGAACGTAACAAGAAACTAGTTCCTATGGGTTTTTTTTCATGGAAGTGTACTTGTCATAAATTGGTGCTCAAACATATACCTTATTCAATGACTAAACAAAAAATAAATACACAGATGTGGACCTAGGTTTAGTTAAGTGAACAAACATGATTAAGATAACTATTACCATGATATTTAGAGTCCACATTGCTCATATTTGGATAACATAGATTCTATTCATTATATCCATATTAGATCCATAAGTTACATAATAGATGTATAGTGCAACTGTGATAAAAATTAACTATAAACTGGAGTGCAATATCAAGATTACAATGATTTTTGTGATTACACTATTCACCAACAATCAATCATTATACAAAAATGATCAACAACATTAGAAAGCTCATTTTTACTTGGTTCTCTTTGAACAAGTAATTACAATAGTTATGACACTTTTAGTGACTGGTCGATGATCTCTAGTGGACTAAGAGTCATGGTAGTTGTCTACATGGTTTTCCTAAGCACTCGGGCCTTTGTGCCCGTATATTCCCATTCAGTGCTAGATCCTTACTACCAAGTGTCTATTTTCGTGTGGGCCAGTGCTAGACTCATGCATGATTGAAGTCTGTTTTATCCCTAAGAATCGATCCTTAACCATTTCCTACTTCCTTCATGCTCCCCAAGTCTTTTTTTGATATTCTGAGCCCTTCACTCTCAGATTCTCCATTTATTATGCCTCCCTTTTAACTAGGTATTCTCGTATCATTATCTATTGCGCTATGGTCTTTTGCACTTTTATAAACTTTGTGCTATGCTTGTTCTATGCCATGCTTGTTCCGTGCCATGCTACCAAAATACTTAGCTAAAATTTGAGTTCCAATAATAGGCTTTACTCTGTTGGATAGGTTAGATTATTTTATTTGAAATTTGATCATATATGCATATATTTGATAACTGAGATATACACTATAAAATAAGGTCTACCAAAATGTCTTTACCATATCCATAATCAATAATGTCTTTGAAATATTTTTTTATTTTAATTAAAAAACCATGCCAACCAAAATATTATTATTACCTTAAACCGGCTATGGGGCCATCAGGAAAGACAACTATGAAAAGAAAGGATGGAAGCCAATATATTTAGATAAATTTTTTTCAATGAACTTATCATTATATTTATTCATTTCAAAATAGATGACTGTGCATGCAAATTGTTTCTCTTAGTTTTTTTTAATTAAGAGAACATGTCAATAACAATTGTAAACTCTATTATAGAGATGCATATGTATTCGAGCATAAATAAGTTTCTTGAATACACATGTGATGGTTTCTTGATTTTTTTAGTCATTGATGTAAGCTATTGGCATAAGCAAAGCTATGGTAGTCGAAATATTAGGATGAGAGGTTGGGAACAAAGGTGAAAATAATTTTTAAGATGGTTTCATTGTAATTGCAAGGTATGAAATTGTGTTTCATTTATTCTGAAGAATGAGAGCAGTTGTTTACATGCATAGTCATCTATCTTGAAATGAATAGATATAATGATAATGTCTTAATCATATCCATAATCAATAATGATAAGGTCTGCCAAAATATCTTAACCATATTCATAATCAATAATGGCCTTTTCAATATTTTTTTATTTCAATTAACAAACCATGCCAACCAAAATATAATTATTACCTTAAGATTATTGTGTCCTAAGTGACAAGTGGTCATTAACACATTTATAAAACTGACTAAAAAAAATATGCATGTCCTTCTATATGGTTTAAATTACTAAAAAAATTAATAATAAATAATTTTCAAACCTAATGTTTATTTTAATTCTAGCATTGAATGCGTTTTAGGTGGAATTAAAGCTACAAGGACCGAGATTTAGATTTTCCCTATTTTTTAGTGAATTTGCACCGACATATTGAGGGAACCCAAGGCAAAATTTAATGTTGGTCCAACATGTCATCCGTGGGATTAATGGAAGTTGATTGAATACATATGTGATGGTTTTATCAAAATTTCTAGAGATTTATGCAAGCTATTGGTCTAATATAGATACTTATAATTCATTACACTATAGATACCTAAAATAAGTATGGTAGAAAATAACAAAGAAACATCACAATATACTTATGCATCTCTATAATAGAGTTTTTAACTGTTACAGACATGTTATTTTAATCAAACACAAAATAAAAATACACTTATTTGGTATAAAATAACAAGGGAATACTAGAATATACTCATCAATCTCTATAATAGAGTTTACAATTGTTATAAACATATTCTATTCATAAAAAAAAGCAAAAATACATAAATTACCTCTTAATCATTTATATACTCTGCATTATATTCAACAAGCTTTCTCAAAACCTTGATAAAATAAATTTCATAATTGATCACAAAATTTGCTATCCTTCCTTGATCAACCTCAGATTTCAAATGGCTAAATTTGAAATTTCAACATGCCAATTTTCTTCATTTTGTTCTTGATAATTGTTATTTACAATCTCTTCAAAAGTTATTGGACTTGAATCTAGTATTGCAAAATTATAATGTGTTTGAATAATTATTAGTCAATCCTCTTATTTCAAATATTGACTGCCAAATTACCAGAGCTCTATCAAATGAAAAATCGAAGACATTGTATCTAGTTGTATAGAGCCTCAAGCAAGTCTCCAATTTTTGTCAAGCTTGTTTCTTAACTTTGACTTTAAAAATGATAATGCATTAATAATTATCTCATCTTCTATTGATCCCAAAATCATTGTTTGGCATAAATTAACAAGATTAAAATATTCTAAGATACCATCACATTGTATTTCACTCAAACTTAAGGTAGTCCATAGTCTAGTGATTGAGCCATCTTTGAAATCATGGTCCAAAACTTGTTATGACAAATCAAACAAATTAATCCCTTAGCTTTGAAAAATCTAAAATGCCTTCATTTTATTCACCATTCAATTCTACACTTTTGTAGAAGTGTTGGGCCAAGGTTTTGATTTTATTCTAAAATTTTGATGAGCTAACATTTTTTTAATATTGAGGGTACATCACAACCATGGATTCTAGTAGTTCATCCTAAAGAAAACAATATCTAATCTCTAACAAGAAACATTTTACAATTTCATTCAAGGTGTAACTTACAAAGGATACAGCCTCAAAGAATCGATCCCTTGTCATAAGAACATCTTTGAGTCTATTAGATCGATCAACTATGTCAAAAGTGTGAGTTGTGGTCTGTACTCAATTTATAATAAGTAATGCACATGATCTTACCATATGTACTGCACAAAAAGAGTCCTAGAGCCTCATGATCATACTGTAGTTTGTTTTTAAATGTTTAAGGTAATAATTATATTCTGGTTGACATGATTTGTTAATTGAAATAAAAATATATTTGAAAGGTCAATATGGATGTGGTTAAGATATTTTGGTAGACCTTATTATATAGTTTATAATTTTAAAACTATGAAAATATTTTTCAATTATGTCATCTTCATTTTTCATAGTTGTCTTGCCTTATAGCCCCATAGTTGGTTTATACTCTATACTCTAATTTATTATCATAATTTTTGCTACACTCAGTTTATTATATTATTTGGTTGGTCTTTTGAGAGACTTAAAGAGGCTTGTACTTAATTTATACTTAGTCATATGGCCATCAAATTTATCACGTCAAAAGAACAAATTTAATCGTTAAAAAGAATGACAAATTTAACTGTTAAAAAGAAGGAACCATAAATAAGATCTTGAATTTAGACTTCTCATCCTCTAACCTCTTTCTCCATTGCTTTTTTTGCCATTATTTCTTGATTTGAATATGACACTTGATTTGCCAACTATTTATAAGTTTTTAAAAAGAGTTAAAGAAATTGCCAGTCAATTTATACTAGCATGGAGATTTTGCCAAAGATTCACCAAATGGAATTATATCTAAAATCTAAGATTTGTTAGGATTTTATAGTAACCTTTTAGGGTTCCCTTATTAAAACTATCCCTGGTTTCATACCTTAATTGTTACCACTACACCTGTAAAAATTGAGGGATCTTTCATGGCTAAAGGCATTTGAAAAGCTTATAAAGCTACTAAACCATATTTTAGATGGGTGGGCGATGGTTTCTGAAATGACTTGTTTTTTAATGACCACAACATGTGGTGGTCTCCTACTATGACCAATTACAATCTTCCCTTAGAAAAATTTCCAAGTATGAAAGATTTAAGGATTTTTAGAAAATGCATTCATAAAGTTAAGGATTGATTTCCTTCCATGATTGGGATGTTTGGCCTTTGTAAAAATAAAAATACAAGTTAATCAATTTTGATATACACTTTAATAATTTTTCTCTAGGTCTCCTTTATCAAGTCTTGAGCCCTTTCTCTTTAGATTTGGATAAGTTAAACACCCGATGTAATTTAAATTCCTTTCCTAGGACCTGGCTTGCCAAATTTACTAGAATCTTGGTTTAAAAAATTGAGCCTAAGCTTGCTCACTTTCTTTGGTGCCTACTTAACCAAGACCTTCCTCTTGGGGAGTGTCTCAACCCAAGTATCCTACTTATTTTAGATCAGTCTTTCAAACATCTCTTTTGGACTTAGCCCAAAGCTTGGCACTAAATCCACAACCTATTATATCCCTTTCACCCAGAACCATTTTCTTGGCAATGGAATTCTTCTGGGATAATGCTCAGTAGTTGACATATATAGCTTTTCTATGGATTTTTTTTCACAACTATCATATTATTTGAATCATGGAAAACTAGAAATTTAACTTTTTTTAACAATAAAGAATAATTTTATCTAGTTTTTGTTAGTGTAAAGGTTGTTTTTATCTCTTCAGATTTTATGTAGATACAAGAAAAAATAGAGAAGGTGGCTTTTGAATTTAAACACTTGTAGGTTCTTCTCAACCACTGGGGGAGTGTTCCCTACCCCATGAGTCTTGTGTCTCTAGATCATCCAACATATGGATCTCCTCCCCTAGCACCTTGTCACTAGTAGATAAATTCATGTAGTCACAAATGATTCCCCAGTCCTCCTCCTCATAGAGGGGGTGGAGTCCACTATGACCACGTGCGAAGTCTGATGGTAGTCCATACTAGTGAAGTTTGTATGTGCAGGGGATTGATTTAGTTGGAAGTGTTGTTCAACCACCTCCTAGTTGGGTACTACTATATCTTTGGCTCCCCTAGATCTTATTCAGGATGGTTTGGTGGTGCCACACCCTCCTTTTGCTTAGCCTTCCTCTTGAAGTGTCTATTCATATAAAGATGATTTGCCACCTCCTCCTTTAGGGGAATCTCTTGCTATTGTGCATTATCTGATGACTCTATTATTTTGAATTGGTCCCTTTGAATAATGTGGAATTGGGTCATGACCTTCTACCAATCGCCTTATTATTGTAATCACGGTATATCTTTATTTTTTAATTAATAATAGCTATACTAATGCATTTAAATAGTAAAATAACAAACCCAGCCATGACACTTTATAAATGTGAGTACAATTCACATTTTAAAATATAGGCAAGAGAAAAAAAACCCTCTAAATAGGCCCAGATCCAATATGTAGCCAAAATTTAAAGTTAGTAGCTTATCGTGAGTTACTTAAAAAATGTAAAATATGGTCCTAAAAATATGCTAGATGAGCTAAAAAATAATTTTTCCTTCTTGTCCCTATTGGGTCATTCTTATCCATATGAATTATCTATATCTAGAATGTGATTTGTATGGCTTGACAAATGATATCATGTTTTCAGGTTTAGGTGAAAATAAAGTCAAATTGACTTTCTCTGCCACTTTGAATATAGTGGGAAAATCTGATACACACCAAAAAAATTCACAAATGAAATATTGTGTAAATATATTCAATGGAAGTCCTCAATATGTAGATCTACAAACAATGAAAATATAACAAAATAAAGAATGAAATATGAAAGAATGTGAGATGGATACTTCAGATCTCATTATGATATCAAATTAAATTTACATAGCTTTGAGGGAATATTATAAATCAAGTGGGGGCCTAGGAAAAATCTACAATGTAATCATTCACACATAAGTACCCAGAAGAGAGAAATAGATACACCATAAAAATGACCCTTTATTAAATACTAAAATAATATACAATGATGATGTGATGGTTGCACCAAAATAGGACTCTCTATGAGACTACATATCCACTAGATCAGGAGATGACTCTAATCTCCATTATTTCCATAAGCACACAAAGAATCCTTATATAATAAAAATAAAAGGTGATTGAGAGATTGTTATAGGTGGAGTGAAAGGTGGGATCATTCCCTGGGTTACACCTAACCCTTCTCACACGTGAGGATAACTACCAACACTAAATGTGTATTAAACAAAGTCGTGCATATATTAAATCAAACCTTGGTAACAACACTACTTAAATTAGAAATCATAACAAGTGTAAACATGACACACACCAACATTGAGGACTTTTGATCTGGGACAAGAAAAATCACATGATCAAAACTTTCTAAAGGGTATTATTTATTTTATTTGCGAATAGCTTGGGGGAGGGCTGCTTATTATTTTGTTGTCAGACATGTATATATAACCCAAGTATAGTTACTTTTGGCTCCACTTTAGGTACTGCCCCACTGCCATCTGGGCATCCATATCCGTGGTGGAGTTGCTTGAATCACCCTTATAGTTTTCATTAAAGATTTCAAATCCTCCTTTTACTATATTTTCATTTTTAATTTCACAAGCATTGGGAACATTTATATCTAGGGTATAAGAATATCTAGGACAACTCACTCACAAATGGTCTTTTTGTTTTTTTCTCATATTCCTCAAGACAATATTTACTATAATGATGTGTAGTTATGACTCTTTTTTAATCTATTTTTTTTCTTAAATCTATGTGAAAACTCTAAAAAAGATCCATATCCCTAATGAAAGTATAATAAAATGAAAAATAACACTAGTTTACAAAATAAAGTTCCATTTTATTAAATTCTTAACATTTTCATAGGGATACCACCTCTTAACCAATTAAATTTGACTACAACTGATATGGATTTGATTGGGCAATGGATATATAATGAAAATATGAAAATGGTCAAATTTTGCTTAATGGATGTTAAGAAAGACATTTCTAGGTTTTATATTATTTTAACTTTAGTAAGACTTATTAAAATACCAACCACTAAAAACAAACTAATCTAAGAAGATATGAAAACAATAAAACAACAAACTAAGACTATGAAAGTAGGAACAACAAAATAACAAAAAGTAAACTTATCTATGAAAGCAAGAAAACATAAAGAAAACTAATATAATCCTACACTACTATAAATTGAAGTCACAGTCATCCTGAAAGTATTGAGGATGGGAAAAATAAAAATTAATGCTTCAATTACTATCCATTTACTAGTAGTAAGATTTCTTTTCCTTACAAATCTATTTATCTAAAAGTATTTGTTTTTAGGATTTCATAAATCTGGTAGGGACCAATCCATAGTGGATCTAGTTTTGCATGTTGTCCTTTAATTTAAGGGCCTTATCCCACAATAATAAATATTATATTATAAAATATTTAACTTTTTCTCTCTTATCAAACCATCTCTTAACAACACCCTAAGATTTGCTAAAATTTAGAAAAACATCATCTTGAACATTTTCCATCTAAATGATATTAAACAACCTCGATTGCACCTTGTCATCTTCCACCATGTAATATTGAATGAAATGATACGTGGGAAATTTAAAAGTGATAGTAAGTACAATCTCTTGTCCATAAACTAAAAAAATGAGATGATTTTAGTGCTTGTTTATACTTGGTCTTCTCAACCCATCATGCATATAAAGTGAATGCCACTATATTGGGTTTCTTTCCTACAACCCATTACGAGTAATAGTTTGAGTAAAATTTTATAATAATATTATGTTCATATGTCCATTATGTGAACTCTATTTATTGGAACACATGTCCATTGTCATACACTAAGGAAAAATATGTGCTAAACCTAGTGACATTGTTATCTTCAATGAAATTAATTACTTCTTAGACATCAAACAAATGCTTTTAGGATAACAAATCTATGGATGGAGTGGAGAAAAGAGGTCTGCACGAGTGATCTGAATCTACTACTTAAACATCAAACTAGTTGACATTGTATACACTAGAATAACTCCATGTATGTTGAATGAGACTGTCAAACTGTCAAAGAAGACACGCTGACACTAGGATTCATCAAAATAGCTACAATCAAGTTGTGAGAGACTGTTAACTATCATAAAATGGTGTCAGAAATGCAAAAAAGTTTCTCAAAGATAATGGCTCATGGCAGTGATGAAAAAGATAAGTAACTGACAAAATGAAAAGGTGCCCATAATAGAGCACACAAACACATGTAAATGGACAAGGATGAATGAACAAACCCCTCCATGACACTTTATAAATCAATGTGAGTATAATATAACCCATACACAAAAAAACCAAATGGAGACAAGGAAGACACTGGGATTCACTAGAATAGCTCCAAATGAAGAGACTGTCAACCTGTCGAATATGCTATCAAGAGACATGTGCTCTAAAAATAAGGGAGTGAATAGGTGTCTCCATAGAAGAAGGTGAGGTGCTAAGAAAGGGGCCTCGAGGAGACATGACATAAATACCAATGTGTCAATGTACTAATGCAAGTCGTGGGCTAATAAAAGAGTGTGGCAAATGGTGAGAAAAGCCATGATATATGCAAACACACCAAATAATGATTAACATTCAAAAAACAAAGTGTAAAACACATGCAAGGATGTCAGGTTCAACTGAAAATGCATCTGAGATACGTGTCTAAAGTACAATGTAGGGCCCATAACATAGGATAACCTTGTAGTAGTGACAATGTACAATCAAGAATAGGACATCAAACTCAGTTGAAAATACGTCCATGAGTACAACAAATGATGACAATGCAAATGAGCAAGAAGAAAGTTTGTATTCCCTGTGAGGGGTTCTGACCACCTGCCAGATCGGATCTCACCTTCTAATCTCTAACAAATGAGATAAAGTACATCAAAGACAATGAATAATCTCTAAAAAATATTCAAAACATAGCAAAATTCATCACCACTAAAATGTCACCACAAACTGTAAGCAAAAGCAACACAACCAATGTGAAGGTCAGACCCCCCTCGAATGCAAATCTTTATAAAATAGTGAGTTTTAAAATATAAATAGGACCATTGTGTGGGAAATTAAAAAAACATCAACTTTTGAAAAAGTCAGTGCTCAATTTTGAACTACCGATCAAAAGTTATTAAGTAAACATTTTTCTCGTAAAAAGAAGCCTATTTAATAAAATTTACACTTAATGATTAAAAAATTGTAGTGCAATGAAGAACCTAACATTCCAACCACTCGTTAGAATCAATACGAAACCAAAAATATCTTTGAGCCAACAAAAATAAAAAATATATCATCCAATGACCTCAGTAAGCGTGCAATCAATTTTGACTTCCTCTTTTTAAAAGAAATACAGTGATTAATACAAAAAATGAATTTCCAGCTGCGGTAAGAGGAACTAAAATAGATTACAAGTGTCTTAACCTAGTTGGGCCTCCCTCTAATGCAAATCACCGCCCAAAAATTTGTCTCCCAAACAACACAATCCTCCCATGCAAAATGGCCCCACCTTTTGAACAAATCACCGCCAAAACAAATTTGTCTCCCTACAGGTAAAAGATGGCAGGTGGAGGAAAAGACATTAAGGTGGGATTTGGTGGAAGCTTGCTGGTCACGTAGGGGTTGATCCAAAAAAATTCACAGTATTGGTGGCATTGACAGGTAAGTCAACAAACGCTGTGGCAAGAAATGCACGTCCAAACGCATATTTGTAGTCTATGGAAAGCACAGATGGTATTTCTGAGTCCGTTGAAATCCTTGGCTGAAACGGAGCATGGTTCTGCTTGAGTTGGTCAGCTGAGATAAAAAGATAGATGGCGGATTTGCTTGAGTTGAAACAACTGAGACAAAAAGAATGGTGGCGTTGCTGCTCTTGGGCTGAGTTAAAGAAAGAAAAGAATAGAATTTGATATGGCAACAATATTAATGCTGCTACTGGGGGAAGATTTTCCTTTCTCCATTATAGACTGGTCTTCCTTCACAACCGCCACAACCAACTAGCTGCTGCATCCACCTTTTGAGAGCAGTCTTCCAACAAAGTTTTGTGAATTTACCCAACCTGGCAAAAGGGGTAAAACTGCCAAAGCTGGTTCTGCAGAAAATGATGCCAAGGGAAAACGCCAAGGCTGGAGGACAGGTTTATCCAAATAAGACACAGTTTGATAACACTGAGGCATTAATACAGGCTACAGGTTGACCAATAAACATAGCTGAAAAAATGAAGGCCAAAAAACACCACCAATGTTGATGGCTATGGAGAGTTATACCAAAAAAGGCAACGAATGGTAGTATTGGCTACCACACAGTTATGAAAATTCGTTTAGGCAAAAAAAGCTACATGAAGACACCTCCTTTGCCAATGAATTCCTTTCAGTCCATGTAAACCATATATGCAAAAAATAATTGTAAATGCCAATACCTTGGCTAATGGCAATGCCTTACGGCCTTATCTAGCAAGAAGCAAGCTAAAGCTAGTTTGTAAACCTAATAAACGTAAACAAATGCTAGTTACGTTTAGTGTAGAAGCTGCATATAAAAGAGCCATAACAAATCAATTCAACACTTTCTAAGGACAAAACTTAGGATCCATATGACATGGTTAATGGCATAAAATTACAGATCCAAAACATTTATGCATATCTTCAAAAAAAATTTATATTTTGAAGCCTACAAACTATAACAAAGGAAAAAAAAAACAAAAATTAGACGCTAAATAATCCAAAACATTTATGCATATCTTCAAAAAAATTTATATTTTGAAGCCTACAAACTATAACAAAGGAAAAAAAAATAAAAAATTAGACGCTAAATAATGACTCTTAGAGAGTGGCTTTGATATCATGTCAAAGTTTGTAAAACTCTTAGCCAAGATCTCTCCAATTACTTATTACCACAACCATTGATGTTAATGCATTTTTCAAGAGGAAACGAATTAAACAAAAGATCAATTGTTAACACAAATGATATATGCAAAACATTCATATAAAATCATAAATATGAGAAAGCAAAGCTCTTGCTTATATAGGCAAGACAAAGCAACAAGAAGGCTAAACTAGCCAATGTGGGACTAAACCACAAATAGTGCACCTAACAAACATGAGTAAAACATACTCTAATAGAGTCTCCATTTTCATTGGTTTAATTTCCACATAATATTATTGCAATGTGGCCATCCACTTTACTTTGTGCTCTCCCAATTCATTTTTTTAAAACATACTATTTATTGCTAGATCGGGAATAATACCATCATATTTAATACAAAGTATATAATGTATGAATTTTTTAATATTGTTAACCTAGGTGTAGGCTTGATTTTATAATGTGTAATATTTTAGCTCTGTGATCTTTAGGTTTGTACTCATTAAATTAATAAGATGCTCTTCAGAATCAATATGTTACATAAGCACAACTACTATGGTGTGATATGAAGTAAAAGAATAAAAAATATATTTTTTGGGTGAAGTCCAAATAAATTAGTACTAGAGATTGCATAATAGAATTTTATTTCCTTAGAAAGTAGTATTTGATTGAGATGTAAAATTTGGCATCTTGTCTTAATAATACATTGAGACGTCTCACAATTTTAGTAAAATAAGAAATAAATTTTCATATCAAATTAATATTTCCAAAGAAAGATTTGAATTCAATTTCACTGTTTGGAAGAGGAATTTTTTATATAGCCATTGCTCTATCAAGGTTAATGGATATACCTTCCTTGGTGATAACATGTCACAGTAAATAATTTTCAGTTAACACCAAAAATACTCTTCTATGGGTTCGGTGATACACCATACCTTATGCATCTTTTCAACATTTTTATCAAATGGTGTATATGCTATGACTTGTGCTTGGAAAACACATTTAAATCATCCATGTAAATAATGATGCATTTACCTACCAGATCTTTAAAGGCAAAATCCATGACATGCTAAAACTAGCATTTACTTTTATTAGTCCAAATGACATTTTTTGTATGCAAAATTACCTCACTTCATAGTGAAAGCAATTTTTATCCTATGCTTTCTATTTACTAACATCTAGGTATAACTTGCAAAGCGATCCAAAAAGGACATCATTTTAGATCCACTGACCATTTTTAAAACTTCATCTAAAGAAGGCAAGGATTAATTGTCTTTATTTAGGTTTCTCAAATGTACGCACAACCTTATCTCTCCATTCTTCTTGTGGACTAGTACTAAATTAACTACCCATGTGGAGTGTCTAAAGAGAAAAAAAAGTTTAGCAGTGAGAAACATTAAGAATTCCTTGTAAATGATTAGTTCAAGGATGGGATTCATGTATCTTTACCTCTATATATAATGTTTGTGATCTTACTTAATTGGGATAATGTGAGTGATGACCCTTGGTTCAAAGTTCTTAAGGTCCTCAAATGACCACATTATCACATCCTTAAACTGTGACAACAAATGTTTCATCCCTTCTATTTCTACTGTGGAACATTTTGCCCCAATGTTTACATTTTGTGGCTTCTTTGGTGAAGCTAAATTAATTTTGGCAAAATTTGGACTAGATGATTTTTGATCATTGTGTTTTTCGGTATGCATATTTAAATCAAAATAATTATTGAGTGCCACCATGTCTTTCAGAATCTTGTTTTTTTTGAGTTTCATAATTCCATTCTCATCAATTTCATTCTCCAAGAAATCATATTTATTTTTTTCATCAATAACTTGTGCTTCAAAGACATCTGTGTTGTTCTTGGATTTCACAATTTGTTGATCATCACTAAACACTTGAAAATTATGCGAATTTCTAGAATAGAAGGGTAGGGTATTAATTCCATATTTTTTTTGAAATTTGAAATCATTTAAAGTTAAAAAATTACGTGCTAAAGTTGAAAGAGAAGTTGTAGCTTGATAGTCCTCCCTGGAAACTGAATTAATATAAAATTCATCTAAGGAATCAATGAGATCCCAAGCTCAATATTTATATTTCTTAAGATAAGACAACTTGTATTGAAATTTGTTTTTCCCTTTATTGATCATCATTTCTGAATCACAAACATTCGTAATATTTTCATGTTGTGATTTAAAGCAAATTATAGGCCCAAAATCATATTTTTATAATAATATTATGTTCATATGTCCATTATGTGAACTCTATTTATTGGAACACATGTCTATTGTCATACACTAAGGAAAAATATGTGCTAAACCTAGTGACATTGTTATCCTCAATGAAATTAATTACTACTTAGAATGTATTATTTTTTGTGGAAATGTCTTTAGTCCACCTTGTGTGATAGTCAGTGGTTGTCAATACAAATTTATGTCCACTTGTATAATTTGGGTTAACAACTCCTACAAAATTAAGTCCCTACTATGCAAAGGGTCTACTTTTCACCACTGGTTGTAGAGGCACCACTAGATGCTTTTCTTTCTTGGCAAATATTTTACACTCGTACAATTATTCACATGACTATGGAAATATTTAAATATAGTGGGATGATGATAACCTAACATCAAGATATTGTGAGCTATGGTATTGCTAGAAGGATGCCCCCTTTCTAACTTCTCATGAAATTATTCATAATTTCTTGGGCTTCCTCTTTGTCTACACAACTAAGATACATTTCCTCATACTTCTTGTAGTATAACACTATTTTTAATCATGTAATGCGCTGATTTGAGATTTAAATCTCCCCTTTGTATTCTAATCAACTCCTATGGACAATTTCCATACAACAAAAAATATATAATGTGGGCATATCATTCTCCATGATCAATTTGTAAATGGTTCACCTATGTATTTATGATACATGGATCTAAGTTGGTGATGAGTTAAATGAGACCTTGGACTCTGTCAGAGTTTGTAAAACTGTTAACCAAGATCTCTCCAATGTCTCATTAGCACAACCATTGATGCAATGCATTGTACAAGAGGAAACCAATTAAACAAAAGATCAATTTTTAACACAAATGATATATGCAAATCATTTACATAAAAGCATGAATATGACAAAGCAAATCTCTTGCTTGTATAGGCAAGACAAAGCATCAAGAAGGTTAAACTAGCTAATGTGGGACTAAACCATAAATAGTGCACCTAGCAAACATGAGTAAAACATACTCTAACACCCTCCCTCAAGTGAATCTAGGGGTAAATAATAGAAGATGCAGTGTGAAGTCATGTGTCCCTAAAGATGCCAATCCATCCTGTCAGAGTACATGAATGCCAATCATTGTAACCATCAAGTAAAATAGGTACTAGTGATGAATACAATGATCAACTGAAAGAAACATTGATCTCTAAAAGATTGGGAAGAAGATGAAACCTTAGGAAGCATTGCTAAACATCCCCCTCTCAATTTTGAACACTAGGTGAAAATACTCGTAATATCTGCATGAGTGGTCCGAATCCACTACTCGAACACCTAAAATATCATGGTAATTTTGAAACCATGAAAATGGTTACCAATGGATAATTTTGAATCCTGACAGATGCTTTGGATACCAGAAGTCACTCGCAACATGAAGACGATCATACTATTGAGGCTAGTGTCAAAAATATAGAAGAATACACTAAAGAAGGCCAATAAATGATGAGACATTATGCAATCCTCATATGGGTTCTGGTAAACAAAGTGCCTGAATACAATACCCATGTACAATAGAGGAAGTCAAACTCATTATTGTGCTAAAAAATATAAAAGCACACATGCACACAAAAGGTGCAAAAGAACATAACTCTCAAATAGTGGAGAAAAGAGAGAAAAGAGAGAAGAAGAATAGAGAGCTAAAAAACTCTAAAAAATGATGATGATGAAGTTCACACTCCAAGTACTCAAGAGTTACAAAAGAACTCAATTGTCATGAGTGGTTCAAATCCACTACTTGATCACGAAACAACTAACACTGGGCTTCACTAGAATAGCTTCAATTAAGAAGACTGTCAGTGGTGATGAAATGCTCAACACTAAAGATCAAAATGTACATCACACCCCCCATACTATTGAATGGATGGAGTGGAGAAAAAAGATCTGCACGAGTGGTTCGAATCCATTACTTGAACACCAGACTAGCTGACATTGTATACACTAGAATAACTCTATGTATGCTGAATGAGACTGTCAAACTGTCGAAGAAGACAAGCTGACACTGGGATTCACCAGAATAGCTACAATCAAGTTGTGGGAGACTATCAACTATAAAAAAATGGTGTCAAAAATACAGAAAAGTTTCTCAAAGATGATAGCTTATGGTAGTGATGAAAAAGATAAGTAATTGACAAAGTAAAAATGTGCCCATAATAGAGCACACAAATACATTTAAGTGGACAAGGCTGAATGAGCAAACCCCCCATGGCACTTTATAAATCAGTATGAGTACAATATAATCCATACACAAAAAAAAACCAAATGGAGACAAGGAAGACATTGGGATTCACTAGAATAGCTCCAAATGAGGAGACTGTCAACCTATTGAATGCCATCAAGAGAGATGTGCTCCAAAAACAAGGGAGTGAATAGGTGTCTTCATAGATGAAGGTGAGTCACTAAGAAAGGGGCCTCGAGGAGACATGACACAAATACCAATGTGTCTATGTACTAATGCAAGTCGTGGGCTGATATAAGAGTGTGGTAAATGATGAAAAAAATCATGATATATGCAAACACACAGAGAATGATCAATAGCCAAAAAACAATGTGTAAAGCACGTGCAGTGACGTCGGGTTCAACCGAAAATGCATCTAAGATACGTGTGCAAAGTACAATGTAGGCCCCATAACATAAGATAAACCTATAGTAGTGACAATGTACAATTTAGAATAGGATATCAGACTCAGCTGGAAATTTGTCTATGAGTGCAACAAATGATGAAAATGCAAATGAGCAAGAATGAAGTTTGTATTGAGGGGGTCTGACCACCTTCCAGATTGGACGTCACCATCTAATCTCTAAAAAATGAGATAAGATACATGCAAAACAATGAATAATCCCTAAAAAATGCTCAAAACATAGCAAAATGTATCACCATTAAAATGTCACCACAAACTGTAAGCAAAGGCAACACAACCAATGCGAAGAGACTGCCTCCCCGACCCCCCCCTCCCTTGCAAATGTAAAACTTTATAAAATAGTGAGTTTTACAATATAAATAGAACCATTGTGTGAGAAATTGAAAAACATCAACTTTTGAAACAGACAGTGCTCAATTTCGAGCTACCGATCAAAAGTTATTAAGCAAACATTTTTCCCGTAAAAAGAGGCCTATTTAATAAAATTTGCACTTAATAATTAAAAAAATGTATTGCAACGAAGGGAAACCTAGCATTCCAACCACTCGTTGGAATCAGCACAAAACCAAAAATATCTTTGAGCCAATAGAAGTCAAAAATATGTCATCCAGTGACCTCGGTAAGCGTGCAATCAATTTTGACTTCCTCCTTTTAAAAGAAATAGAGCTATTAATTAAAAAACTGAATTTCCAGCTGCGGTAAGAGGAACTAAAATAGATTACAAGTGTCTTAACCTAGTTGGGCCTCCCTCTAATGCAAATCACCGCCCAAAAATTTCTCCCCCAAACAACACAATCCTCCCATGCAAATTGGCCCCACCTTTTGAACAAATCACCGCCAAAACAAATTTGTCTCCCTACCAGTAAAAGATGGCAGGTGGAGGAGAGGAAAAGACAGGAAGGTGTGATTTGGTGGAAGCTTGCTGGTCACGCAGGGGTTGATCCAAAAAAATTCACAGTATTGGTGGCATTGACAGGTAAGTCAACAAACGCTGTGGCAAGAAATGCACGTCCAAACGCATATTTGTAGTCTATGGAAAGCACAGATGGTATTTCTGAGTCCGTTGAAATCCTTGGCTGAAATGGAGCATGGTTCTGCTTGAGTTGGTCAGCTGAGATAAAAAGATTGATGGTGGATTTGCTTGAGTTGAAACAACTGCGACAAAAAGAATGGTGGCGTTGCTGCTCTTGGGCTGAGTTAAAGAAAGAAAAGAACAGAACTTGATATGGCAACAATATTAATGCTGCTACTGGGGGAAGATTTTCCTTTCTCCATTATAGACTGGTCTTCCTTCACAACCGCCACAACCAACTAGCTGCTGCATCCACATTTTAAGAGCAGTCTTCCAACAATATTTTGTGAATTTACCCAACCTGGTATAAGGGGTAAAAATGTCAAAGCTGGCTCTGCAAAAAATGACGCCAAGGGAAAACACAATAAGACACAATAAACATAGCTAAAAAAATGAAGGCCAAAAAACACCACCAATGTTGATGGCTATGGAGAGTTATGGAAAAAGGTAACCAATGGTAGTATTGGCTACTACACAGTTATGAAAATTCGTTTAGGCAAAAAAGCTACATGAAGACACGTCATTTGCCAATGAATTCCTTTCAGTCCATGTAAACCATATATGCCAAAAAGAATTGTAAATGCCAATACCTTGCTTGGCTAATGGCAATGCCTTACGGCCTTATCTAGCAAGAAGCAAGCTAAAGCTAGTTTGTAAACCTAATAAATGTAAACAAATGCTAGTTTCAGTGTAGAAGCTGCATATAAAGAAGCCATAACAAATGCAATTCAACACTTTCTATGGACAAAACTTAGGATCCATATGCCATGGTTAATGGCATAAAATTACAGATCCAAAATATTTATGCAAATCTTTAAAAAAAACTTATATTTTGAATCCTACAAATTATAACAAAGGAAAAAATAAAATAAAAATTAAACACGCTGAATAATGATCATTGGAGGGTGGCTCTGATACCATGTCAGAGTTTGTAAACGTCTTAGCCAAGATCTCTCCAATGGTTCATTACCACAACCATTGATGCTAATGCATTTTTCAAGAGGAAACCAATTAAACAAAAGATCAATTGTTAACACAAATGATATATGCAAAACATTTACATAAAAGCATGAATATGACAAAGCAAAGCTCTTGCTTTTATAGGCAAGACAAAGAACCAAGAAGGCTAAACTAGCCAATGTGGGACTACACGATAAATAGTGCTAAATAGTGCACCTAGCATACATGAGTAAAACGTAATCTAAGAGACTCCCCATTTTCATTGATTTAATTTCTACATAATATTATTGCAATGTGGCCATCCACTTTACTTGTGCTCTCTCAATTCATTTTTTTAAAACATACAATTTATTGTTGGATCAGGGATAATACCATGATATTTAATACAAAGCATATAATGTATGGATTTTTTAATAGTGTTAACCAAGGTGTAGGCTTGATTTTATAATGTGTAATATTTTAGCTCTGTGATCTTTAGGTTTGTACTCATAAAATTAATAGGATGCTCTTCAGAATCAATATGTTACGTAAGCACAACTACTATGGTGTGATACGAGGTAAAAGAATAAAAATATATTTTTTGGGTGAAATCCAAATAAATTAGTACTAGAGCTTGCATAATGCAATTTTATTTCCTTAGAAAGTAGTATTTGATTGAGATGTATATCTTGGCATCTTGTCTTAATAATACATTGAGACGTCTCACAATTTTAGTAAAATAGTAAATCAATTTTCATATCAAATTAATATTTCCAAAGAAAGATTTGAATTCAATTTCATTGTTTGGAAGATGAATTTTTTAAATAGCCATTGCTCTATCAGGATTAATGGATATACCTTCCTTGGTGATAATGTGTCATGGTAAATCATTTTTAGTTAACACCAAAAATACTCTTCTATGGGTTCAGTGATACACCATACCTTATGCATCTTTTCAACATTTTTATCAAATGGTGTATATGCTATGACCTGTGCTTGGAAAAAACATTTAAGTCATCCATGTAAATAATGATGCATTTACCTACCAAACCTTTAAAGGCAAAATCCATGACATGCTAAAACTAGCATTTGCTTTTATTAGTCCAAATGACATTTTTTGTATGCAAAATTACCCCACTTCATAGTGAAAGCAATTTTTATCCTATGCTCTCTATTTACTAACATCTGGTTATAAATTGCAAAACCATCTAAAAAGGACATCATTTTAGATCCATTGACCATTTTAAAAACTTCATCTAAAGAGGGCAATGAATAATTGTCTTTATTTGAGGCTTTATTTAGGTTTCTAAAATGTATGCACAACCTTATCTCTCCATTCTTCTTGAGGACTAGTACTAAATTAACTACCCATGTGAAGTGTTTAAAGAGAAAAATAAGTTTAGCAGTGAGAAACATTAGGAATTCCTTGTAAATGATTAGTTCAAGGATGGGATTCATTTATCTTTACCTCTATATATAATATTTGTGATCTTACTTAACTGGGATAATGTGAGTGATGACCCTTGGGTCAAAGGTCTTAAGGTCCTCATATGACCACATTATCACATCCTTAAACTGTGACAACAAATGTTTCATCCCTTCTATTTCTTCTGCCCCAATGTTTACATTTTGTGGCTTCTCTGGGGAAGCTAAATTAATTTTGGCAAAATTTGGACTAGATGATTTTTGATCATTGTGTTTTTCAGTATGCATGTCTAAATCAAAATATTTATTGAGTGACACCATGTCTTTCAGAATCTTATTTTTTTTGAATTTCATAATTCCATTCTCATCAATTTCATTCTCATCAATTTCATTCTCCAAGAAATCATATTTATTATTTTCATCAATAACTTGTGCTTCAAAGACATCTGTGTTGTTTATAAATTTCACAATTTGTCGATCATCACTAAACACTTGAAAATTAAGTCAATTTCTAGAATAGAAGGGCATGGTATTAATGCCATATTTTTTTTGAAATTTGAAATCATTTAAAGTTAAGAAATTACGTGCTAAAGTTGAAAGAGAAGTTGTAGCTTGATTGTCCTCCCTGGAAACTGAATTAATATAAAATTCATCAAAGGAATCAATGAGATCCCAAGCTCAATATTTATACTTCTTAAGATAAGACAACTTGTATTGAAATTTGTTTTCCCTTTATTGATCATCATTTCTGAATCACGAACATTCATAATATTTTCATGTTGTGATTTAAAGCAAATTAGAGGCCCAAAAACATATATTTATATTCAACTATGTCATTTGTGCATATAAATTGTTAGTGATACATAGCTAAATATTTATTTCCTTAGGGTTTATTAATAAGACTCCAATGCCTAACTCTTGTTTGAAATGTGATCCATCAAAATAAAGAGTCCACAGGTTAGATTTGTTAGTGTTCACATTCTATTTATTTTCAACAAAAAACTTTGTGGTAAACATGTAACTCCAATGTCAATGGAAAATGAATTTAATTTTTCATTTTTTGCTTTATATTATATGAACATCAGTTTCATATTTGGTTCTCTATCCACTCAGATCTAATTTTACATGCCTCTTCAAAGAAGCCACATGTTAGAAAATTGGTTGCCATGTAACCGTTTAATGTTTTTGACTAATATCTACTTAGGAACATACCATAAGCCTTAGGAATGTCAACAATATAGATATCTATGAATCATTGCACTCTTTGTTCAAAAGCTAACTAGATGTGTAATTTTAATATCTGTATTGGCCCCCATTTAATCTATAAATGCATAAGGATAAAATTACTAGGTTAAAGGAAAGAAATGAGCTCCTGGGTGTGTACAACACACATTACCTTTACTTGATCCCACTTTGAATTTTTTAATAGTGTATAACCTATAATCAAGAGCTTGTTACAGTATAAATCAATGCATATAATCTAAATTTGAAAGAACTGAGATGCTTGAAAGGAAAGAGAGTAAGGAAGGAGTACACCTGTTTGTCAATGCAACCATGTTGCCCCTTTGCATTTGATTGGTAAATATGATTCCTTATGAATCATTAAGCTAAGAGAGGTTTAGACCCAAACCTTGGAGATTTAAAGAGGGAGATTGAAAGGTATCATGCCCCCAATGTGGTGTAAGGATGATTTTTAACACATCCAATGATATCATTAAATATAAATCACATAACTCAAGTGTGAAGATATAATCTAGTGAGGGTTAGTGATTTAATCAATTCAACCTATATAGACAACCAACTGCTATGGATAGAAAAAGTTTGATAACACTACTTCCTAGTGTAAAATGATGCTTCTTGGTGATAGTAATATGAAAGATATAATTGGTAAATTTACAATTTTTGGCACACTTGCATGGAATATGAACCTCTATATATGTGTCAAAAATATGAAAATATCTATTTAAAATCTTGTGAAAAGTTAATGCAATGTATAATATTATGACCTAAGTGTATATCTAAATCATGTAACTATACTAAATATTGTGCAAGTGGGGAGGTCATGTCTTTGTGACATGCCCCCAATGAACTCTGGAGATAATGAGAATTGATTAGGTATGGAGGTCATGTATTTATAACATTCCTCCACTAAATTATAGAAACTATGTAAATGTGAAGGTCATGCGCCCACTGATATGCCACCCCTATTTAGGTGAGGGAAATAGAATTTGGTAGTTACCTTACTCAAAAGGAATAAAATAACCATATCATTTCTATATGAATCATGTAGCACATATGAATGACATGTCTACATAGATATAACAATGAAGCACACAATATGTGATCACATCAAGCCATAAGGTGCATGATATATATCATGTAATTTTTTAGAAATTAATAATACAAGCTCATCAAATAATCAAGCAAACACAAGACCACTCAATGTAATGTAAAATAATGGTCCAATAGACCTCATACAAGGGGCATGTTCAAATTTTGCACAATTGAAAGGAAATGACATCTTCAAATGCCTAATCAACATATAATGATATATTTAAATGTCTAAACAACATACAATGGCATAGGGGCCAACATGCAAAGAAAATATTCAAATGTTTCACAAGCAAGATGACAACAAGCAATGAAATAAACTCAAGGAAGTGATAATGTGAATAAATGAAGTATAAGCAACCAACATAAGCATATAATACTAGTCCCTGCATATATATGTTAGCAAAAAATTTCATGTAACATAAAATTTCAAGTACACCCTTAAATATATGAGCATTAGATATAGACATGTGTAAGCATTAGTATATAATCTCAAACATGATAGTGTATAAATGATCATAAAGGATATGTGAGATATAAAGTAGATGCCCCCAACATACTATATGATGTGGGTGGAGGGGAGGTCTAACATCTGTATGTGCATATATCATGTTTTAGTGGTATACCTATATCACACTCAAAGATGAGTGAAACATGTGTGTATAAAAATGAAATTATATGATATCTACTAACATGAAGCCAACAACATAGGTTCTAAGGAACTAGTAAACATGTGAATGTTAAGACACACACACACAGACACACACACACACACACACACACACACACACACACACACACACACATTAGAATTATTTAAATGTTTTTATAATTTATTGAATATTTCATTTTTTAGACTTTTGAAATATATATATATTTTTTATTTTTTAGGTATGACACACAAATGCATCACACCAGGTTCACCAAATATTTGATCCTTTTTAGAAATTTGTTATTAAGGATTGAGGGGATATAATAGCCTATACACAAGGATAAATAAAACTATTCTAAATTAGGATAATAAATTAAAAACTTAGATAAATGAATATTCTAAATTTAAATATTAAAATGTGCTAACAAATAAAGTACCAAATTTAAAAGGTGACTTATTGATTGCATTACAATGGAAAAATAATACTTGGCTAGATTTATAATATGTAGATAGATCTGAGTTGTACATAGGTAGAAGCGTGCAAGATTAAGATTTTGAGACAATTGTCAAATTATGGAAATGATGCTTTTGAAACTATGAAAACTACCAAACCTTCGGACACTACCGTCGACTCTAATATATATGCTGTGTAGATAATATCTAGTACAAAATATATGTTGGAATACAATGTAACCAAATTTGTTGTTCTAGGTTTTATGTCACCTTGTTGATGTATTTATATCTATAACACATGTTATATTTTTCTAATTATGGATCCCCTATCTCTTTTCTCTTTTTCAACCCTAAGATGTGTTTGCAAAAAATAGGTTAGTGGGATCATAGTGTTGAGCTAACTTTTAAGACCCCTCTATAAATGAGTGCTATCTACATATCCAATACTCCAAAGAGGGCCTCAAAATTATGCAATGTTCCCTTATGTGTGGGAGTGTGTGAACAATGGTGTAATATGTTGTATGTAATGCATGCAATGATATAGCTTGTAATTTGATGAATATTTCTCATGGGTAGCTCTTTGGATGGTTCATACATTTTGTATAACTTCTCCTATGATTGATAAGAAAATAGGGAGGAATAGGGAAGCAAAAATTAGTTGTGTGATTGATTAAATGAGCCTTGGTAGCTTTTTGCTTGGTATTTTATTTATGAATAATGAAAAAGATTAGATTTTTAGTTATGCCATACCTTTTGAAAATATCTCACAGTAGGGTTTATTAAGATAAAAGGCAAACTCATAAGTTTTGAATACTTGTGATTTGAAATGAATTTAGGTGACTGGACACTAAATAAGGCTCTGGATACTAATGTTGACAGTAGTATCCTTTTATGGTTGGTAGTGTCTAGAAGGATATAAAATAGGTATGAATATGTAACTGTTAATGAAGAATATATCAAGTTTTGATCTTTTTGTAGTGTACATGTTATCTAGGTCATCATAATGATATGGGTCAAACTATAAGATAAACATTTAGGCACATCGATATAATAAATGTGACCCTTTTAATAATGAGAAGGTCCATAGCTAAATGGTAGATCCCTGATTGGTTTTTGTCAAATGTATAAGACTGAAATATTATAAATATTCACTTTTAGTATCTACATGCTCCCCTCTTTAATCTAGTAATACATAAGGATTAAATTATTAGGTTAAAGGAAATAAATACACACTTGGGTGTGTACAACACACCTTGCCTTTTTTTGAGCTTGATTCAAGTGTTTTTCTAGTGTATAACCTGTAACCAAGATCATGTTATAGTATAAATTAGTGTATATAATCTAAAATTTGAAATAATTGAAATGATTGAAAGGAAAGAGAGCAAGGAAGGAGTAAACTTGTGTGTCAATGCAACCATGTTACCCCTTTGTATTTTTCTTGGTAAATATGCTTCCTTATGAAGCATTGGAGCTAAGAAAGGTTCAAACCTAAACCTTGGAGATTCGAAGAGGGAGATTAGAAGCTATTATGCCCCCAATATAGTGTAAGGATGAGTGATGTAGAGGTATCTCCAAATGACCCTATTATGGATGGATGCACACATTTACAACCTTACCTCTACCAATCCAAATCTGATTTAATTTTCTTGTCATTCTTTATGTCTTTCTTAATCTCTATTCTTGAGACTTTGTCACTTGTCCTCTGTGTACTAGGCTCTTAAGCCCACTCTTGAACCATCAAATCTCTCTCTTCTTGAAAACCAATAGTCTCTTAATCCTTTTCTATATACATTAAATATTATTTGCTCTAGAGACACCCAATTCCTTTTTATCCTTGTCCCCTTATCCTTCTTGGAACATTATTTTTCCTTTCACATGTCACTTTCTTCAATCTTTTCCAATCTTCTCACTTTCTCATACTTGGCTCATAGGAAAATTATCTTAATACTTAATTCAAAGTGTCTTGACTCTATAAAGGTTCTTATGGTCATTACTATACTCATTCAAATCCTCTTTGATCTCTTAATCAACCCACACAACCTCCAAACATAACTCTTTCACCACTCACTACTTCCTTCCTTAGTTATAACTTTTTTGTAGCATTTTTTCCACCTTTTAAAATTGTATGGACACATGTAGAATAATACTAAGAAACTAAAATGAATTTTGAATACCCTCTATCATATAACTTCTCTCCAAGAAGTTTGAAGACTCAAATCATTAGATAGGTCACTTATCTCAACACTTTACTCTTCAATTAGGCCTCTTTAGCCCTCTTTTATGCACACAATGCACTAATCCGTACTATACCATACCATACTAGTAAAAAAACTTTTGAATCCTATTATTAAATTTAAAAAAAACATGTTGACCAATTTTAATAATTTTACTATGGTGGAAACTCCATTTATGCCATTTCCAAGTTTGAAACCCTAACTAATTGAGACTCAACCCTGTATCTGGTCAAGAGGAAACAAAAGGGTCCAAATTAAAATTTACACACTTTTTAAGGAAACCAATTATAGTTTATGGTTTTACCTACCTATATTCTCCTTTTACAACCATTATTTAGTTCTTTATAAATCTTGTCACTTCTTGAAAAAGCCAAAATATAAAACTCTAGACATTTTTGTAGGATTGTGTGTGCAACAATGCAAATCTTGATTACTTCTTGACCTTAGATTGTAATTTTCACATCATGATAGTAACCTAATATATATAAATACTCTCTATAATATTTTAAACTTTTTATGGCTTTTTAAAGATCCTCTACAACACCTATATTACCTTTATCATGTTTGTGACAAACATGGTTCTTTAAGAAGACTATATGTGAAGATTTCCCATTGCTTTTTTTCACTCCTCTTAGGATGTATGGGATCTTAAATAATTGTATATTATCAAATGATAACTTATAACTATGGATATACTTCTAATAATTCAATAATCACATAACCATCAATCAAGAATTTAGACTTGTCCCATACAGATTTGCTCTCATAAAGACTATGTAAACATAATTTCTCTTAGCTATTGCATGAAAACTTTCAATTAGATATTAAAACACAATAAAACACATTATTCAATAAGATAAACAATTCATAATCATAACAAATTCTATAATCTTACAAATAAACTTTCTATTTTATACTAATTTTAACACACACCAAAATAGTCATGTATAAAGTTACATAAAGGCAGAGTTCTTCTCAACAATTTGTGATATTTTCTTATTTTATCATTCACTCTACCTTGTCTCTTCTAAAATTCTCCTCAAAAATAAATGCATCCACTCTCCTTATTTCACTAACATGCAAGATTAACTTCTTAAAAGACCATTGACATGTTTGAATGGCAACTACAACTTCAAAACTCATGTATACTTGCTTCTTGACCATCACTTATATGCTAAGATAACTCATAATCATCCCTAAGACAACATATACTTACTTACAACATTTATAAACTTTTGTAATTTCCCTCAAGACATTATTATAACTATAAAATATAGTTTTATCATTCAAACATTTAAATCTCACTTTTGGGAAAATACCATATGAGCTTAAATTTGAATTCTATGATCACCTAGGACCTCTAACCAATGAAAATACATTATAAATGACCATTATCACCTTAATCAACCAAAATTTTAACTTTTAATGATTCCCCTACATCATACTACCAAGGAGCAGAAGAAAATTTCCTTGAAAGTTAAATTATGCTCTTATGGATGATTGCTCTATGAAATATTTCTCAACATCTCTCTTTCTTACATACTTCTGATCTTCATTTCATGGCCTCTTAGATCCCAAGGCCTACTTGAGGAATGTAGACCTCTTTGAATCTTGGTTAAATTTATTATTGATCCTCCCTTGATGATGTTTTTCTTGCTATAGATATCCAAACTAAGCATTTTCAAATTCTACTTGTTCTCCTTCCTCCCAAGACCTACACGTAAAACAAAAAATTTAAAACAACTTCTTACTTTCCCTCTTGAAGTTCACATTATTTCACTCCAAATTAGAAATTCTATTTGACAAAATTTACTACCTCTTGTATGGTTTCTTGTGGTTTCATCTAGTTGTAGACTATCTCCTTTCTCCTTCCTCTTATTCACATCGTTTTGGATGACATTATTGCTTCCCATCAATTGGTTACTACCTTCCCTAGGTTCAGAATCAACTTGGAGCTATTATTCTCTATCACTTCCTTCTTCTACTGCATTATTATTTGCTATGCACTGTTCACTTATCACTTGACTGACCATAGTGTTCTTCCCACTTGTCAAATGGTTATTCATTGAGTTATTCAAAGCAAGTTCTTTCAACATTCTAACCTTCGAAAAAAAATCTTTTAAATACTCCAAACTGATTATTAATGACAATTGATTATACAACCCTATAATAAAATTTTAAAAGTTATCTTTTGACAAAACTTTAGTTTCAAAAGCCAAGTAAGACTTCTGTTCAACTATAACATTCATTTCTTGAGGTTCACCTAATGTACTACTCACCTCATCATGCTTGGCTGGATGTAATAACTATGTACTTCCTAAAATCAACACCTTAGTACCTTTTTCAATGACTGTATTCTCTTTTCTCACTTCTCTATTAACTTTTATTCCATTTTCATCCTCTTTCTCCATTTCCTTATGACAATCCTTCTTCAAGCCCTTCATCTCTCTTTTTATTATCTTTTCCTTTCACTCTTTACACTTTCTTCACTCTTACCTATCCTTCACTCTCTCTAGGTCTCACTTAGACCTATATTATTAACAAAATTATATACTTTCCTCCTTGAACTCACTTGGTTCTCTCTCTTTCTATCTTTAGCTCTTCTTGAGCTTCCTTCTTTGAGCTTTCACTAGCTCTCTCTATCTAAGCCTCTATGGTTTAAGGGCTTCAACTGCATAATTATTCACCTTTTTACCTCTCTATCCATTCTTGAAAATTCATTATAAACTCATAACAACATCTCAAATCAACCTTCGATACTTAGCATATTCTTCATACAAACTTAACTAACACTTTAAAAACACAAAGCATATCTCCTTGAAAGAACTTACCAACTTTGATACCAAAATGATGCAGAGGCATCTCCAAATGACCCTATTATGGAAACACACATTTAAAACCTTACCTCTACCAAACCAACTCTGATTTAATTTTCTTATCCTTCTTGATGTCTTTCTTAACCTCTGTTCTTTGAACTTTGTCCCCTGTCCTCTTTGTGTACTAGGCTCTTAAGCCCACTTTTGAACCATCAAATCTCTCCTTAGGATCTTAAGCCTTTTTTGTATACATTAAATATTTTTTTCTCTAAATAAAGCTAATTAATTTTTATCTTTGTCCCCTTATCCTTCTTGTAACATTTTTTGTCCTCTCACATATCACTTTCTTCAATCTTTCCCAATCTTCTCACTTTCTCATACTTGGCTCATAGGAAAAATAACTTAATACTTAATTCAGAGTGTCTTGAATCTATAAAGGTTAATATGGTAATTAACCTACTCATTCAAATCCTATTTTATCTCTTAACCAATCCACACAACCTCCAAACATAATGTTTTCACCACTCACTGCTTCCTTCCTTAGTTATAGCTTTCTTGTAGCCTTTTTTTCCACCTTTTCCAATTTTATGGACACATGTAAAATGAGATTGAGAAAATAAAATGAATTTTGAATACCCTCTATCCTGTACCTTATCTCCAAGAAGTTTCAAGACTCAAATCATCATACTAAATTATATGTTTCAAAAATATGAAAAACACTATTTAAATTCTTGTGAAAAGTTGACGTAATTTATAGGATCTTGACCCAAGTGTATATCTAAATCATGTAATTGTACTAGAGATTGTAAAAGTGTGGAGGTTATGTATTTTTGACATGAACCCAATAAAATTTGGAGATACTAAGAACTGATTAGGTATGGAGGTCATGTATTTATAACATGCCCCCACTAAAATATGTAAACTATGTAAATGTGGAAGTGATGTCTTTATGACATGCTCCCACTGATATGCCCCCCTTTTGAGGTGATGAATATAGATTCTAGTAGTTACCTCACATCAAAAGGTATAAGATAACCATATCATCTATGTATAAATAATGTAGCATATATGAGTAACATGTTTACATAGATATGTCAATGAATCATGCAATATACGATCACATCAACCCTTGAGATGCATGATATAGATTATGGTAATGTCTAAAAAGTAATAATACAAGTTCAATGAAAAATCAATCATACATAAAATAACACTCAATGTAATGCAAAATAATGGTCCAAGGAGACCTTACACAAGGGGCATTCTCAAATACCTAACAATTGAAAGGAAATGACATATTCAAATGTACAATCAACATATAATGACATATTCAAATGTCTAAATGACATAAAATGGCACAAAGACCAATAATAAAATACCATAATCAAATGTTCCATAATAAAGATAATAAAAAAATGAAATACACTCAAGTAGTGATAATGTGAATAAATGAAGTATAAGCAACCAATATAAGCATATCATACCAATACCTGCATATATATTTTAGCAAAAAATTTCATGTAACATAGCATATCAAGAACACTATGAAAGATATGAGCATGGATATAGTACATGTGTAAGAATTATTATATAAAATTAAAAATGATAATGTAGAAATGACCATAAAGGATATGTAACCTATATCAATCATGATCAATGAATTATATGCCCCCAACGTACCATATGACATAGGTAAAGGAAAGGTCTAACATTTGTATGTGTATATATAATGTGTCGATGGTATATAAATGAAATGATATGATATATTTTAACATGTATGTGTATAAAAATGAAATGAAATGATATATTTTAACATAAAGCAAACAACATAGGTGCCAAGGAACTAGTAAACATAGGATGATATTTTTTTGTATTTTTCAATTATTTAAATGTTTTTGAATATTTGATTTATTTGGATTTTTGGAATATTTATTTATTTTTTATTTTTTAAGGTATGATACTTATGTAAATACATCATGCAAGGTTCACCAAATGTTTAACCCTTTTTCGAAATATGGTGTTAAGGGTTAAAGGGATAAAATAACCTATACACAAGGATCAATAAAATTGTTCTAAAGTAGGATAATTATTTACAAACTCATATAAATGAATATTATAAATTAAAATGTTGATATGTGTTAAATATAATAAGTAAAAAATTTGAAAGATGTTCCATTAATTGTAATCGAGGAGAATGATACTTAGCTAGATTTATAAGGCACAGATATATTTGAGATGTACATATGTGAAAGTGTGTAGGATCAAGATTTTGAAATAGTCATCAGATTCTAGAAATGATGATTTTGGATACAAGAACACTTCCATTGACCTTAGGACACTATAATCAATACTACTATCTGTGATGTGATGATATTATTTAGTAAAAATATGTGCTACACTATGATCTGACCAACTTTGCTAATCTAGGTTTTCTATGACCTTTTTGTTAATATATTCAAATATAGAACATAAGATGTATTTGTCTATTTATGGTTCAAACCCTAGCTTTTCACCCTTATTCAACCTTAGGATGGGTTTTAAAAAAATGGGTTAATGGGCTCATGGTGTTGAGCTAACCTCAAAGACCCCTCTGTCAATGAGACCTACATATCTAATACTCTAAGGAGGGATGTAGAATTATGTAGTTATCCCATATGTGTGGGATTTTGTGTGAAAAATGGTGTAATATGTTATATGTAGATGCATGACATGATGTATCTTGTAACTTGACAAATACCACTCATAAGATACTCTTTGGATGGTTTATATCTTTTATGACTGCTCTTTTGACTGATATGAAAATAGGGAGGAACAAAACAATAAAAATTAGTTGTATAATTTATTAAATGAGACTTGGTAGGTGCTTTCTTGGTATTTACTACATGAATAGTGAGAAGGCTTATACTTGTATTTATACCACACATTTTGAAAATATCTCACGATAGGGTTCAATAAGAAAAATATGTCGACTCATAGGTTTTTAATAACTTACAATTTGGATGACTTTAGGTGACTAGATAGTAGATAAGGATCTAGACACTATCATCAATGCTAGTGTCCCTCTATATACAATAGTGTCTAGAAGGCTAGAAAATATGTATGGATATGTAAATGACAATCAAGAATATATATCAAGTTTTGATATTTTTGTAGTGTAAATATTGAATCAGTCATCAAAATGATATGGGTAAGACTATAAGATAATAATTTAGGCATAATGAGATGTTGAACGTGAGGCTTTTGACAATGGGAAGGTCTAGAACTAAAGGGTAGAGCTTTGATTTTTTTTTTCAAATGTACATGATTGAGATGCTATAAATATTCTTTTTAGTATCTACATTTATGCCCCTTTAATATTGTAATACATAAGGATGAAATTACTATATTAAAGGAATAAATGCAAACTTGGTTGTGTAAAACATACCTTGCCTTTGCTTGAGCCCACTTTGAGTGTTTTGCTGGTGTATGAATTGTAACCAAGAGCATGCTATATTATAAATAAATTTATATAATATAAAACTTGAAATAATCTAAATTCTTTAAAGGAAATAAAATGAGAAAGGAACACACCTATTTGTTGATGAAACTATGTTTCCCCTTTGTATTTTGCTTAATAAATATGTTCCATTATGAAACATTGGAGATAAGAGAGGTTCAAACCTGAACCTTGGATATTTGAAGAGGGATATTGGAAGGTATTATTTCCCTAATTTGGTGTAAGGATGAATTGTGACATGACTATTGAGATCACTAAATATCAATCACACAACTCAAGTGTGAATATATAATCTGGTAAGGGTGAGTGATTTAATCAATTCAACCTCTAAAGAGAACCAACTAATGCATAAAGAAAATGTTCGATAATAATACTTCCTAGAGATAGTCTCTTTCCTATTTCCATCTATCTCATTTTCTCAATTGAGTGTTTGATCTCACACATCTACTAAGAGGGTAACACAATTTCTAACACACTTGAAAATATGGGCATTATCAACTCAAAATTCTCCATGTAGATAAAACCCCTCAATATCCCATCCTGTATTTATCTCTTGATCAATAATGATTTGATCATTCAAGCCTCTCAAGCTTACATCAAAGATGCATGTGAAAAATAAAATCATGCCTAAGCAAAATTTAAATCACACTTTGTTTCATAATTATGATACTAAATTCAAATCCAATGGTGAAGTACATCATATCAAAAAGGTTCTTAGCAAAAAATATTGGATAAAAAAAAACATAGAATTTCAAACTACTACTTGGTCCACTGCAACTTTAAACATCTAAGTAGAAATAAGATCAACAGTATAGGGGGAGATGGAGATTGCTATGAACCCATTTCTTGTGCAGAAGTACAAGTAAACTAGAAAGTTGAGAAAGGGTGGACTCATGAATTTTATGATTCAAATTGAGGGGCATGAAAAAATGTTGGTTAGGGATTTTACGGTAGGCTAGAAAAATGCTAAGTTATATTTAGGGGAGTCAAAGTGGATGTGACAAAATAACTCATCAGGGACATCATAGGTATGTATTGTGAAGCCACTAAGGTCTTCAAAGACAAAAGGTGTAAACATGAGCTCATGCACACATTATTCAAGATAGACACTGTATTTCAATGGGTAAGAAGGGTTTTTACAAGGTTGATCTTCCAAGGAGATGACCATATATTTGTTTATAGGTAATGCATTATTTGAATTTGGAAGAGAAGTTCACTCATTATTTTTTGCATCATGTCATGTTGTTATACCTTTTAAAATGGATTCAAATTAATTTTTTGTATTATCTCCTCATGTCACTAGAATTTTCAATCTTGTCCTTCTAATAAACACTCTCTACCAACATAATCCACCAAGGTTTGATTTTCTTGCTTACTAAAAGAGGGACCCCCATGAGGAACCAAAAAATCAATATTATGGATAAAATCAAAGAGAAGAAATCTGATAAGGATAAATTAGCTGAGGGCATGAAGGATGAGGCTTCTCCTTCCCCTTATCCTTTTCACCCATAGGAGGTCAAGAAGGATAAAAATAAATCCTATGATTCTTCTCCACCAAGGTATCAAAAACCCTATCTTTAAAAGCCATTAATTGAAATCTATAGAAGTATGGAAGAGGGATACAAATTTGGCTAAACTTCTAGAGGGACTTAGGTATAAGTTGGTAGATTTCCATGATAATTTGTAGAAAATGGGCAGACAACTAGTGTCATTAATGGAATAATGAAACAATTTCAATCAAGAAGTGGATAGTCTGAGGGAATTGATGGGGAAACGAAATATGGTGGAAGGAAGTAGAATAAATGTGGAGGGAACCTCAAATAGAAAAGGGTAATACATTCTCACCATCACCCCAAGGATCTCCAACTCAAAGAAAGGAAAAGTGAGGGCAGATAAGGACAAAGGCTCAACTAAACATGGAATAAACTTGGTGGAAGGCCAATAAACTAAAACTAGAGGTATGATAAGCAATAGTGTGAAGAATAAGACATGTGGTAATAGAAAAGAGACCCACTCCAAATAAATATAATAGGTGTCTTTGTGTTTTGGTCTTATTTTTGGATCTTATTTTTTTATAATTTTACTGACTCTTAACATTTGGTAGGCCGTATAGGCCTAGTTCCTTCTTGTTTTATATTTAATCCTTTTTAATATTGAATTATGGTTTTCAAGTTCTTGTAAAACCTACTTTTCACCTATCATATAAAAAAATAGAGATATAATTAGTAAATTTGTATTTTTGGTACACTTGAATGGCATATGCACCTCTAATATGTCTCAAACTAAAGTATATGTGCCAAAACTATGAAAAAAATCTTTTTAAAATCCTATGAAAAGTCAGTGCCATGTGTAGGATTCTAATCCATGTGTATATCTAAATCATGTAACTGTACTAGAGATTGTGTAAGTGTGGAGGTCATGTCTTTGTGACATACCCCCATTGAAATTTTGAGATACTAAGAGTTGAGTAGGTGTGGAGGTCATGTATTTATAACATGACCCCACAAAAATTTGAAAACTATCAATTTAGATTAGGTAAAGGACCATTATAACTAGAAGAAGGAGAAGGGCTTGGGATGGTAATTATTGATTGTTGGTACACTTAGTTGTGATCACAAACTAAAGGAGAATTATCGGTATTAGAAGGCTGATAGGAATTATTAAAGACTAGTCACTGGTGATTGGCCGCTACCTAGGGTTGATAGTAATTATGGATACATGATCACCCATAACATGAACTATAACTTTATTATAGTCATGTGCATCTGCATGATAAGTCTGTTGGCTATTAAGGTCATTCTAGCTTGAGTTCCATCCATTTTTGGTTGGCATTATTATTTTTACTATTATTGTTGTTATTATTGCAATTATTATTGTGGTTGTGGTAGTGGCCTTCATTGTTGTTGGTTTTGATTGGTATTGTTATGTTGTGGAAATAGGTCTTAGTAAATACCCAGGTTTTAATTGGAAGTAAAATCCCTGTTATCCAACTAGATCTCTCCATTTTCTAACACATTCTTGATGAGATGCTTTAACTCCACACACTGACATATTGAATGACCATGAATATGATGGTATTCATAGAACTCATACTATTTATACCTTTCAAGGTAAGGTACACCATTAAGAAAGTGCTTTAGAATCAACCAACTAATCATATTGGCTATGGTTAATTTATAAAAAAATGCTTCAATAGGCTCACTAAGGTCACTAAATACTCTTGCATTGGGCTTTCTTCTTGGAGGAGGGGTTTAAAAATGTGGTGGATAGGGTGCCTTCATGCACAAAGGTAGTTGCATTTGTGGAGCTAACTTTTGTTGCATAATAGGATGCATTTGTGAAATAGGTTGTATTTATAGAAAAAGCTACATTTTTTGAATATGTTACATTTATAGAATAGGCTAAGTAGATAGTGTTTTCATCATTTAGAGATGATGTGACTCGGTGAATCTATTATCGATAACATTATTGTTGTTTTTATACACTTTAGGTTTTTCAAATTTATTAGCTTGTGTTGGTGAAGAAGCCTAGTTTTGGATTGGGTTGGGTTTTAACTTGGGCCTAGATTTTGGTTTTGGATCTAGTTTTGGTTTTGGTTTTGGCTCAAATAAAAAAAACTTGATAATCTCTTTGTTAATAATGTCCTTTTTAATTTGTACATATTTATTGATGATATCTTTGAATGTGTGAGCACACTAAAGCTCCAGGTGATAATATATTTCACTATGCAATTGTTTGGTAAATGTTGTCACTCAATCTTTCACCCTATAGATGGTTTTTCAAGCCTACTCTAGATTGAGTGAAACATTAGATTACCTCTAGGCCTGTGGATTGCCTATAACAAAGGTAAACCTCTAGGTTTAAGGGCTAGCTCCCTAGATTAGTCTTTTACAGGTTCTCACCTATACTACTTATTTGTTGGGGATGAAAAAGGAATAAAGGAAAAAAATGTAATCTTATAATAATGAGGTAATACACCAAAATATTAGTCCACAAACACATTTTCATATGTACTAAGGATGAATACTACCAAAACTAACTTCAACTCTATGGCCTTCTAGCATTAATATTTCTCATAGAGGTAGATTGATATGCACTTATAGATGTGGGTGAAAATAAGGTCTGTTACAAGACACTACTATTCCCTCTCACACTTCAAGACACACTTATTAAACACATATACTTTATGATACATGTTAGAAGATATATCCATCACATAAAACATGCAAGGGCATCATATAAGTATGGAAAACATATTCATCACTTAACATCCAAGTACACCACTTAACACACTTAGTAAAGAGATTGTAGAGATCAAATAAACTTTAAATATCTTATTCAAGAGCATAAAAGGTGCCAAACCAGTAGGGCTTTGCCATACTAGGTGTGTACTAGATACAATTGCCAAAATGGCTTGTATTTATAGAGTAAAGGATAAGAGAGAGAAGAAGAAAAGTGGAAAGGTCAAAAATCCAAGTGCTAAGTTGCAATAACTAATTATAAAATTAGATAATGAGGTGGAGAACAAGTTGGGAAGTGGTCTTGGACAAGTGCCCATTCAGAATGTATCATTCTCCCTCAATTGGCATATAGACTCTTCATCTTCTTGTTTTAAACTACCTTGATGATGAGTTATTCACTTGATTGATTGAAACTACCATATGGATCCTTGACACCTTTTCATTGTCATGAGAAGGTGGAAACAAGGTTTTAGAAACCTTCATACACCCTTCAACTGATGGACTCATCCTTGTCACTTGTCATTCACTACCTGCAATCATCCATCACTATTCCTCTTAGTCTATCCTCACACTTATCACCTAATTGACTTACAATTACTCATGGAGACATGTTTCATAGTTGTTAGTACATCTATTGAAATCCTCTTTGTATTCTAGTTCATTATGTATACCTTTGTGAAACTCAAAACATACTTTTCACTTCTAATCTTGGACAGTCACCCTGCCTTCTCACTATCTCACTTAGATTGCCTACAATGAATGTACTGGTAGAGAGGTTTCCATGCTTAAATGAGGTGATAAATGAGTTTGGAGAGTTGAAGCAAGTCTCTAAGGACCTCTTTCAATGAATCTCATTCAATAAGTCCTTTCTGTACCTATAGAATACATCAAAACTTACAAAAAACCTTGAATTAGTCTATTTGTATAAGAGACAGTATGAACCAAATGGGTAGTGAGGAGCCTGGAAGAGTTAAAAACTAGTTCCAAACACTTTCTTGACCAATTGACCCATTTTGGATGCAAATTATTTTATGTCTTCACCATTAGGTTTGCATAAGCATTTTGAGAGGGTTTTTGATGGTTTAGAGTGTTAACAATAGTTCATAAAATATTAATGTCTAACTTCCAAACCAATTCCACCAAGTTTGAGCTAGAGACCCCCTTCAACTATTCCCAATTCCTTGGGGCACCATGCAGTCCCTCCATATATATGTAAGTGAATGAAGTTAGCCTATGGAGCTCTTTCTTACATTCTAAGAAGGCTTAATATGGTTTTAGGTCAAATTAAACAAATTTGAATGTTTTATTAAAAAAAATGACTCTTACCATCCTTTTAATCTCTTTTAAGGATGATCAAATGGTTAGGAGAGTTCATTTAGTCATCTGAGTGAAGTTGGTAGTCATTAGGGTTTATGAATGATTGTAGGCCTAGTAGGCCTAACTACATTAAACTATATATTTGACCTCCTATAGGTTTTTAATGGATGTAGATGCCTCTCAATGATTTTTTCATATTTATATCAAATATAAAAAACATTCTAGGACCATTCTAAACTCTACTTTTCATCCATTCATCATTCATGTACTGAGCTTGCAAGTTAGGCTACCTGTGGAGTGCCCTCTGTCTGACATAGAATAGAGGGTACTTACCCTATTGTTATAGAATATATAATACCATGGATATATTGGTTAGGTCATGAAGACAATATAAAAGAGGTTTCAAGGCTTGGATATGTTCAAGGATTCTTCAACACTTTAACTTTTCAAAACTAGCTTTCTAACTTGCAGATTGTGCATAGGTTCTTAGTTGAAAGGGGTTGGAACTTTGTTTAGTCTCTATTCCTTACATATGAGAAGAAAATAAAATTTATATTACTAATATTATATTATTATTAACATTTAATCATTATCAAACTTATATTATTGTTCATCAACCAGATATATGTCTCACAAGGGCATTAGTTATCTTGTAGTCTATGTTGGTTGTGCCACTTGTAGGTGGCCATTAGGGACGAAGTAAAAAGTTTAATATATGTTTAAATTTATGTAAAATCACTATTTTTCATCCATATATCTCCTTATTATGTTAATAGGAATCATTCCACACTTAGTGAGCCCATCTCATGCCTTAAAATTATGCTCTCATGAATGTACTATAAATCTGTAGATGGCTGAGTGTGAGTTTCAAAGACCATCATAGTTTAAATTTTTCTCTATATCCTACCTCTAAAGGCCTTATTAAAATTAATTATATAAGTGTGAGGATGTATTAAACATGGTGATCCAACTTATAACCCTACCAACTTTATCAAACTTGCATCTATCCACTAGCTATAATTAGCCTGTAGACTATCAAATTGTAGATACTCATTTGTAAAATCAAGAACTCTTGTAGGTGGTAATTTCATGTTTAACTATTATATTTATCTCTCCTTGTTATATCTTGGAGTCATTTAGATATCTCCACACTTGGTGAGCTCATTTCATGCCTATAGACTAGGTTATCATCTCTCACTACCAATGTGTTATGTGCCATTACAAGCTATAGGCTCATTAGGTTCAAAACATCATGTTTATTGAATATCCTTAGTGGGAAACTGACTAGGTTGAAACCACTCAACCATCACATTATCCTCATCGATCAACCTTATCTTTAGGTTAAGATGTAGCATCTATGTTTAGGCTACAAGTGAGACACCATTAAACTTATCTATAATCCAAGACACTCCACCATAATATGGAACATTTTAGTGCAAAAATATATTTTAGAGATATTAAGGTAAAACTTCCCTTAAGCAAATTTTCTTGATTTGATTGACTTTAGGCTATGTGATGGCTTAGAGATGAACACCATGAGCTATTAATGAGTGGAGAAACATCATTCAATTCATGGAATCGAATGCAACCATATTTCATGGGATTTTTGATGACCTTATTTTCTATACATGCCTATAGGTAACTGTAGATGACTGTCATATGGAATAGTTCTGATTAATCTTTGTTCATATTTTTAGAAACCTCTCTCAATAAACCTCCAAGCCTTCCAATGCAAACTTGACATGGAGAAACTATATTTCATGCTTTGAGATGTTGAGCACAAGTACATTATCTTACTTGAAACCATTGACTAAGAACAAAACCCTATAACTGATGAAACCATGTCCTACAGACTATAATTTTTGCACTTCCAACATAAGGAGAATGATCATTCATATCAAATCATGATTCACACATGAAAACCAACTTGAATACATCATGGAGATAAATAACATGTTCTTTCAAAATACACACAATGATTAGTAACATCATATTGATGTAACGGATGAGAAAACTTGTAGGTGATGGGAATGTGAAGATAATTTTGAGTCACTATCATTATTAGAGTTTTTTCATGAAGCACAATCCATAAATATGAAATATATGACCATGGAGTTGAATTCCGTTAAGATTTCTAACGTCCACCAAAATCATTTCGACCAATTCTTATCCTTCTATCCATACTAGTAGGAAATTGATTGGTCTTGTTTGACTTGCATAAGAGAGTAATGGGATAGGTAAAATAGTTTTTGTCATTTTTGGAGTTGTCAAGGATACTTGAGAATGGATATGATATTTTTATATTTTAAGGGTCACTATGAAGTAGCCACATGTGTTAAGAATATTTTAGAGTCTGTACAACTACTCAAAACTACCTATTTTGTAGTTAAACTCCTCTATGCATTGATCCCTATAATTTGTCAAGTCAAAAAAAAATATTTAACATCTAACTGACACATGGGACATTGGATAACACTTTGACATACTTTTTTTAATAAGGAAATAATATAATTTATCAAAGTGGCTCAAAGCCAACATAATATGACATAGGGTAAACTTAGACAAATGTGACTAAAGTTAAGACATATTATTTGACCTCTTTTAAGACCATGCTAGATATTTTAGGACCTAGGAGACCTCATGAAAAGTTTGAAATTGTAAGGGGGTTGAATTATTTGAACAAGGGGTTAAATTAGTCAACATTTTGATGATTTCTTAGGGGTATCATGCTTGTTATGCTAAGGATTAATTGCCTTATCCTATCCATTGGGCTACAAAGTCACCGATACACTACTCCTTACACTGATAAGCTTTTGAAAAGACACTAATCACAACATTAAAAATAAGGAAATAAGCACATAAGACAAGAAAATAAGGTACACATGATAAGAAAAGAAAGCAAACATACTTTTACTCTCATGAACACTTAGGGAAAATACAAACTAACTCAAACAAACTAACTTATGCACAAACGAACCTGGATAGAACTCTTCCTACTATATTAAAGAGAAAGATTGAACCATTCTTTGCTCCATGAAGTGAAGGATTGAATGAGGCATACTACCTTTTAGGCTTTGGCATTTGTGTCTCCAACTCCTTCATGATGTTTTCCAATCTCCTTGGCATGATCTTCAATGTAGTAGTGATAGGTGAAAACATATCACCTATGAAGGTGAATTCCTCTTGAATTTCAACAGCCTCAATATTCTCATGGTACTCTTCAAATACAACTTATCCTAGTGATATCTCATTAAGGCATATCTCTTTGACCTCCATGGTGTCTTGAGTGAGATCAAGCTCCTTACTAGCTACAAGTTACTCAAGCTCATCAAAGAGCTTTGTATAGTCCATCCAATCTTTGTCATTGTCCTCCATGAGAACCTCTTGCTCTATCTTACTATGCACTTAACCTTCAACTTTGAAAAATTATTCAAGCTCTTGGAAAAGCCTCATCTACTACTACCAATTATCCTTTCTCTCTTTCTCTTTGAGAAACACCACATCTTCAGCTTCATCTTATTAGTACTTGAGCACTTGATCAACTTCAAAGTTGACTACAACTTTAATAAGTTGGGATGGTATAAGATCTTCTTTTGAGATCACACCAACAAGAGGTGATGAATATTTAAGAGTGTCTTTTAACTGACTAAAAGGGTGTGTAGTCTTTTTAAGGCCTTCAAACTCATCACATATGTCATTGAACTTCTACCACATGTCATATTTTTATCATGAAGTGAACAATAACTTTTTATTCAATGATATTTTTAGATTCAAGTTCTTGATCATGCATATGAACATCAATTAACTCAGTAGATATGAGTTCCTTCTCAAACACCTCTTCTTTCATATTTTGACCAAATTCTTTTTGAGTATCTACAACATGACCTTCAACATATTTTACTTCACTAAAGAATATTTAAATGTACGTGTTTTCACCAAGGAGAGTCCCTATGGTGATCTCTTCATAATAGATGCTCATGTCATATTCTTGATTAGCTGTAGCTTGAGCTTTCTCTTCTTCACTTACCTCCCATAATATGGGTTCTAATTCAAGAAGGGATGAGGTGGGAGGGTGATGGTTAGTCTCATGGGTTAGAAAGGGAGTATGAGGTATGATGGAGGGCTAATGAATTGGCTTGGGAATGAAAGATTCTTGAATAAACTCATGGGGAGATGACAAGTTAAAATGGTCAACAGGAGAGACACTTTGTTTAAAAAGAGTTTCAATTTTCTCATAGCCTTATTGAGTCTCTTCAATAGTTGTAGGCTCATTTTTAAGATCTTTGTTTTCCCATATTTTTAGTCTATCTATTGAGTATTGGATATAATTTTTTGCCAAATATAGTTTCTCATTTATATCATATTGGGTTTCTTCCTCAACCCACTTCCACATGTCCATCAAATTTTGAACTAAATATCTCAACCACCACATGAGATGATTAGGGAGTACATCAAAATCTTCATCCCATGTTATTATCTCTTCTTTATTATCTAGTATATTTGGCATGAGTACCAATAAGTATTTGGCATGGAATGGGATTGAAGTAGGAGAAGGGTAATAATGGGGATTATGGTGAGCTTTGATTTGTTTAATTAGTTTCTTATCTTGAGCATGTAAGAATTTACATCTTGTTTCTAAATATCTTAATTTCTAATCAATGGGATCATCTGATTCCTCATGACAAGGTTGATGGGAATCAGGTTGAGATGGATATGGAGAAACTTCTTGGTACTCTTCTTGACCAGATCCTTAATATGCTTCTTCATAGGGGTGTTCAAGAAAATCATGTTCATATGGAAAATGAATAGGATGATCATAGGGCTGCCATGGCTCATATGACTGATAACAAATTTGATAGGGATATTGATGGGTATATCATGGTGCATAACAAGGTTGATAGGGAGGTACATAGTAGAGATTATCAGCATAACCATCCATATAAAATTCATGAGTTAAATTAAATATAAGAATTGATCAAAATATTCTACAATAAATACTTGGGATACTTACAACCAAATGATGCATTTAGGTTTACCATTGGTGTTTGCTTGAATGCTTTTAAAAGATGATAAGAGGAAGAACACACCAACAATCCTTCCACTCTTTTGGACCTTAGTCCCATCGGGTCTGTCAAAACTATTGTCAATCAATCTTTCACCCAAGAGATGGTTGTTCAATCCTAATCTAGATTGAGTGAAACATGGATTACCTCTAGGCACATGGGTTGCCTATAGCGGAGGTAAACCTATAGGTTTAAGGGTTAGCTCCCTAAATTAATCTTTTATATTTTATCACCTGCACTAATTTTTTGCTTGGGGTTGAAAAGGGAAGAAGGGAACATAATTTAAACCTATAATAATGAGGTGATACACCAAAATATTAGTCCATAAACACATTTGCATATGCACTAAGGATGAAGATGACCAAAACTAACTTCAACTCTATGGCCTTATAACATTAGTATTTATCATAGAACTAGATTTCTATGCACATATAGAGGTGGGTGAAGATAAGGTTTGATAATAGACACTACTATTCCATCTCATACTTATCAAACACATGCACTTTATGAGACCTGCTAAAAGATATATCCATCACATAAAACATGCAAAGGCAACATAGAAGCAAGGAGAACATATTCATCACTTAACATCCAAGTACACTAGTTAACACACTTAGGCAAGATATTTTAGAGATCAAATAAACTTCATATGTCTTAATCAAGAGTAAAACAAGGTGAAAAACTAGTAGGGCTTCACCATACTAGGTGTGTACTAGATATAATTGCCAAAATGTCTTACATTTATAGAGCAAAGGATAAGAGAGAGAAGAAGAGAAGTGAAAAGGTCAAAAATCCAAGTTTTAATCTAAAAAAACCAATTAAAACATGAGAATTTGAGGTGGAGAATAATTTAGGAAGTGGTCTTGGATAAGTGTCCATCAAGGATTGCATCATTCTCCCTCAATTTGGCATAGAAAATCTTCATCTTCTTGTTTGAAACTACCTTGATGATGAGTCATTCACTTGATTGATTGAAACTACCATAGGGATCCTTGACACCTTTTCACTATCATGAGAAGGTGTAAACAAGGTTGTAATAGCCTATGCCCTTCAACTGATGGACTCATCCTTGTCACTTATCATTCACTACCTACAGTCATCCATCACTAGTCCACTTATTCTATCATCACACTTATCACCTAAGTGATTTGAAAATTCTCATGGAGACATGTTGAAAATTTATTAGTAAATCTATTGAAAGCCTCTTTTTCTTTTGGTTCATCATGTAGACCTTCATGAAACTCAAAATGTACTTCTCATTTCTAATCTTGGATAATCACCTTGCCTTCTCATTATCTCACTTAGACTACCTGAAATGAATGGAATGGCAGAGAGGTTTTCATGCTTGACTAAGGTGAGAAATGAGTATGGAGAGTTGAAACAAGTCTCTGAATACCTCTTTCATTGACTCTCATTTAACAAGTCCTTTCTACACTTGTAGAATACATCAAAACTTGAAGAAAACCTTGAATTAAGTCTATCTATACAAGAGATAATATAAACCAAATGGGTAATGAGGAGCCTGGAAGAGTCACAAACCAATTACAAACACTTTCTTGACCAAATAACCCCTTTTGGATGGAAATTATTTCATGGCGTCACCATCAAGTTTGCATAAGGGTTTTGAGAGGGTTTTTAGTGGTTTGGAATGTTAACAATAGTTCATAAAATCCAAATGCCTAAATTATAAAATAATTACATTGAGTTTAAGACAGAGACCCCCTAAAAATATTCCCAACTCCTTATGGCACCATGCAGTCCCTCCATACGGATGTGAGTGAATGAATTTGGCCTATAGAGCTCTTTCTTGAATTTTGAAAAGTCCTAATATGGTTTTAGGTCAAATTGACCAACTTTGATTGGTTCCTTGTAAAAAAATGAATCCTAACATCCTTTTACTCTCTTAAGGATTCTCAAATGGTTATGATATTTCATTCAGTCATCTGAGTGAAGTTAGAAGTCATTAGGATTCATGAATGATTCTAGGCCTAATAGGCCTAACTATGTTGAATTACATATTTGACATCCTATAGGTTTAAAATGGTTTTATAGGCTTATCAATGCTTTTTTAATATTTGTATCAACTAAAAACATCATCCTAGGACCATTCCAGACTTTGCCTTTCATCCATTCATCATTTATGTACTGAGTCTACAAATTAGGCTACCTATGGAGTGCCCTCTATCTGAGATAGAATAAAGGGTACTTCCCATATTGGTATAGGTTGAATAATACCATGGACATATATTTTAGGTCATGAAGACCATATGAAATAGGTTTCAAGTAATGGATATGTTTAAGGAGTCTTCAACACTTTGAATTCTCAAAACTATATTTCTATCTTGTAGACTGTACATAGGGTCTTAGTTGACAGGGGTTAGAACTCTATTTAGTCTTTTTTCCTTACATTTGAGAAGCATATAAAATTTATATTAACACTATTAGAGTGGTTTTAACATGTAATAATTATCAACCTTATATCATTGTTCATAAACCATGCATATGTCTCACATGGGCATAAACTATCTTGTAGTCTATGTTGGTTGTGTCACCTGTAGGTGGCCATAAAGGAGGAAGTAAAGAGTTTACTATAGGTGTACATCTATGTAAAATCACTGTGTTTCATATATATATATATATATAATTTTAAGGTTAAATAGTAATCATTCCTTTACTTAGTGAGCCCATCTCATGCCTTAAAATTATGCTTTCATGAATGTAATATAAATCTACAGATGGCTTAGTGTGAGTTTTAAAGACCATTATAGTTCAACTTTTTCTCTATATCTTGCCTTTGAGGGCCTTATGAAAATGTGTTATAAAAATGTGAGTATTTATTTAACATGGTGATCTAATTTATACCTCTACCAACTTTGTCAAACTTGCATCTATCGACTAACTAGAATTAGCTTGTAGACTGTCAAACTATAGATATTCATTTGGAGAATCATGAACTCCTGTAGGTGGTCATTTCATGTTTGAATTCTATATTTATCTCTCATAGTTCCATCTTGGAGTCATTAGGACATATCCACACTTTGTGAGCTCATTTCATGCCTGTAAACTAGGTTCTCATCTCTCACTGCCAATGTGTTATGTGCCACTACAAGCTACAAGCTCTTTAGGCTCAAAACACTATGTTTATTGAATATCCTCAATGGGAAACTAACTGGGTTAAAACCACTCCACCATCACCTTATTATAATATATAAGACTTTTCTTTAGGTTAAGATGTAGCATATAGGTTTAGGCTATAAGTGAGATACCATTAGACTTGTCTAGAATACAAGACACTTCACCATAAGATGGAACATTGTAGAGCAAAAATGTATTTCAGAGATATCAAGGTAAAGCTTCCCTTAAGCAACTTTTCTTGCTTTGATTGATTGCAGGATATGTGATGGATCCTAAATGAACACCATGAGCCATGAGTGACTTGAGAAACATCATTAAAGTCATAAAATTTAATGCGACCATATCTATTAGGATTTTTGATGACCTTATCTTCTTTGTACATGCCTAGAAGTAATTGTAGATGATTGCCATATGGAAGAGTTTTGACCAGTCTTTGTTCATATTTTGAGAAACCTCTCTCAATCAACCTCCAAGCCTTCCAATGCAAAATTTACATGGATAAATTAGATTCCATGCTTTGATATGTTGAAAATAGGTACATTATCTAAATTTAAACCATTAATTGAGAACAAAACCTTGAAATTGATGAAATCATCTCCTACAAACTATAATGTTTGCACTTCCAACACAAGGAGAATGATCCTACCTATCAAATCATGTTTCACACATTCAAACCAACTTAAAAATGCATATGAAGAAAATTCTCTACCAAAACACACACAATGCTTAGAAATATTAGATCAATGCAACAAATGAGAAAACCTGTAGGTGATGGGAATGTGAAGACACTTTTGAGTCACTGTCATTCTTAGAGTTTGTTCATGAAGAAAAAACCATCAATATGTAATATATGGCCATGGAGCTAAAGACCATGAAAAGTGATAACATCCACCAAAAAAATTTAGATTAGTTATTTTCCTTCTATCTGTACTAGTATAAAATTGGTTGGTCTTGTTTGACTTGCACAAGAGAGAGATGTGATAGGTATATGGAGTTTTATAATTTTTGGAGTTATCAAGACTACCTAAGCATTGATATGAGATTTTGGGATTTGAAGGGTCACTTGAAGTAGCCACAAGTGCCAAGATTAATGTACAGTTTGTACAACTTCCTAAAACTACTTATTTTGTAGTTAAACTCCTTTATGCATTGATCCCTGTAGTTTGTCAGTTAAAAATAGTTTATCTGACATTGACACAAGGGACATTGGATAAAAATTTGGCATATCATTTTTAATAATGAAATTGTGTAATTTATCAAAGTGGCCCAAAGGTGTCATAATATGACATAGGGTAAACTTAGATAATTGTAACTAAGGTTAAGACATATTATTTGACCTCTTTTAAGACCACGGTGGACATTTTAGGACCTAGGATAGCTCATGAAAAGTGTGAAATTATGTGGGGGTTGACTTGTTTAACCAAGGGGTCAAATTAGTCAATATTAAACACAACTACCAATTGTTTATTTGGTAAATTATGGGTGAAGTGACAAGAAAGCAGTCTCCACTATTGCAAGTAACTCACAAAGCTCTCACCAATCTTCTACCTGGCCTGACTCAAATTAAATATTGAAATATCAAGCTCGAGATTATAGGAATTTTTTTGTAAACATTTATTTGAAAGATCATCAAAAAATTAAGAAGCCACTCTAAGTCCTATCTAGCTAAAATTTAGGGAAAGAAAAGAAGCAAGTAGATGTCACTATAAGCCACTGGATAACAAACAATGGAGAACACTTTTAAATGTTCCTTAGGGTATCCTTTGCCATTATATTTTTCAAATTTTAGTGGCTCATATCTTGTATGAAATTATATTTGGAGGTAATCCATGTTAGATGGATATGAGCACACATCATCCAATTTGAACTTTTTGGTCTACTTCCATGTTTGAATGGTTATAATTACATCCTTCATTTGCTACAATTATTGGAATGAGAAGCTAAATGGTATAGATGGTTTTGGTTGTGGTTTGGTGATCAAAGGTGGATTAACTTTACCAAGGTCTAGTGGGGGAATGAGGTATTATAGAATGTTGGTTTGATGGTCTAATCAACTGGGAAAACACATATGTGCATTTGGATTAGGTTGCTGGTATGGTATGCATTGTTGATAAACATTCTAGTTAAGGTTTGGAATATGGCTTTGATTTTGAGGGAACTATTGCTATGATAGAGGTATAGGGCTTTGTGGAAAGTACTATGCTTGGTGGGTTTGAATAGTAACTTATTGTTGACTAGTCAAACCTTATTATATAAATGATACCCATTATTGACTAAAGCCCTGCTATTGAACTGTTGGGCCCCTATTGTATATGAGGCACACATTGGGTAATGTTAATTGTTTGCCTAATGGGTACTTTCTTTAAGTTGAGATCTATTTATAGAGTAAACATATATCATGAAATGGGCATTTATTGGATGTTAGGTATATGTTATTGACCAATAGGAAAACATTATTGATTAGATAATGTCTGTGATGAAATCACTATTTGTTGTGGTGGCATGTTGGTCTTTGTCTATGTTCATAGAATATTAGTTTCCACCTATTGAGGTAGGATAGTTTTCAACACTTATTAGGGTAGAGTGTTAGTTTATGTTTGCTACTTCCCCCTTGTTGCATGTTTGATGAAGCTACTAGTTGAGGGGTGGTAGTGGCCTGCTATGGTTAGGAACTAAGCATGCTTTCCCCTTGTTATTATGAATTGTTTACTATATTAGTGAGAGGTACCTATTATTATGAATTATTTTATGGTGTATGCAACCCACCTTGGTTCAAATTAGGATACACTTGCGTGTTATCCACTATGTTTTGAAAATGGTCTTGGGTAGAAGCTACACTTGATTCCTTAATGGTTGGGACATTGAAGATGTTTCCAACAAACATATTTTGGAAAAATTAGTCTATTTTCAGATCAATGTGGCTTGAAGAATCAATTTTCACCCCTGTTGAAGGAGCTATCTCTATAAGTGGGGTGTTTTAAATGACCATAACATTGAAATTTTGAGCTAAATTGAGATACGTCTGATATTCCTGCTACATCTATGTGAATTGGTCAGCCATTGGACCCTTTCATTTTGCAAGTGCATTAAGATTTTGGTTAGGTATTAACATTAGTGCCTGATGGTAACTAATTGAGACCTGTTCAAATGGTGTGATGCAAGGTGCATTTTAGGCACTCTAACTAAACTAGGTAGACTTTCATGGGGAAAGTATATCAATTTTTTTTCTCTTACCTCTATAGACCTGATTAAAATCTTGTCCCTATTTTCAAGTGAGTGATGATCAAAAAAATATGGGTCATAACTTGTTGGCATGGTTACATAGTAGGGCTACTACTGTTTGACCTATTTGATGATGAGTGACACATTGGCAAGGTATTGGGCTATTTGTTCTTGATCTTACCTTGAATAAAGAGGTGCATTAGCATGGTACAATTTCACACCTTGTACATCCTCTACATAGCTAAATGCACTCCTCTTTTCTTCCTCTACATAGACCTCACACCACTCCCCCATTCATTCACATTCCACCACCAAGATCTTGTTAACAATCCTCTACCTAAGTCCCACACTTTATCACAGACTTTCACACACTAATCACACAAGATCATAGAGTGTGCAACTCACAGACACATGGTCATAGACTTGCATGCACTCCTTAGGTTTCACCTCAACTCAACCACCTGTTAGTCTACTCTGAACATGTGGTTCAAAAATTGGCATAAAATTCCATTAGATTTCAAATTCCATGCCTTGTATTTTTCCACCAATAAAGTGGGGTTGTTGGGAATAATTATAAAATTAATCATTCTAACTCTTGCCTCCACCATGCCTACCATGGAGGCTGATTAAAAAACAACATTTATTATTGCTCTTGTATTCTACATGTTATATATGTGTAACATATGTATTCTTTAGGAATAATAATGAAGGATGATAGAGACACCTTAATGTATTATAGTCAAATTCTTGGTATATAGTCATAACATAGATAACTTGCCTATGTGTATATACTTTATATACCTACTTTGTATCCATTGTATTCTCTCCCCTATTCTTTGTTAATGAATATAAGTTGTATTTCTTGCAAGTAAGACTTCCACTCCATATGAATGTGTTTTGATTATTCTATCTAAATAATTCATCCTACATTCACTCTACATATCCATAATCAACTATCCCCCACACACCTTAATCCTGGGCGCCATGGTGTAGATCAACTAATATCAAAGCACTAATCTATTCTATTTTCTATGCCTATAACCATAAGAACAAAATGAGAGATATAAGGTTTATTAGTCATTTATGTTTTAGAGACTCCATTAGAATTCCATAACAAAATCAAGATGGATGATACCTAAAATCAACTTGAGGTAGCCTAATAAATCCATATGCTCATCATCAAAGCTCTAGAGGCATAACACACCAAACATTTTGGTCAGTTTCATGAGTTAATGATACAACTCAACCTAACATCCTCCCCTTCATCTCAACAACATGATCCAAAATGGTTTTAGCAATAAACCCACTTTAAAGTACAAGTCAATCTCAACATCCCTTTGTTTGAAGGTAAAATTAATGTCAAAGTATTGGATTCCTAGATTCAACAACTTGAGGCATAATTCTCTGTCAACTCCTTCATTGATGATGAAAATATCAATTTTTCAATACTAAAGATGTCCGTTCTAGTTTTTCACTGATGGGAGAACTTTAGTGCACAACATGCACAAGAGTCTATTTCAATATAGTCCTGGGAAACTTTTGTTGATGCATTAAAGGAGGAATACTACCCTATATGACACTTTGAATATGAACACATCAAGTTATAACGATTATTCTAGTGCAATGATCAATCTATGGAAGACTACACTAACATATTACATGATTTCTCCTTATGCTTCCAAGAGAATTTGAGTGAACAACATAGGTTGTTGAAGTACATGAGTGGAGTCTCACCTTATCTCTATGTGAAGATGGAGTTATTGAATTCTAACACATTAGGACAAGTATATCACAATGCCATCAAGTTTTAAGCCAAGGCAAAAATGAAATAATGTGTCACCTCTTCATCCAATATAAAGCACAAAGACCCACCATCACATAATTCCACATCACAACCCCCTATGTAGAAGTAACAACAGTTTTTTACATTAGAGTGCATAGCCTTAAAATATTGTACAACACTTAAAGGATCTAGTGCCTTCTAATTTAGACAAAGGTAAGAAGAATTTCAATGACAAGTGGTGTCTTCACCATCTCTCATCCACCCATGATGAATCCAAATGCTGTACACAATAGTCTCTACTCATGTAATCTAAATTAAGACCCATACCAATAGATAATACTAATGCAAATGCCTCTTGTCTAAGCACTAACTCCACTATGATCAACATCTTTGAAGAACACAAACATCTCTTTCACAATTAGTTCTAAGTGAAGGGTCAACCTCTCCACATCATCATTGATAATGGAAATCAAAAGAACATCATTACATAATCCACCGCATAATGCTTTGGTATTACCTTAACTATACACCCTACATCTTATTCTCTGGGGTTTTTGCAACAAGGCAAATATATATAGGTTTGATGACAATGCACTTTTTAGTATAATTTCAAGTCAATGGAGGATAAAATTATTTTTGACATCGCACCTATAAAGGTATATGACATTTTTCTAGGAATACCATATTTATTTGACTGCAAAGCTACATATCAAGCCAAGCCATAATAGTGGGTTATCCATGTGCAAGATCACTTCTACAAACTCTTTAAGTCAATGACCTCAACCAAAGTCACCTTGGTCTCTGTCAAATAGTGTCACAAGTTCATATCACACATGAAAAAGTTTGTGTTACTTATGGTTCACCTTGATACACTTGTATAGTCAAAAATGACAAAGTGCACCTTGGTAGCACATAGTACTCACATGCCATCATAGTGATAGTAGTTCGATAAGTTATTGGATTATCAAAGTGAAGTATTTATATAAATTGAAGGTCTTATAACACATTTTAAATTAAAACATGACATCACTTTGGTCCCTAAATAACCTCTTCCAAATAGCCCTTGTATCACATATAAGTTTGGGAGAATGATGAAGTCTAGTGCTAGATAGAAAAGCTCCTCAATCAAGGCAAGATCAAGCCAATATATTTACCTTGTGGAAGTTTGATAGTCCTCACACCCAAGAAGGATGGGTCTTAGTGAATCTAAATAGACTATCATGCACTCAACAAAATCATGGTGAATAATCTATACCCACTACCATGCATTGATGACCTTCGATACTAACTACAAGGTGAGTAATAATTAATCTAGATCGATCTGAAGTCATGTTACCATCAAGTTTGATTTCAACCTAAAGACATCTAGAAGGCAAAGTTCAAGACATGGGAAGAATTATACAAATTTTTGGTTATGCCTTTTAGCCTCACCATTACACCAACTATATTCATGTGCTTGATAGATGATCTACTTAGGCCCTTCCTAAACTCTTTTATCATCATTTATTTGGATGACATTGGGAGGATCATATGGAGTACATATTGTACATCCTAGGCACTTTATACCAACACAAGTTACAAGAAAACTTAGCAAAGTGTACCTTAAGCATAACTTAAATCTAATACTTGGGCTACATTACTGACTACACTATCATCAAAGTATATCCACAAAATGTCAAAGCGATTGAAGATTGGCCTAATCTATGTAATCTCATAGAATTCAAAAGTTTTCTTGGACTTTCTAACTTCTACAATAGGGTAATCCTTGGTTTCTCACACATCTCTTGGGCTCTCACCCAAATAACATGTGTAAGATCCAAGTTCTATTGTACACATGTATAAAAACACACTTTTGAGATGATCAAGCAATGCCTATATGTGACACCTATTCTTGTAATACTCAACATTATGCAGATGTTAAAAAATCACACTGATGAATTTGATTATGTACTCAATGTAGTGATCATATAACATGGACATCCAGTCACATATCACTTAGAAACATTCAGTGACATAGTGAAAAAGTACTCTACCTATGAGAAATAATTGTATGTTATTGTGCAAGTAATCTAGAAATGGTGACACTACATTTTTGATAGGGAGATGGTTGTTCATTTAGACCATAAACTACTTTAGTTCTTTTAGTCATAGAATAAGCTAAAAAATGCACTCCACATGAAATGGATGACTTAACTACAATAGTTACATCTCATGATCAAGCATAAGAAATGGAATGATAATAAATATGCATAATGCCCTAGTTAACTTCCAGTTCACATGCTCATCATAGTGCTGGACATGCATGGACATAACTTCATAGACTGGGTACCCCTCTACTCAACTAATTAAGAATTCATAATAACTTACACCAACCTTGTACATGCTAAACAAGTGTCAAAGTTCTTATCTGACTAGCTTCTCTACAAGCATGGATATCTTTGGGTTCCCTCTAGTGCACATCACCAATGCCTCTTCTAGGAGGCACAATATGCCAAGACCCTGGGACACTTTAGTGTGACAAATACTCTAGCCAAATTGAAATCAAACTTATAATGGCCATACACATACACACATATCGAGTTCCACATTAAGTTTTGCATTCCTTATTGCATTACCAAGCCCACAAATAAGAAGCTAGGACTTTACACACCTCTACCAGTTTTATCCAGACCATGGGTATCAATCAACATGGATTTCATGATTGGGATACCTATGATGAAATGACAACATGGCATTGTGTTCATTATAGTGGATCAATTTTCCAAGATGGCTATCATGGTCATATTCAAGAAAGACATTGATTTAATTAACACTGTGTAGGCATTTTTCAACCATGTTTGGGTTTATTTTGGGTTACTAACATCCATCATCTTTGAATGTGATCCATGCTTTATGAGTCATTTTTGGCAATAATTATGGGATTTGATGGGTACATAGCTAGATCGGTTAAAAAATTTACATCCTCAGATAGATGGGTAAACTAAAGTGGTCAATCACATAATTTTTTATCTTATACGAATGTATAATCATGCACACACTTGCACGTAGGATGACAATTCTTATACATTCAATATGCCTATAGTAAGGTTATTCATAGCTCTACTGGTAATAGTCTATTCTATACATGTCTTAGGTTTCAACCTTTAACACCACTAGACATCTCCTACCATGCATAGTCAAGCACTAAGTTACATGCATGGGAATAAAAGCAAAAAAAGCTGAGAAGATTCTATGCCACATCTAGTCTATTCACCAATAGGTTCAATATATTCTCTCTCACACTTAAGCTAAGTACAAGGAAATCCATGATGCGCATTACACACCTCATTTATTTTGAGTTGGAAATAAAGTATAGTGGTAACTCTAGATGGAGTGTTTCATAGGTCCACACCAAAAGATCAAGCCTCTACAGTATGGTCTTCACACTATTTTGTACATAGTTGGTGAGAATGCCTTCATTCTTAATCTACCTTAATACTTGGGCATGCACCCAATCTTCAACATGAAGCTTATCAATCCTTACACTCCATCGATTCTTGATCCAAAATTGACACAACATCCTTATGATTTAAATCATAAACACTTGTACCTAAAGAGAAGGACCATCATTGATGTGACAGACACACACATGTGCCATGACATAAATCAACTTCTCAGAGTGGTCAAGTTTAGGTAACACACTGATCAAGCTAAGTGGTACACCTTGCATAAAATTTAGGTATAGATCCACCAATTACACACTAATGCAATTGATACCATTTCTCCTCAATAAAGTGTGAATGATTCATGCATAACCTATACATAACTGAATACACTCCTCATTCATTCCTTTATAAAGAGTTCACACCACTCCTCCATTCATGCACATTCCATTGCTAGGTGCTTATTTCCATTACTTCACCTAAGTCTCACACTTTATTGTAAACTTTTTCATAGAGTGCACACCTCACAGACACTTGGTTGTAGACCAACACACACTCCTCAAGCTTGACCTCAACTCAACCACCTAGCAATCTACTTTGACTGTGTGGTTTTATAATTGGCATAGAATTAGCCATTAGCATTCAAATCCCATACCTTTAATTTTTGATGCCAATAAAGGGGGGTTATTGGGAATGATTAGAACATTAATCATTATGACCTTTGTTTCCAATGGAAGCTCAACTACCACGCTTTCCATGGAGGCCAAATAAAAAACAACAATTATTATTGATCTTGTATTATGTATGCTATATATGAGTAACATATGTATTCTATAGGAATAATAATGAAGGATGATCATGAAACCTTAATGTATTGTAGTTTAATGTCTGGTATACAATCATAACATAAATAACTTGCCTGTGTACATCTACTCTACATACCTACTTTATAGCCATTGTATTCTCTCCCCTATAAATTTTCAATGAATAAAAGTTGAATTTACAAGTAAGACTTCTACTCCATTTGAATGTGTTTTTATTGTTTTGTTTGAATACTTCATCCTGCATTTATTCTACACAGCCATAACTTATTTATTTCCCACCCACCTCGATCTTGGGCCCCATAGTGAAGATTAGCTATGATAGTAGGTCTTATCCTTGTTATGTATAATGAATAGAATAAGAGGGCTATAGATTCATCTCATAAGCTATGTCATGTCCATGTGGACCTTGAGTGAAGGGGTCATTTATGACTATGTTCTCATAATCTATATTATACATGGTCCCACTACATGTATAGTGAGGCATATCCAAATCTATGGCTAATATTTCTCAAAGAAAAAACTTTGATGTTCACAAATGCTCAAAATGTGGTCTAAAAATGTAACTTTTCAAAGCTAAAAAAATGATCCAAAAACTATCACTAAACCACACTTAGTTATTTAAAAGAGGTCTAAATATGACTCATGAATGTGGTTTTGGAAAATAAACTTTATCTTTTGGAAAAATTCTTAAAGGTAAAATGTCTATGCTAGGTCTAAGGAAAAATAAAGTTGGAAGGAAAGTGTGGAATGGGTCTTTCGAAAGATGCTTCGAAAAAATATAATCTAGGTCTGATAATGAAATAAAAGGTTTTAAGTCTTTAGCCAACATCAAAAAACTAGACTTAGAAAGGAATGAACTAGGTCTAAAGCATGAAAACAATACTAGGTCTTTGGACAACATCACAAATCTAGACTTGGAAACAAAATGGTTAAGGTAAAAACTTGAAACCAATGTAACTCTAAGGTAAATGGTTTGAAACGCTTTATCTAGACACATGAATTAATCTCAACACATGAAATTAAGATAAACTCAACCTTGGCATAAATAACATACTTTAGACATGTGTCTAAAACTAATTGGGAAAGTCAATCTAAAGTAATAAACTAAAAGCAAAGAGCAAAACATCTAAGCCCAAGTGATAAGCAAGACTCAAATGTAAACTAGCTATACTTAGAGTTATACTTGAAGAATGAGTTTCAACTTTAGTTTGAGATGGTAAATTAGTTTGAGACACATGAAAGTAAACCACTCCTAGGTTTAGGCAAAGGTATTTAAATCAAGTAAGAAATTGATCCAAGTTACATAATCCAAATGTAAAAGGTGAACTCCAAAGCCCAAATTAGGCAAAACATCAGCGTAGACCAATAAATTTTGGATCCAAACTTTGAAAGATGAATTTCAAACTTGCTATAAAAGGCTCAGATTTTCAAATGAATAATGGTCTAAACTCAAATAGAAAACAAAAAGACACCTATTGGGACAAAGGTACACAAATGTTTTTAAACTTAGTTTTGAACAAAGGCAAATGTATTGGGACAAATTAGGTAGTGTAATAATGTCTCTTTGAACAAGTGTACAAAAGTGGTTTTGAAAATTTCGATCTAAAGTAAATGTTTTGAGTGATTTCGATAATGTAATACTTATTTACTCAAATTGGTGTGTGTAATGTGTTTTATTTTGAAGTTTTTGACTTGTTTTGGATGTTGTTTGACACAAAAAACAATCTAGACCTAAAAAAAATGAAATTAAAATAATAAGAAAAACACCTAAGTGCATGTCTTACACTAAAAATGATAAGGTTGTATAGTCTATGCCAAAGTTTATATTAATATAACAATACTAAAAAAGAATTAATTGTTAATCCAAAAAAGTAAGAGTTTATTTGGTTAGAGTTTTTTAATCTCCCCTCTATCTCTCAAGCATTGATACATGGCAAGGAACTTAGAGTCCATAAGCAACTCGATATTTGGCAGAATTTTCCATGGAAAGTGGGGTTGATCTAAATCTATTTTTTTTAATGCATTCTAGATGGCCTACACATATGGATAACATAAGGGAAATAATCACTCTAACTGGATCTAAACTACCTAGCTTATTATGCAATGGTATTGTTCTTTGCATAACAAGTTCAACCATGCACTTCTTAGTGAATTTTGATGTCTAGCTACTGCATAGTTTGGGTACCCATTGAGATTGTTAGGCTAACTGCTTAGCCACTATCTAATCCAATAGTTTACCTAATTTGTATACCCCACTAGAGAGTGGGGTTAGAATAGTGCTAGGAGATGAAACCCCAGGTCAAAGTCCTCCTAAAAAACTAATGAGGAGGCTATGAACTCCCACTCATAAGCCAATGTAGAAAAATAAATAAATAAAAATGGAAGAACTTTAGAGTTATTTTTTAGTCACCCAAGTCATCTAGAGCATGGAGAGAGCTACATGACTTTTATTCACTTCTAAGACTCAACCAAATAAGCAAAAATGATGCACTTTTGATCACCCAAGTTTCCTAAAGGGGACGGGGAGAGCATACATGTGAGGTTTTACTAAAAATAAATTACTTAAGAAAAAGAAACTAAGTACTATTGAAAAAAAAGAAAGCAAAAAATAAAATCTCTTAGGAGCACTAAATCTATTATTTTTATTTTTCTTCTTTAAGCACTTAAAAAAATGTGAAGTTAAGTTTGGCCCTTTGTGTTTGAACTTGTAACTTTGAAAAAACAAAAAGTAAAGTTGTTTTATAGGTAAATTTAAGCACCAAAAATATAAGTGTGAATGAATTTTAAAGTGATTAAAACCTTCATTTTTTGGCCTAGTTTCTTAAAAAAAGTGTTAGAGGATTCACCTGTATTTGTTTAAAATGGTTAGTCAAAATCAACTTTCACTTTTGAAGCTCTCAGATTTTAGTCGTAGGGAGAAGTCATTGTTTACTAGACAAGGTGAAGTCACCATTTTCCAGTAAAACTATGATAATAAAATGAAGCTTTCTAGAGGCAATTTGGCATTGCTTAATTACACAAAAAACCTTCCTCCTCTTAACAATTTAACATTATAAGTTTAGCTTTAGAGGTTCTTGGAACAATGGAAATGACACTTGTATTTATAGGTTTTCAAACTAAATCTAACTCAAGTGTAGTTAGGTTAGGGAGGGGACAAGCAATTAATATTTTGGATAGAGATCCCATTTATTAAGCATGGATCACCACTTTTGAATTTGAGGTATTTATGAAGATATTTATAATTACTTGAATTAGAGAATGATGACATCACTATGACCTCATTTTCATTAAAAATTTCATTTTTGGAAAATAGATATTCACTAATTGAACATGGAATTTTCACTTAAGTAGTTAATTGAATTTGCTCACTTAATTAATTTTGCTTAGGGTTTTGACATTTTTGGAATTGGTTAAGTGCCCCACTTAATGAGTCAAAAGGTTAATTTATCAATTTGTAAGGTCATAATTTGACTAGGGATGAACCCGTGGGAGGTTATCATTGCATACATGATTATATCCCAAATAAGGATGTCTTGACATGATTTTGGGCAATTATATCCCATGTACAGATGAAATTGGGACGTTTAGTGACTTCTAAGCTTAATTTGTGTTTGATAGAAATCAATCTGACGTCTATTTAGACATGAAATGTAGCCAAAAAGGAGTGTATACAATACTAAGTTAAGATGGGTCCACATAAAGAGAACAATCAGTACACACATGATAATGTGTGCTTAGTGAATAGATGTTAGACTCAACAGATAATGCATCCATAAATGTGAGCAATCAATGCAATAGTGACACTTTATAGTTGCACAAACTCAGTGTGAAAGAGAGAAAGTATGGCCCATAATAGCCTCCCCTTAAATTAATCAGTAATGACCCCTCTCAAAAAATTTAACAAGTACATAATATGCTTGATATTAGATAGACTCAGCCAAGAATGCATCCATTAGAAATTAGTTCTTTTGATGTAAAAATAGAGAAACACACATGATAATGAAAAAACAAATAAGGATTTTGGGCTCTACCAATAATGCACCTAAGAAGAGTGAAACAAGATGTGGAATAAATAAAGGAGAGATATAAAGTTTTTTTTACCTGTGAGGGGGTTTGACATCCTGCCAAACCATACCTCACCCTCCATTATGAATAAAAAGATTAATAAATAATTATTACATAATAATAAATAATATTTTCCCTCCTTTAAAATACCTCTACCAATAATATTATTTCTATAACAAAAAAAATTAAAAACTTTCTACTAGAAAATCTACCTCCAAAAAATTACATCCACTAGCCAAAATTAAATACCCCTAAAAAATAACTCTTTTTAAGTAATGGGAGTGACAAATTTCATGGTGGTCAAGTTGTGTGCCTACCGTGAGGCCAAAAAATAAAGGAAAACTAGATTGGGGCACTAAGGAGAGACCATTAAGTTACTCAATAGGACATTCTTGTTATTGCAATAAGAGATCTTGTTTCTAACACATGATGAGTGGATAGAAAACTTCCTCTCCCCACCATGAGTGTGAATGAGTTAAACATCCTAATCACATCAAGGGTTTTAAAATAGATTGGTTGAGGTTAATGGGGGTGAATGCCATCCTTTAATTCACTTATCAAGAGATCAGGTCACAAGATACCTGGAGACACGACTGACAATCAATAAAAAATGCCAATCATGGAATAATCATGAACATGATGCTAGGGAAGTTTGTGGGCATATAATTTGATCGCTCATGGATCTAATGAGATCCCTTATTATAGGATTTTGTGTGTCCCACCCTAGTCACTAGGTTACTCTTGATAAAATGCACAAGTTTTACATGGAGGTAGCTTAAGATGGAGATTGAGCAAGGTTAGAACACTACCTAGAGGAGATGACACATTGAAAATAAGTTGGGAGGTCTTTGACAATGTGATAACAACTTAGGATGGCTATATTAAACATCATGAGTGGTTTTTGAAAACATTAGGCTAATAAAGAGCACCATATAAAGTAGAAAGTCTCCTCTTGATCATTCCTTTCAAATTTGCTTCAAAACCTTACATGTCAATCCACACATAATGCATGCAAATGATGAGCCAAAATAATTATTTACTTGATAAAAAGTTACCAAGTCACTCAAACTTTACTAACAAGAAATAATTAAATGCCAAGGCCAATGAGAGAATAATATTGGAAATAAATATAAAGATAAGACTACAAATGAACATAAAGATCTGTATATCTATTTATTCTCAACAATTTATGTTAGAATACAAACTTAAAAATATATTCAAGATTTCAAAAACATCAAAACAATGTTTATTTTACCATCACCACTCTAATACCATGACATAATTATCCAATATTGATGACTAGTGAGAATCAAACATACGAACTCTGTGTTTTTGAATGTAAAAGCAAAGAGAGAGACAAAAATATGTTGTTAAGAATGAAATCTAACATGAACAAAAATTGAGATAACATGTATTTAGAAATTGTCTTGATCAAATTGATTATAATATTTTTAGGAAAGGTACATATATATGGAAGATAGGCATGACCCAACATCTTCACGCATGTGATATTATCTTCCTTAATGCCCTAATAACACATAAGTGACACCTAAACAAGCTTAACAACATGTGTAGGTAAAAACCATTAAATAAAATAAAAACTTGCACTAACATAACAATGAATGAAATTATATGGAAACACAAAATGGTGAAAGTAATAATGAAGAAATTTCTATGAAAATATCGAATAGTGTAAGTAACATTGAATTAAACTATACGGGAACACAAAATGAATAAATTAGTAATGAAAATAACAATATAGAAATACCAAATCAACAAATTTTACCATTAATAACACCTCCTATGATTTTTTATAGAAGACCCATGTACTTGATTGAAGTTGATGAAAATATTTTGAAACCAATTCTAAATAAAATATTTGACTGCCATTCAATAATAAAAGTTGAAACAATTTAATATAATTATTTTGAAAATTTAAATGATACTTAAAGAAGTAAAATGTTTGTTTCACTGATAAAATTGTTTAAGATGAGACCTACAATAAACACCCTAGGACTAATAACATATAATATTTATGGTCAAAACAAGGTAATTTTTGAAAATATACATAATGCATACCATATTATAGGTGTAAAAAAATACACCAAATATAATAGTGCTACCCAACGTGTAATTATAACTTGTATAGTAAGTGGTCAAACAAGGAGAAAACACTTGATTAGACAAACATCCATAACACTGAACATAGATAGAAAAACACTAAAGAAAATAATTGGAAGACTCAAAATACTTGATGATGCTAATACAATGAATTTTGGGCATGCTCTAGTAGACTCCCATGGAAATACAAGGATATAACTAATGATCTCAAAGATTTACTTAGATAATTTTGGAAAGAAAACACGGGTTTCACCCTCTATAAGAGATGTAGTGAAAAAGAAGAGTTGGTTCTCATAACTATGAATAACATTTAAAAAATTTATTGGATATGACCCAAACACAATTATGCTCTAAGATTTTACATAAATATTCACAAATTTCTATTACTCAAAGATATTTTGAGATGGACGAACCCTTATACGTCAAAATAAATCACACATGCACCACTTGTTGTTTTAGAAAACATGTTGAATTTTCAATGCATTATGATATTTTTCATCATGTACATTGTACTTTACATACAACATTTTTTATGAGTGTGGAATAGAAGTTCCACCAAAAAATTAGGGGAATCTATTCCAACCTTTTTTTTTGAAAGACTAGATGGATAATTTTTAATAACAAAACATGTTTGGATGGAGCTTGCAATATTTGTGGTAGATTACCAAAATTGAAAATTTATATCCATACGAAGAGTAAAATTGAAATTAGATAAGAATAAGTTGGTTTTATCAAATAAAAATATTTGACAAATCAATTTAAAAATGGCAAGATATTTAAAAGGTGTGAGTTTGTACAAAACAAATACTTGTTTCAAAATTTATGGCCAAATTTTGGGAAGAAATTGTTTATACATATGCAAGGCACACATGCAGAGCTTGATGGTTGGATGAAAAATTCAAGTTAATCAAGACACATTCCCATGTGGTTATATATTTTTAGTAAACTTTTTTGATAATTACACATTGCAATTGCAAATGGAAGTTCAGTCATAGTCATATAACTTAATATTGATTTCCATCTTCATGCATATAACATGGATGCATGCACTTGACTAACAAATTATTATAAAAAAATATTAATGAAGCACCATTTTTATGTTAGTGATGATCGATCAAATTATAAAAATTATGTGCAAGGTTATTTTGATATATTCTATAGAAAGTTGATTAAGAGGAACATTATTTTTAATCAACATAAAATTTTGTCAGACAATTACACATCATGATTTAAGACTGCAAAAATGTTTGAGTGGTTGAGAAAGATTCATATGACCACTAGTGTAAAATATATTTATATTTTCACTAAGGATATCCATGTAAACTGGGAGCACAATGGTGTTAAAGCACATGTAAAAATATTTCTTGAAAGAGAGGATTTGAATTTCGAAGATGGCACCGATTTGATTGATGTAAAAATCATTATTGAATGGCTCAACAAGAAAATTGTTTATGGTGCCCAATAAAACTCTAGTGTTTATAGATATTTTTAGTTTATTTAGGAAGAACAATTGGAAAGGTATGGGGATTGTATGATTGTAATAGGATCAAGTGAGTTCCACTCATTTTTTATATATAATGTAGGTTTTTGGATAGTTCATATGAGGCACATGTCATGCTTTTATTATACATGTGTTGAATTTGTTTATAATGAGTGTGAGTGACAATAGTGGGTGGATGAATGGATATATAGACCTCTAAGTCCAATCAATACATATCAAGTTACAATAGCATTACAACTTATATATATGACATCATTACATGACTTTGACCATCTAGTGTAACTAGGTACGAGATGAATTTCCAACCATGTACAAGATTAATCATTATGTACTAAATTCTCAATATTAATCGACATAATTATTATAAAATATTTTACTTTAAGATGCAAGCATGTTTTTAGAATCATATTGGATGAGGATAATGAAGAGGGAATAAATTACTACTTATGTCAGTGTGCAAAGGAAGAAAATAAATTGGCTTCCTTAGTCATAGATGGAAAAAACATTGACTATTCCACTTGGTATATGGTAATTAATATAACTTGGCTTCATCAATAACCTATCAAAAAATAATACATATGGTTGTTTGAATACTATGGAATACATAGGAAGATAATACATTATTCAAATCTGGTTCTTGCAATAAATATCCTTTTTCTCAAATATTAGGGGATACCATAAAACAAGAATCTATGATAAGTTTGTGAGTATGACCATTAATAAATTATTGCTACTATCAAGAGTAAAGCAAATTACAGTGGCTTGTTGGATTGAATTTCCAAGTTATGTTGAGTTCTAAAATTTAAATGTGTTTGATTTTATCAAATTTTATTGATTTTGTAGATAGTACATATAAAGGGTAGATGCAAGATAATAGTGGGAAAAAGGCGGGGGGCGGGGGGGGGGGTATAAAGTGACACTTTTTCTAATTAAAATAATAATAGTTGAACTTGGAAAGAATGTTAGAGACACTTCAAATTTTTTTTTAACAATAACATAAGAACAAGAATTGTGGCATATTGAATGTAATTTCTAAATATATAATTTTTTTAATACCTAGATGATAAAAGTGTGTGAAATAGATGCATTTATGACAATAAGTTGGTCATTTTTTGTAAAATGATAAAGAGATTGCATGTATATGAACCCACTTTTTTGATTAAATGAATGAATTTTTGTATGAAACTTAATATATAGATATGTCAAATGTTGAAGATTGTTGAGAATATTTTTTATTATATGTATAGTTTTTAAATAATTTTACAAGTCAAGACAACTGGAAAATTGAAATTGAGAGTGTACAAACACAAAATTTTGACCTTAACTTCGTGAAAATCATTTTTTTAAAAGCATAGTTGACAATGTGTAGATTGTTGAGATATAAGTTTTATAAAATTTTGATTAATATTCAAAAAGTTATCAGAGAATTTGTGATGATATGTATATAGTCCATAAAGAGGTATGTTATGTATAAATTAAGTAATAATTATAAATAATATTCTAACATTAAAAAAAATTATATATTATAAAACTATGCTTTCCCCTCTACAAACTCTCTCTCTCTCTCTCTCTCTCACACACACACACACACACACACACACACGTGTATATATATATATATATATATATATATATATATATATATATATTTAAATAATAAAATCTACCTCATCAGATGTATCAACAAAGACAAAAAATATTCTTAAATTTCTCAGAAACCAAGTGGGCTGCTCCATGGTTGGTTTTAGGCTAGGTTCAAACCTCCCCAAGCCTATACCCAAGGCGAATTTGGAGGGAAAACACAAAATTAAAAGATTGAAATGTTGAAAGGGAAAAGGGCATACACCCTTTTAAAGATGCATTTTTTTTGTTTTGTGCATTTTTTGTGGTTGTTTTTGCATTTAAAGACGTACTTTTTTGTTGTGTTTTTATTTTTGTGTACAGTTTGAACTAATTTTTTTTGTTTGTGTGTCAAGGATATATTCACTAAAATAAATTTACATTTAATATATATTACATTTTATATTATTATACTTTAAATTTATTTTACTAAACATTAAAAATTAGGGCTACTTTACATTTTATGAAATCAATTCTAAATCTGTAAGAGTTACCATTTAGAAGTTAGTTTTTTAAAATCCCATCTGGTCAATACTTAGTTTTAAGAATTTTAGGATTGGAAGATAGAATAAGAAATAAGGTTTCAAATCATGTTAAGTATGTAATAGATTTATACCATTGATTATGCCCCCTATTTTACCTAATTGAGTACACCCTACCTACTTTACATACTTGAGTATGCCCTACCTGATTGAATACCTGAGCTTGAAGGTGGATTTTGAAATAATTTATGGGATTTTCAATCAATGGGTCTATCAATATACATAAATGACTACCCTAAAGCTTGTAACTTGTAACATTCCTATAGTCATGATACGATCACTCATACAAGACATATACCACATACCTATTACAACATGTATGTATGCAATCACTCATACATGACATCTACCTGTAGTCATGATATGACAACTTATACTAGACATGAATATATCTTTTCACCCTAATAGACTCCATTCATAATAAAATGAATTGAAACACCATCAAAAGTCATTATATAAAGATACCATTTACTCTAAAATAAATTTTAGACAAATGGTCAATCTATTCATTCTTATATTCCAATATCATGCATTATTACAAAGTTATATAGAATAAATTCGTATTATAGCACTCCAAATTCACATAAGACACTTCCTCATTGACCCTCATCATCCCTATTCACTCCCTCATCAACCATAGTATTAACTTATCATCCCTAGTCATTCCCTCATCAATTATCATTTCCCCTCATTATTTTAAATCACTACTTCATTGGATATCATCATCCCTCATTATTTTTAATCACTCCCTCATCATCCCTAGTTACTCCCTCATCATCCCTAATCATCACTCCTTGTCCTTGATCATCCCTAAACACTCCCTCATCAAATCTCATAATATCTAACCATACCTAATCACTCTCTCATCATCCCTCATCATATCTCATCACCCCTCATAATCCCTAGTAACACTCTGATCATCTGTCATCATCCCTAATAACTCCTTCATAAACCATCATCATTTCTGGTTGTCCCTAGTCAAACCTTTATCATATTTTATTATCCTTCATCATGCATCATCAACCCTCATCATCCTTTATCATCCCTTATCACTCCCTTCTCATCCATCCTCATCCCTCATTATCCCTTATCATTCCTTATTGGCCCTCATCATACCTAATCACTCCACCATCATCCCTGATCACTCCCTCATTGAGTGGGTTCTAATCTAGTAGTAAGTAGAAATTTAATTTAGACTTAACAATATCTTTTTAAGATGAATCTTGAATGGTTTTTTGATTAATTTTGTTGTGATTAGAGTGTACTAGGATAATTATTCTCATTCATGATGAGGATGAGGTTAAATCCTTCTTCTAGACATAATTATTTATTTTCTATTTTGGTTACAAACATTAAGCAAAAGGGATGAATAATTTTGGATCTTTTCCTGTTTACAAGTTATTCTCATAGAATGATGTGGGTCACGAGTATAAATTATTAGAATTTGTGCTTCGAAATTTTCTATGGCATGTTTTCTCCTTGCATTTAAATCTTTGCACTTGTGTAGGAATTATGACATGAAAGTGGAGAGGGGGCTGATCAAAACTACCATTGCTTGCATCTTCTTCTTTGGTGTGGTCTCCATAATGTATGTTTAGTGTTTTATGTTTAGGTTTAGTGTTTGTCATTTAGGTATCATTTTTAGGGTTTTGGGTCAAGGGTTTAAGTTTCAAAGTTTATAGTTCAGTGTGTGGGTTATGGCATTTAGGTTTTAAGATTTAACATTTATTCAATTTTAGGATTTAGGGTCTATGGTTTTGGGTTTGAGATTTTATGGTCTGGGTTTATGGTTTAGGGTTCAAATTTAAATGTTTAGGGTTTAGTGCTTAGGGTTTAGTTTTAATATTTTAAGGGTCAAGGTTTTGGGTTTAGGGTTTGGGGTTTAGTGTTTAGGGTTTAAAGTTCATGATTTTAAATTTTGTGTTTAGGGTCTAGTGTTTAATATTAAGGGTATAAGGTTAAGGTTTTATGGTTTAATGTTTAGGATTTAGGATTTTAGGCTTATGGTTTGGGATTTAGGTTTAAGGCCTTAAAGTTTAGGTTTCAGGGCTTAGGGTCTACGGTATAAAGTCTAGGGTTTAAAATTTTAAGGTTCTAGGTTTTAGGGTTTAGGTATTATTTTTTAAGGTTTAATGCTAATGTATTGGGGTTAAACATTCAAGTTATATGGCATTTAGGGTTTATTATATGATTTAGTGTTTATGGTTTAGGGTTTATGGCTTAGGGTTTGGGTTTTAGGGTTAAATGTTAAAGGTTTAGTGTTTAGAGTTCAGGGTTTGGGTTTAATGGTTTTGATGGAAATGGAGTGTACTAGGGAGATTATCTACATTTGTGTTTGGTATGAGTGACTGTATCATGATTACAAGAATATTCATGTATGAGTGACAACATAACTACATGTAGTACTAGGTATGGGAGAAATGTACTGTATGAATGACTATATCATTAATATATGTATGCTATAGGTTGCATGATATAGGCTAGTCATTCATGTATATTGATAGACTCATTGATAAAAAAACTCATAAAATATTTAGTAGTTCATCATGAATCGACCTTCTAACCTTTTACACGAATGTCCCTAGTCACTCCTTTCTCTATATGAGTGAGAATGCCTCCTATCCTTTCAAGATATGGGTTAGCCAATGACCCATATTATTTCTATATATAGGTGATAATTCAAGATTATGGTTTATGGTTAGAGGTTTAGGATTTATAAATTTAGAGTTTAAGGTTTATGGTTCAAGATTCATAGTTTAGGGTATAGGGATTAACATTTAGGGATCAATTTTTAGTGTATGGCTTAATGATTAAGATATGGGGATTATCATTTATATTTTATGCTTAAAGGTTTGAGATTTATGGTTTGTGGCTTAAGGGACTAAGGGTTTAGATTTTAGGGTTTGGGATTTGGTATTTAGAGTTAGGGTTTTAGGTTTCTAGTTTCACACATTTAAGGTTTAGGGTGTAAGGTTCAAAGTTTTGGTCTTGGGGGTTTGGTTGAGGTTTGGGGTTTAAAACTTAGCGTTTAGTATTTAAGGTTTGGGATTTAGTGTTTGGGGATTAGGGATTATGATTTAAGATTTAGGGTTTATTGTTTATGGTTTAGAGTTTACATTTTGGGGTTTGTGGTTTTTGGTTTAAGGTTTAGGGTCTAGGGATTTAGGTTTAGTGTTTAACGTTTCAGGTTTGGGTTTATAAATTTTGGTTGAGGAGTTAATGTTTAGGGTTGATAACTTATGTTTTATGGTTTTAATCTTTGGGTTAAGAGTTTAAGGATTAAGTGTAAGCGTTTAGGGTTTAGGATTTAGGATTTAGAGTTTAGGGATTATGTTTTGGCATTTAAGGTCAGGGGATAAAGGTTTAGGGATTAGTTTATGAGATTTTGAGTTTAAAGTTAGGGGTTTATGGTTTAGAGATTAGGGTTTGGGGTCTAGGGCATAGGTTTTTAATTTAGGGTTTGAGTTTTACATGTTATGATTTATGGTTCTAGGTTTGGTTTCAAGTTTTAGTGTTTAGGGTTTAATGGATTGGGGATTAGATTTTAGGACTTGGGATTTAGGTTTTAAGGTTTAGGATTCAGGGTTTAGTGTTTAGTGTTTAGGTTTAGTGCTCATGGTTTAGGTTTCATTTTTTAGGGTTTAGGGTGAAGCGTTTAGGTTTTAAGGTTTATATTTTAGTGTTTGGGGTTGGTTATTTGGGTTTAAATATTTAGGTTTTAAGTTTTAGGGTTTATGGTTTTAGGATTTAAGATTTAGGGTTTATGGTTTTAGGTTTATGGTTTAATGTGTTAGAATAAAAATAAATGAGAATGGGGGTTAATAAGTCTTAAAAAAACTTTATTTCTATTCCAGCTAAGCATTAATGAAGATTCATTCAAGCATGTGGATTAAATAATGCATAAACAATCAAGTATACAAGCATGAAACATAAGAACACAAGATAAAACAATAAATATGTGGGAAACCCTAAAGGGGATGAAAAATAACTAATATATAAAAATGTAATAAAGTAATATAATATAAACATCAAATTTAATGAATCACTAAATTCAGATGGAATACCAACCCCAACTAGCTCAGCACCAACTCAACTAGGCTTTAACAAGCACCTACTTAAAAGTAGACATCAACCCTCTAGATGAATAAGCAAAAACTCAGTCACCTAAAAAATTTGATCACCTTTATAATAAATTAGTTTTCATACAACAGATGATTATTTCCTTTCTTATCTCTTCACACACTTCTATCCCTCTTAAACTGGTCTCTACCCTTCTTTGCTCAACTAGCCCTCTTCTTGACTTGATTAGGTCATATGACCTTGATATTCATATGAAAAAACTATATAAAAGATTCATCACTGATCCTATATTCTATTATTATGTTATATAATACCTTCTTATACTCACCAATGTGTTATCTTATTCACTTACACTCTACACACTCTACTAGGCCTAAAACTGCCTAGTATTTATACAAGTCATTTGCTCATATCCTTCTTAGTTAGATAAAAACACTTACACTCTTAGGTCCTCCATGAAATGGATATTAATATATCTCATAATCATGAATAAAATGTTATTTTATTCCATTTAGGTCTTACCTACCTAAATTTGGCCTTATCTCATTTTTAGGTCGTATGGAGGCCTAATCCCATTAGGTCTATTTAAAACATGTTACACTTTACCTTTATTGGACAAATTTAAAACACTTCATATAAATGGAAAAATTCATATATAAATCAAATATACCTTATCCAACTTAAATTTATGTCCACAATACATTTTGGTTTCAACCACTACTTGAACCTCTTCTCAAAACACTATTCACAATAGGTCTATGCATACCCAAAAAGTATATCTTGAATAACTAAAGATAAACAAAAATATTCAAATAAAATATGAAAAAAAATAATATATAAAAAATATAAATGACCTCATGTTAATCACCATATTATTTATACTTCTCAACATAGGGCAAAAGTACTCAAACCCTTCTCTGCAAGTAGCCCACTCAGAACTACCAACCAACCTCAAAATATAGTCATGCAAACTTGATATTGAACACCTAAAAGAGTAATTAATATGTAATATGACATATTAAATAGATTATTATATATATATATATATATATATATATATATATATATATAAATATATAAATATAAATATAAATTACAAATATCATAAATTATAATGCTAAAAATTAGTCTTGTAGACCAATCTTTTGTCTTCAGTACACACAGTCAAACTTGAACCAATCATCCCATTTTGGCTTTACCATTTTAATCAATTTAACTAACTATAAAATATTATAAAAAGAATTTATAGGAAATAAATTTTATAAAAACCAACATCATATGCATTGGGTACTTCATCTTAGGGTATAGAGCCTCAAACTCATCATTATAACTTACTTACCTATAATTGCTAGTTTGCCTTAAAGACCAGTCATGAAAATATGAACTTATGACACATGAAAGAGAATAATACAAAAATTAAAATGAATTAATATGATGTTAAAACATCCTCATTACAAACTCCAACAAATATATCATAATATTTAATATCATTATTAGTCTTACAGACCAATCTCATGACCTTCTTGTACACAGACCTCACTGAGTTAGACAAGTCAACTTACGAGAAATTTTTGATATATAAAATGATATCAAAATATTAATTCCAATAAAAAAATATATTATAGGTAATAAAAAACATATCCATTTACTTGTATTAATCCCTAATCCATGATAACATATCCCTAATCACCTTCTCACTTCTAATTAGTTTTCTTACTGTTTGCACCATTAGGATTTTTAGCGATAGGTCAAATTATATGACCATTTTAGTATAACTGAGGGATAGAACCTAATTATAAAAATCCATGGACATAATATACAAGTATCAAGATTCAAACTTCATCCATTTAAAAACTTTTACTCGGTCAACTCTGATTGCTATAATAAATCTCTAAGAAACAAGGCCTTTCCTGTAGGGTCCACTCACTCACCTGACAAACAAATCACACATGGAGGTGCCTAGGAAAATTTAATACAACCTTAAATAACTTAAGTATTCATGATAAAACATTTTAATCACTTTAGAATAAGATCATTCATATTGGGTCATTATTAGGGTTCTTTAAGGGTTTAAACCATCTTACAGTCTTAACGATCATTCATAAAGCTTAGCCCCTCATTTTGGAAACCAATGATTGAAAAATTGATCTATGATAATTAAAAATATAAATTGAATAGATTATTTTATAATTTAGAGGTTACATGTGCCAATGAATACTTGAAATTTCTTCTCGGGTTGAGAACCCTTCATTCTATGAACTCAAGAAACCTCAAAACCATTTTTCCTACCTTTTCTTGAAAAATTTGACCTCAGACTTGGTAAAAAAAAAGGAAAACATGAGATACTTATTTAAATTTTCACATACACACACTTTCCTTGGAAATTGATCCTGATACCCCATCTGGTCACCATCTCTTTCTTTGCTCTCTACACCTTGATCTGCAAGTCAGATTAGGCCTTGAAATTAACCTTATATCCATTGTAAAAACTATAAAAACCTAATATAAACGTCATAAAACTTATTATCATAATAAAATATTTCCATAATTTCTTCATATGCCTTGAAAATATTTCATGACACCTCATTAGGTCAGGCAGGGTTTAGAACTAGTCTAGTAGCATGCTAGGTTTATAGGTCCTACCCCTATAGACTCACTATGAGACTCTCATGAGTGATAAAATTATTCATATGCATGATAAAAAAACTTAATACAACCTATTATGCATTTATTCATCCATCTCACTAGGCCACCGAGCTCATACCTTCTCATAAGGTCTCTTCATACAATGACCAATGTCATGACTAGGTTTGTCAAGCATTTGGAGCTTGACAACTAACCTTGAAACACTCATTGATGCTCCTACACCTTGACCACATATATTTCATGATACTTAGATAATATCATAATTATCCACATACCTTTTTATGCTTATCATGCACATGTTCATGGTATCACAATGATTGTTATGACTAAGCTTCTTTAGACAACTTGTACTCAAAGACTAGTGCTCAAACATGCTTACCTTTTAATGAACATTGACATAAACCTAAGAAGAATCATTAGGTTTTCTTTAAATTTCTCTCTCAACATAAAAAAATAGGTTTCCTTAAAATTCTCTCTTGTCACATGGTTCATATCTCACAAACCACTCACCATGCATCTTTTCCAGATGCACCTTAACATCAAAGACATCAACCATGACCTTGAAATAAATGAAAACACTTCTCACCAAACTCCCCCTTTTTCATTGGTGGAAAATAATTCTTTAAAGTAGTCACTCTCATCTCCCCTATTCTATTCAATTTGTCTTCTTGGAATTAAACTTTCTCCCCCTTTGACATTAATGAAAAAGGGTCTTGCATAGATTGCCATATGGAACCATACCTTATTTATATAAGATTTCAGCACAAAAAATATGAAGCATTAAGGTAACATGTTCCCCATTAATCCATGCATACCTTATTCAAATGAACTTAGATTACAAGATAACTTCTGAACACAGATCAATCATAGTCAACACCCTAAATAGCTCCCCATTAAACCAAGCTTCCACCATGCTTTTACTAACTAAAGAGTGTCTTCATGAAGCCTAATAAAGACAAATTTTTTTATAGGGAACTAAAAAAACCATTTTAGGAGATTTTTAGATCTCCATTATCTCAAAAGACTAAATGCCCTTCAATATCCTTTTGGGCTTGATTTACAATATAGGCTTGATCTCTTCATCAACCATTTGATCATCTATGTGGGATGACAATAGGCATTCTTGAGTTGATTTCACATTTGAAGCATGATATATCACATTAAGTAGTCCAATTGAGCTTGTAGACTGATCATGACTCATATTCACCATCTTTGATTTCCATACTTTCATTTGCCTTCTTTATTGCACTCCAGGGGCTTCAAACTTCCTATTTTGACTTGATGACCTTCTAACTCTATTAGGAAAAATAATTTAAATGTTTCCTATCTTATAATAACCATAGAAAACCACATTTTACATACCTCTTAATTAGTGTGAACTATGACTCCTTCCATAGTCCCATGAGTACTCATTCTTAGAGGGTCATCTACACTCTCTTGCTTTATGACTAAACTAATTGCATACAAAATAGAAACCATTGAATGAACTAGCATAACTTATAGCATTAGGTTGTTTGATAGATATTTTCATTTTGACCTTCTTGTCTTAAATATCTTTATATTTGACTTGAGCTTCCACCTTTTGGTCTTCTTTGAAACCAAGACCTGTTTTATCACTTGTAGAATTTTAACTACTCAAGATATCATCTAGAGCCTCAGTGATCTTTTCAAACTTCACAAAGCTCTTCACCTTGCTAAATGATATATCCAACTTAGATTTCAGGGATTCTACTTTAGTTTCATACCTAATGCATTCTTCCTCTTTAGCCTTTAGGCTTACATTGACTACTTCCATCTATGCCTTAATTTGATTGATGATCTCATCATACTCTTTGGAAGTGTTACTCAACCTTTCCTCAAACAAGGCAATCTACTCCTCATAGTCCTTAACTAGTGATCCTAGTTTGTGATTCTTTCTTCTTTATAACTTTAAATCTTCTAGGGAACTTACAAACTCTAACTCAAGGTTCACTGTAGCTTCTTCTTCATATGAATTTATATCAACCATAAGGTATTTCCCATTTCAACAACCCTCATTATCTAATTCTATCACCATGAAAAAGCTTTTATTATTGTCATGTTTAGGTTCATTACTACCACCATCACTATCAGATTCACTTGAGTCACTTACATTAGAAGAGTTACCTTATTTAGTGTAGAATCTTCTCTTATTATTTAAAGTTACCTTCCTACCTTCATACTTCTTTAACTCCTTATTTTTACCAGGCTTATAAGCCTTCTTTTCATCTCCATGATGTTCATCATATTCTTCATTATGCTTAAATTTATCTTTATTAGGACATTTGGATGTAAAGTGACCAATCTTTCCACAGTTGAAACATTTGAAGGGCAACTTGCCCTTATACATACCAGATCCAAACCTCATCCTTGATCTTATTATATTTTTATTCCTTCTCAACTTTGAAAGTTGCTTCCTTCTTGTGAGGTCTTCCTTCATTAGTTATCATCTCATAGGCAATCAAGATGACATGAAGCCCATCCATCTCTATCTTGTAAAAATATTTCATCTCTTATATTGTAGACACCTTAGAGTCAAACTTAGGAGTTAGTGATCTCAATACTTTTTCAACAACAATAGATTCTTTCAATTCTTCTCCCAATCCTCTAAATACATTGACAAATTTATCAATCCTTAATAGGTGACATGCAATGGTTTCATCTTCATTCATATTTAGGCTTTCAAAATATCTTTGGTGGGTTTTCAACTTGGTCATCTTCACTTTGGTGTCTCCTTCATATATAGTCTTCAATTTTTCCCATATCTCTTTATATGATTCATAGTACATTACCTTCACAATATCTACCTCTGATATGCCACAAAGGATAGCAGTCATTGCTTTGGAGTTGTTTTCAATAGCTTTATTACCTCTTACATCAGTTAGTGGAATAGGAGGAACACTATAGCCATCCATAACTGATTGACAAATATAATGATATTGAAATGTCAAATATATCTTCATAATCACATTTCAAAAGGCATAATTTGATCCATTTAATAATGGAGCTTTACTAGTAGAGAATCTACCTTGAGCTTGCTGACTAGCCATCCTTGTTTCTAGGATCTCCTTTAGGTTTTTAGACTTGATTTAAAGGACCAAGATATGATAATTTTTTTTGAAAATAAAATGATGAAGGAGGGGGTGTGAATTAGTATTCAAAAACCTTTAATTCAATTATGTGGATCAATTAATGCACAAGTAATCAACTATACAAGCATGAAACATAAGAACACAAAATAAAATAATAAATGTATGGGAAACCCTCAAGGGAATGAAAACCCACTGATAAATATAAATGGAATATATTACTATAAGACAAACATCAAATTTAGTGAATCACCAACTTCACATAGAACACCAACCCCAATTAGCTAAGCACCAACTTAACTAGGCTTTAGCAAACATCCACTTGTAAGGAGGCACCATACCCCTAGATGACTTAGAAATAAATAATCCACATAAAAAATTTGATCACCTTAAAAATATTTTTTTTTCATACAAAATATAATGATCTCCTTCCTCAGCTCTTCACACACTTTTATCCCTCTCAAACTAGTCTTTAACCTTCTTCGCTCAACTAGCCCTCTTCTTGACTTGATTAGGTCATATGACCTTGATCCTCATATTAAAAACCTCTATAAAAGATTTATAAATTTTACTATATGATATTATTATGGTATATAATACCTTATTATTCTCACCAATGTGTTATTTTATTCACTTTTACTCTACACACTCCAATAGGCCTAAAACTGCTTAGTATTTATACAAGTTATTTATTTATATCCTTTTTAGTCAACCAAACACCCTTAAAATATTAGGTCAGACATGAAATGTATCTTATGATATCTCTTAGGCATGGAAAAAATGTTCTTTTATTCCCTTTAGGTCTGACCTACCTCAATTTGGTCTTATTTCATCTTTAGGTCTCATGGAGGCCTAATCCCATTAGGTCTATTTAGAACATGTTACACTTTAACTTTCTTGGATTAATTTAAAATTTTTAATAAGGTAGTAAAAATTAATATATAAATAAATTAGACCTTATAAAAATTTAATTTATGTCTAAAACACCTTTTAGGTTCAACCACTACTTGAACCTCTTCTTAAAACATTGTTCACAATAAGCCTGTGCATACCTAGAAAGTCTATCTTGAATAACTGAAGCATAAAAAAAAATTTGAAAAAAAATATGGAAAAAAATAATATATAAATAATATACATGACCTCATGGTCATCACCATATGCTTTATCCTTCCCAACACAGGGTAAAAGTACTCAAACCCTTCCCTACAAGTAACCCACTCAAAACTGCCAACCAACCTCAAAACATATTCATGTAAAATTGATCTTAAAAAACTAAAATAATAATTAATACATCCTATTAAATATTAAATATATTATTTTAAATAGATATATCACTCTCAATTATAAATATCATAAGTTATAATGCCAAAAATTTGTCTTGTAGACTAATCTTTTATTATATTAAACAAAACACAGAGAGAAAATGAGATTGAGAATAGCATAGCACTTATTCAACATATTAAACCAAGCATGAAGGCCTATTAAATAGGCAAACAAATGAAATACATGTGAAGCATGAGATGGGTATAAGAAAACTAACCTACATCGGCTTGCATGAAATAGCAAAGACCGAACAAACAACTAACCTCTTAACCAAAAGTGGTTAAGGCAACTAACCAACATAAATTACCTTAGTAAATAACCTAAGGTAAATACAATAATATGCTAACACCCTCTCTTAATGAATAAACTAGAAACATGACCAAGTTTATCTCTAAATTTTATGAACTTGTCTGTACCAAGTGGTTTGGTCATTATATCAGCTGGTTGCTCTGCAGTGGGGTAGTAGAAGAGACTGATGTCTTCATTTGTAACCAACTATCAGATGTAATGATGGTGAACCTCAATGTTTTTGGTCCTAGCATGAAATACTAGATTCTTCACCATCTTCAAAACACTTTGGTTGTCACAAAAAATTGGAGTAGGCTTTGATGACTCAAACTTAAGATCCTCCAAAATTTTCTTTATCCACATGGTTTCACAACCTACACTGACCACAACTTTATACTCTACTTCTGTTGAAGATAATGCCATTGTAGTTAATATTTTGATCTGCCATGAGAAAAATCTTGAACCAAAAGTGAAAACATACCCTGTTGTAGATTTTCTTGAATCAACTGAACCTGCCCAATTAGAATTAGAATATCTTAAAAGTTCAAAATCTACAGACTTCTTATATAGTATGCCAAAGTCAAGAGTAACTTTGACATATCTTAATACACATTTTGAAGCTAACCAATGGAATTCCTGTGGTTTAGACATGAAGTGAGATAGAAAACTCACTGCAAAACAAATATCCAGTCTGGTGGTAGTGAGGTAAATGAGACTACCCACTAGCTGCCAATACACTGTTTCATTGATCGGAGGTGAATCAGTGTCTATTAAAATTTTAGCTCCTGCTTCCATAGGTGTGTGAGTTGGATTACAATCCATCATTCTAAACCTTTTTAACAATAAATTGGCATACTTATTTTGTGACATGAATATAGTATTACCACTTTGCCAAAACTCAACACCTAAACAGTATTTTAGTAGTCCTAAGTCTTTCATGTCAAAAATACAACAAACATTAGCTTTCATTTGCTGAATGAGACTAGTACTACTCCCAGTGATGGCTATATCATCAACATATATAATGAGAATTAAGATATCATCACCAGACACCTTTACATAGAGAGTTGGTTCTAAGTTACATCTTTTGAAACCTGACTCCCTAAGATATGAGTCTATTTTTGTATACCAGGCTCGAGGAGCATGCTTAAGTCCATACAAGGACTTGATCAACTTGAAAACCATGTGGCTGAACCATGTAGACTTCCTCCTCTAGATCTCCATTCAAGAAAGCACTCTTTACATCCATTTGGTGCACCTGCCATCCAAACTGAGTAGTAATAGCAATAATCATACGAAAAGTTACCATCTTGGTGGTTGGAGCAAAAGTCTCCTCATAATCAACCCCTTCCTCTTATGCATAACCTTTTGCAACAAGTCTGGCTTTGTGTTTGTTCAAGGAACCATCTGCTTTTTATTTTACCTTATAAATCCACTTACAACCAATGGATTTCTTTCCTGGTGGTAGTTCCATCAACTTTCAAGTCTTATTTTTCATCAAGGAATCATATTCCAATTGCATAATTGATTCCCACTTAGACTTCCCTTTGGCCTTTGAAAAAAAATTAGGCTCAAATACTTGTGAAACAGTAGTTGTTAGAGCAAGATTGACATGCTCACCTTTATTACCAAACTACTTTCCTGATCTCAGTCTTCTACCTTCCACACCTTGTGGCAAGTCTCCTTTTTTTAATGCTTCAATTGTGGCAGTATACCACTTTGACTTCTTTGGTTATTCTATTGGAACCTCACAATGCCCTGTATCAATTCCCTCCCTAAAATGTGATTCTACTGATGAACAAGAATCTTGCTCACTTTTCACATTATAACTAATAATTGAATCATTATATAACAATGACTCAATATCTGAAACTTGACTAGTTGCTGTGAAGTATGGCATTTGTTCATTTACTATGACATCTCTATTTACCATAACTTTGTTAGTAAAAACATCAAGTAATCTGTAGGCCTTTGACTGATCACTATATCCAACAAACATGTATGTTTTGCTTTTTACATCCAAATTTCTTCTCTTTTGACTAGGAATAATTGCAAAAGCTACACAACCAAATTTTTGAAATTACTTACATCTGGAGTTCGACCTGACCAAGCCTCCTCTAGAGTCATATTCTCTAAAGCTTTTGTAGGACTTTTGTTGAGGATGTATACTACTGTATTCACTACTTCTACCCAATACCTATATGGGACATTCTTGCTTTGGACCATACAATGAGCCATGTCCATCACCGTCCTATTACGCTTTTCCACAACTCCATTTTGCTATGGAGTGTAAGGTGTAGTGTATTTCCTGTGTATGCCTTCAGTGGCACAAAAATCCTTGAATTGTTTTGAGATGAACTCACCCCCATTATCCGTTCTAAGAGATTTCACTAGCCATCCTGCCTATTTTTCAACCATAGCTTTCCAAGTAAGAAAGTTCAAAAAACAATGAAATTTCTTCACTAGAAATTATACCCATTTTTTCCTAGAGAAATCATCAACCAATAACTGGAAATAATAGGCACCAGAAGAGGTAGGTGTCTACATTGGACCCTGCAAATCTACATGTACCAGATCCAATACTCCCTTTGCTCTTGAAGCTTTACTGACATCAAATGAATGTCTAACTTGCTTCCCTAACTGACATCCAGTACATACATGATGACTATGCCGAATAGAAGGAATCCCCTTAACCATCTTAGTCTTACTCAATGTAGTCAAATACTAAAAATTCAAATGCCCATACCTTTCATGCCATAGTGAACTTGTGCTATCAACTACTACAAGTGCACTTTCCTTTGCTTTGATTGGATCTGCAAGCTTATACAAGCCTTTCTCACTAATCCCAATAACAATAATCTTGTTATCTTTAGTGGTGACTAAACATTGTTATTCTTGAAATTTTACAACAAAATTAGATTTTGAGGTGATCTCACTGATTGAAAGAATATTTTTGTTTATATTTGGTACATACCTAACATTCTTGAATGTTTAATTTACTGTACCATCAAAACTTATATGAGCATTACCAAATCCTTTCACAAAATATGTTGTACCATCTCCCAAAGATACAGATTCATTACTACTATTATCTTCAACAAAATCCACATACTAGTCTTTATGGCATGTATAATGGTCAGATGCCCTTGAATCAAAGTACCAAGCTCGATCCACCACATAATTACCATTGGAAGCCATGAAAGCAAAATTTGGTGATTCCTCGCCTTCACCTTCAGCTACATTCGCATGATGAGCTTTCTTTCTGGGGTTAGCCATATCCTATTGTCTTTTCCTACAATATTTCTTAAGGTGACCAGGTTTCTTACAGTAAAAACATTTCCATTTAGATCTCTTATTACCACTTACTTGTGAAGATTTTGATGGATAGCTATTTTTACCAGACTGCTTACCCTTTTCCTTGATAAATAATGCACTCTCTATGGAAGTGGATGTAGACAACATTGCCTGCTCCTGTTGTCTCTCCTTTTTCAATAGCAATGTAGACAATGTTTCAAAATCCAAAGTCTGCATCTCAGCAATCATGTGCAAGGACTCCACAAATGACTCAATTGATGGTGGAAGATTTTACGTAACAAGAGCAATCAAATCTTGCTCATCAACAGGTTTCTGTACTGCTTCCAACTGGTCACTGATGTCCTTGATCTATAATAAAAACTCAAAAATAGAGCCACCTTCCTGCATCTTAGTGGAAAACAATAAAATCTTCAAATACAACACTCTATCGACATCAGAAGCCTGATATTTTGAAGATAAAATTTTCTATAAATCTGATGCTATAGTCACATTTCTGACCTCTGAGATTAGATTATTTGCTACTGACAATTTTAACAACATGAGAGCCTCATGATGACGTTTATCATAGTCATTGGTAGCAGTGGCATGTCTTTGCTCTTTACCGAGCACTATTTGATCAATATTCATATATTCACATGTTGTCAAAACCTTGTGACTCCACAAACTAAAGTTCTTGCCAGTTAATTTCTGAGAATCTGGTAGTAATTGGTGTTGAATACTAGCCTACCAAGTTTTTCATGAAAATGATAAAATTGAAAAAACTATAATGACTTTAAAAAAAAAAAGAATCCTTTTACACACTAATTCTATATTGACACTGAACAACCCTATCCGTTTTCAGCAACAAACTCAATACCGTTTGCAAGATCACAAAAAAATTCTACCACTGAAACAATTAAATCAAGAAAATTGCAATTCCGATTTAAAAAATTCTTTCTCCATTGACATCCAGATAAAAAACCCAAAAAACGGTGAAATTTTTAGCTTCCCGGATGCTTCCGTGATTATTAGTCAGCGGTAGGTCCCCAATAACCCTTATTGGCTAAAGTTTTGATTTATTTCAATTAAAAAATAAAAATAATTGAAATATTAAAACTTTAGGCTAAAAATTTTATAAAAAAATTCAGCCAATCAGAAAATTGGCCTACCTATGAAACTTTAGGCGAAGATTCTGAGCCCGTTTCTCAACCAAATTGCAAACCATTTTCACCAGTGTCTTAGTTTTGATTTAACTCATGATTTAGGCTTTTTTTCACTTAAAAATATGAAGAAATGATTTTTTTCTAATTTTGCCGAATCCGTACGGTGCCCTTGCACAGAGAAATTCATTAGAGGTTTTCGATCCTCTAAAATAGCATGTTTTTGCTTCCTTTTGGTCTTATTTAGCCTTCTGATGCTTCTTGGCAATTTTTATACCTTTTGGTTGAGTTTTTCAAATTTCGTGATGCTTTTTCTCTCCTTGGCTCTCCACTGGGCACCTGAAGCTCCTCCCTGGCAAGACACCGACCTCTCTCTGGCTTCCACAAACCTCCACTCAGGTTCTACAAACCATAGGCTCTGATACCATATTAGATTAAACAAAACATAGAGAGAAAATGAGATTGAGAATAACAGAGCACTTATTCAACATATTCAACCAAGCATGAAGGCCTATTAAATAGGCAAACAAATGAAATACCCATGAAGCATGAGACAGGTATAAGAAAACTAACCTACGTCGGCTTACATGAAATAACAAAGATAAAAAAAAATAACTAACCTCTTAACCAAAGTGGTTAAGGCAACTAACCAACATAAATTACCTTAGTAAATAACCTAAGGTAAATAAAATAATATGCTAACATCTTTTGTCTTCAATACACACAATCAAACCTTAACTGGTCAACCCATTTTGGATTTACCATTTTAATAAATTCAAATAAATATAAAATATTATAAAAATAATGGATAGGACATATGTGTCCCAAAAAAATACATCATATTAATTGGGTCCTTCACCTCAGTGCATAGAGCCTCAAACTCATCATTGCAACTTACTTACCCAGAATTGCTAGTTTGCCTTGAAGACCAATCATGAAAAAATGAACTTATGACAAATGAAATAACACATTGTATAAATTAAAATGCATGAATCTTATATTAAAACATCCTCATAACAACCTCCAAAAAATATATCATAATCTCTAATATCAATATTGGTCCTGTAAACCAATCTCATGACCTTAATGTAAACAAACCTCACTGAGTTAGACAAGTCAACTTGAGAGCAATTTTTTGATATATAAAATGATTTAAAAATATTAAATCCAATATTAAAATTTATTAAAGGTATTTAAAAACATATAAATTCACTTGGATTCATCCCTAATCCATGATAACACATCCCTAATCACCTTCTCACTTCTACCTAGTTTTCTCATTGTTTGCACCATTAGGCTTTTTAGCGATAGGTCAAATTGTATGACAAGTTTATTATACATAAGGGATATAAAATTATTATGAACCACCATGTAAATAATATACAAGTATAAATATTAATCCTTCATCCATTTAGAAACTTTGACTAGATCAAATCTAACTATTACAACAAATCTTTGAGAAATAAGGCCTTTCATGTAGGGTCCACTCACTCACCTAATAAAATAATCACACCTAGAGGTGACTAGGAGAGTTTATTACAACCTCAAATCACTTAAATAGTCATTAAAAACAATTCTAATTACTTTATAACAATATCATTCATATCATGTCATTATTAGGGTTCTTTGAGGGTTTAAACCATCTTACAGCCCTAGCGATCATTCATAAAGCTTAGCACCTCATTATAGAAAAAAATACTTAGAAATTTTATATAAGACCATTCCCAATATACCATGAATATATTAGGTTCTCATGTAGAGGTTACACATGCCAATGAACACTTGAAAGTTCTTCTCAGGTTGAGAACCCTTTATTCTATGCACTTGAGAAATCTCAAAAACATTTTTCATGTCTTTATTTGAAAAAATTAACCTTATAATTGGTAAAAAAACCTAGGAAAATATGAAACAATTATTAAAATTGTAACATACTCACACTTTCCTTGGAAACTGATCTTGATGCCCCATCTAGTCACCATCTCTCTCTTTGCTCTCTAGGGCTTTAAATTGACCTTCTAGCCATTTTCCAAAATTTCAAAACCTCATATAAATGTCATAAATCCTATTAACATGATAAAAAACTACCATAATTTCTTCATATGACTTTAACATACCTCAAGACACCTCATTGAGTCAAGCAGGATCTAAAACTATTCTAGTTGCATGCTAGGTCTATAAGTCCTACCCTTGTAAGCTCACTCTGAGACTCTCATGAGTGCTCCAATGCTTCATATGCATGATAAAACAAACTAATATAGCCTATTATGCCTCTGTTCATTCATATCACCAAGCCACTAAAATAATACCTTCTCACAAGGTCTCTTCATGTAATGATCGGTGTCATGCCTAGGTTTCTCAAGCATTTGAAGCTTGACAACTAACCTTGAAACACTCCTTGATGTTCCTAAACCTTTATAACATGTATTTAATTTTCCTTAGACAATATAATAATTTTGAACATACCTCTTCATTCTCACCATGTAGATGCTCATGATATTACTATGCTTTTTATGACTAAGCTTCTCAAGGCACCTTGTACTCAAATATTAGTGCTCAAACATGCTTACCTTGTACTAAACTTTGACATAAACCTCAAAAGAATCATTAGGTTTCATTTAAATTATCTCTCAAAAGAGAGACAATAGGTTTCACTCAAATTATATCTTGTCACATGTTTCATATCTCACTTACCACTCACCATGGATCTTTACCAGATGTACCTTGGCATCAAAGATATTAACCTTGACCTTGACATCAAAGACATCAACCTTGACCTTGACATCAATGATATCAAACTTGACCTTGAAATCAATTAAAAAACTTCTTAACATAAAATTCTTTATTTTGAATTTATTTTTAGGGTTTAATGTTTAAAATTAAGGGTATAAGATTAAGTTTAAAGGTTTATGGTTTAGTGTTTAGGATTTTGGATTTATGGTTTGGGGTTTAGGGTTAAGGGATTATATTTAGGATTTAGGGATTTGGGTATAGAGTATAGAGTATAGGGTTTAATGTTTTAAGGTTATATGTTTAGGGTCTACATTTTAAATTTTATGGATTATTGTTTTGGGTTTAGGGCTAATGTATTAGGGTTAACAGTTCAAGGTTTAGGGCTTAGGGTATAGGTAAATTATTTTATGTTCATGGTTTAGAGTTTATGGATTATGGTTTGGGGTTTAGAGTTTATGATTCAATTTGTAGGGTTTAAGGTTTATTTTTTTAGGGTTTAGGGATTGGGGTTAATGGTTTAGGTGGAAATTTAGTGTATTGGGGTTATTAGCTACATTCATATCCAATATGAGTGGTTGTATCATGACCACATGAAGATGTCATGTATGAGTGACCATATACCTACATGTTATACTATGTATGTCATATATTTAATGTATGAATTACTGTATCATTAATATATATATGTTATAGGTTGAATGATATAGGATATTCATTTATGCATATTAATAGGCACAATGATAGACCCGTTAATTAAAGTTCATTTTCTAAGTTGAGAACAAGGTTGTTAATAATATTCTAAGGTAGATATATAAAAATCCAAGTATGGTACATCTATACAAACTTTATCAACTTAAAAACTAAAAAAAATAAGGAATTGAAGTTCATAACAAGCTTAAAAAGTGAAGAACTTCATGACTACAAGCAAAGGTGATAGTTTGCCAAGACTGAACATGGGTGTATGTAGTCAAAAGAATCATTTTATTGTGAATAAAAGGTGTGTTGTTACTTAATCTGTTATATTCACAAATCTATTTCATTTTTGAATTAAATCTAACTTCATTTAAAGATAATTTATACTTGATCCAAGGTTCATGTCATTGAAACCTTCTAAAGCTTATTTTTTGTGTATCTATATTCAAGTGTAGTCTCTTATATCATGTAGAAAAAGTTGCATGAGTTTGTTTAGAATATTGGAAAAGTTGAGGGATGTATTCAAGACTCTATTCCAAGTGTTATTTCTTGAAATAAGTCTTTTAGTTGTATGAACAATCAATTTGAAGGTATTAGGCTCTGTGTGCACAATTAAACCTTAGAATAGGGTTTTTGATACAAAAGGAACCATAAATTGCATCTCAAATAGTGGAATCTCCTCAAACTCATAGGGAGATTAGATAAGGTTTATAAGGTATTCCAATAGGTAGCATGCTCAGATTCACCTCATGCTTACAAATACAAAGGACTATTTTTTGATCTGATTGTAGATAATCACAAGAAAGCTCAGTCAAGAGAAACTTATAGTGTTTTACTTTGCTGATTGAGTTTAAAATTATTGTGAAGATCCAATGTTATTATGTATATACTATATACTAATTATTTAAAGTGATTCAAAGAATTTGGTAGTTAAGCCAATTCAATATCCTTCCAAGTAGGTATATTAGGCCATCCGGACCTAAAGAGAAGAGTTGCCATTGAAGTCCAATTATTAAGAAACCAATAAAGGAAATTGGTTTCTCATCCTTAGAGACAGTCTCCAAACATATTAAGAAATATTTATAAGAATAATTTGATGAGATTATATTAATAACACCTTTTCAAGACCAAACTTTTCTATACATAATAATGTAATAGTTCTTAAGAGTTAATCAATGTTTTGGGCACTTTGGTGATCTAATTGGTATTTTGAGCTTGTTTAAAGACACCTATGACTCTTGTATCATTGTATTAATATTTTCATTGAGATTTGGAAGTGAATGAGTCCATAAAATAATTTAGTTGTAGACCTCTTTGTATCAAATCCTTAAGAGGTAGAATTTGGCCTAATAGGCCTATAAAGGGTAGAGTTGTTATCATTTGAGTTTTGAGTTAAATTTATTTATGCAATAAGAAAATTAAGTCTTGAAATAATTGGTGAAACCCTCAGTATTTTTAAAATAAGTGAGGATGTATAATTGAGTGCTTTATGAGTCAAAGAAGGGTTTTTCTTGAAGGTAAATTATTGTCTTGGCACTAAGTATCATGTTTTAAGTCATTGAAAGTGTCTTTTGATATAAATACATAGAATAAAAAGTCAAGAGATAATATTAAATAATAAGTTCATTAGTATTTCAATACCAATACTTAGAAGACCTTTTGTGATAGACCAAGAGATATTTTATGGTTAAGAAGAGACCAAATTACAAGTAAGTTTCTATAAGACCTTGAAGTAGACTAGGTTGAATATGAATCCCTATAAACTTTAAGAAAAATAGATTTAGATATGCCAATGATACTAAATATAACTCAAATACTTACAAATATCACTAATATGAGAGAATATAAAGGAACAATCAGAAATAATAATGAGTTCTTACCCTCATCTCACTCCTCTTTGGCTTCCCTCCAAGAGTTTCAAATTGATTATTCAATACAACGCAACTTGATATTTGATTGCTTGAAAATGAATCTAAAATAGGTGGATCGATGGATTATTTAGATGCATGGATGCTATGATGGATGTAAGAAGGATATGAGAGCTAGTGTAATGAAGGCAACATAAACTTGGATTTACTCCTTTATTCTTCCCATGCTTGGGCATGCCCCTATTTAAAGAGGTTTTTAGAAGGGATTGGGGGGAGCTTTCCCACTCAAATTTAAAATTTGAGGAGGGAAAACATTCTAGAGGATAAAAGCCTCTAGAATTTCTTTTTTTGAGGAGGAAACATGTGATTAGAAAAGTAATTAAATAAGGAATTATAAAATTAGGAACTATGTGGAAAGTGGGGTAAATTAGGATTTTGAATATTTAGGAAAATGTAAATATGTGGAAAGTGGAATATTTCACGTAGTTTAGGATTAATTAATTAATTAACTTAAGGGGATAAAGGGTTAATGTTAATATGGGATTAAGTGGTGATATTAGATAAGATTAGGCATAATTTAGTGAGTTAATTTGGTGAGAAAAATTAGGTGCATACATTTTACCCCTCTTTGTAAGGCAATTACAACTAGGAGGAATGGTCTTTCAAAGAAGAAATATGATCATAGATGGGTATTAGCAAATTTATGTTATAGGATGCCCCCTTAAGGGGACATGTACAAAAGAATGTGATAAATGGCCACTCAAATGGAAAAATTATGGGTGAGGTGAATCAATAAGGGAATGATAGATTAGAGATAGATGATGAAGAAGATGAAGGTGACAATAGTAGTGAGCTACATATTGACAATGCCCCTGGTAAAGACATATGCAAAGGGAGTGAGGATGATGATGTCAAAGATATCAACACATCCCATGGGGAATCAATCAGAACAAAAAGAGTGATAATTCAAGAGGTTGCAATCTTTCGATATAACCCAAAAAAGGACACATACAAGGGAGAGTTGTAATCTTTGAATGCGATGAATGGGCCACAAGCTGTGTGATGTATCCCCATTAAGGATGCATGCAAGGGAGAACCATGAACTAAACATATTGATATTAAGCCATAAGATTTTGATGTATCCTAGGTAAAGATGCATGCCAATTCGAGTTATGGGCCAAAATTATAAAGGTCATGAGCTTTCAATATACCCAAATAAGGATGCATGATAGGAGAACATCATGCTAAAAAGATTAGGATTAGATAATTTTAATGATGGGTATAACTCATAGAGTGTGTCAAGTGAGAGTAAGAAGTAATGGATATAGGAAAAATAATGTGATTGAATGACTAAGAATGGAAAGGGAAAAATTTCTTATAGTGCATCCAAGCTATCCTTGGGCACCATGGGTGATCAAGTGCTGCCTACATAATCTCAAGAGACTTCAGGGCATTGTAGTTATCCCTAAATAGGAAGGATGATGGGAGGAATAAGAGACAAGAGGATTAAATATATGGGTTGAATTTAAATAAGAGTGGTGAAGGAGTGGAAAAATAGATGATCTATAACATGTTATATATAAATGATACCCCTAACAAAGACACATTCACAGGAAGTGGTAAGGATGGTGTTACAATTGTTGACACATCCCAAGGGGGAATACATTGTAACTAAAGAGTGATAAAAAGAGCCATAATATTAAGACATCCCAAGAAATGACACATGCTTAGGAGAACTACAGGTCTTGAATGAAGGATAATCAAATGTCATGATAACTCAGAGAGATGTTTGATGAAGGATGGGGATTGTGGTGATGCCATGATGATGGTTAACAAAATTAGGTGACTGATGTGTTGATAAAGTGTGAATAACACCAAAGGGTAATGGAGTGGTATGAGTGGAACAATCCCATATTTATTGGGATTAATAGTTTTATAATGACAAATGTGGATAAATAGGAAGTGAAAATAAGATGGAGGCATTGAAAAATGGAGTTGATATAAAAGAGGTGGTTTTGGTGGAAGAAGTGAAGAATGCTATTAGGATACCAATGTGAGGTGGTAGAATGGGGTAGGAGGAGTGAAATGGTAGTGGGTATCACTATGAGGAAAATTTTAATGAGGGGACCTTTATCAGGATCTAAATAGTATTTTTGGTAAAAAGCCATCATTGCTATGAGCCAAGTTTTATTGGCTGAAGAAAAGGTGAAACCTGCACGGGTTCACATCACAAGTGGCCATCATTACTATATGCTGAGTTAGATAATCAAGATGGGTGGTAGCATTTAAAGATGTTGTAAAATATCTTCATATATAGGTGTATGCATCATCTATCTACCTACCACTAGAGTAGGAATCCTTGCAGGGCACTGAGGATAGCATCATCAGTGTTGAGCTCAGTGACCCAAGGGAGGAAGACATGGTCACTAGTGAAAAATGCAATAGAAGCTTAGCTACCACTTAAGACATATCAGATGTGGTTAATAAAAAAATCATAAGAGAATAAAATGTGTGATATAGATGTGGGGTGTGGAAGGAAAATATAAAATGATGAATTAGTGTAACATGTTATGAGAGGGAGGTTATGACATAGGTAGATGACAAAAAATTAGGGTACATAGAATGGTGAGGAGGAGGGGAAAGAGCATCAACACCAAGAAGGGAGCTAAAATAAGGTATGGATTTTATTGTGGGTTTTTGTTTTTATTTTGGATGTATGTGTGTATGAATGTGTGGTGAAAGAGTGTTGCATGGTATCATGATGGGGGAGATCATAGGTCAGAGTAGATAGTGTATAGGTTATGCAGGTAAGAATTAGCAATACAAAGGGATTGGGGGTGTTGAAATGTAGTCATGCAGTCAAGGAAAGGTTGTACAAATATGTTTTGAGGTGAGGTTATGCAAAGAAATAACTCCCAAAAGTTTAGCTTTGAAACTTGGTCTCACTTGTCACAACCTTACAAGCAATGTAATAGCCTTTTTTTCACTTTTCCTGATAGTACAAACAAATTAGGATTGATATCCAAAAATATATGGTACTATTTTAGTACCCTCTATTTATTTATTTGCCTCCAACAAATTTATTGGTTCAAATATACTCAGAGACCACATTTTTAGTCCATGTCAAGTACTAATTAGGTCTCCCAAGTCCTAATTAACACACAATCATATTTTGTTGTATATAGTAAGTTTGTACAGGTTTAAAACCTCAAAAATATTTTATAAATCACTAAATCAAAAAAAATCATAATGTTTTATGATTTTTGACTAGATAGAACTTGTGCAAATCAAGTTTGTATTTGGAAACCCTAACTTAAAAGTTCAGCTTTGAAAGTTGGTCTCACTTGTCAAAACCTTACAAGTAATGTAGTAGCCTTTTTTTCACTTATCCTGATAGTACAAAAAAATTAGGATTAATATCCAAAAATATGGTACTTTTTTAGTACCCTCTATTTATTTATTTTCCTCCACCAAATTTATTGGTTCAAATATACTCAAAGACCACGTTTCTAGTCCATGTCAAGTCCTAATTAAGTCTCCCAAGTCCTAATTAACACACAATCATATTTTTTGTATATAGTAAGTCTGTATAGGTTTAAAACCTCAAAAATATTTTATAAATAACTAAATAAAAACAAATCATAATGTTTTATGATTTTTGATTGGATAGAACTCGTGTAAATCAAGTTTGTATTTAGAAACCCTAACTCAGGGTTAAACCAGCTTGTGTAGACTCGAGAGGAGAGAATTTGTTATTTCACACTATAGAATGAGTTTCAAATTTTTTTAAAAGTTGAATGAGATCTATGAAACTCCCATAAACCTTATCCAATCATTAAATACCCCCTTGACACCTTTGTTACACACCTTTGTTATGCTCTATGTTTGATTGTGTATGTATTCACTAGCATCTACAATACTATATTATCTTTATCACAAAATAATATAAAAAAATTCAAATGAAACACAGATAACCTTCAATAAACATGTAATAAACTTAACAATTTTACAATAATTATCATAAATACACCTTTATTAGATATTTCTTCAAGGATTAGTCATACACAATCCATTTTCATAGCCAATATATAGGAAATGGGGTCTGCAACACTTTTCCATCAAAATGAGGAATTCCTTTCTTGTTTTCTTGGAAATTTAACTCTTAAAATGTTTAATTAATTACCATACATGAATCCCAAACATTTTGTATGTCCTACAACTATTCTAACTATTTTTGGACCTTCCAACGGTCACTAAAGGGCTAATTAGACATTGAAAACATACATCAAGTTTGATATTTATTTCATACACAAATTAAGACTCATGTTATAACACATGGTCCATACAAGAATAAATCCCTAAAAATATCATGACTGAATCACTCCTCAAACACACATAACACTCCTAAACTATGCTTCATAAATTAAAAAATTAGTTTTGGCAAGAAAAGCCAAATTTGAATTTCTGAAGATCTAGATTTAAAAAAATATACAAGAATAAAATATAAGGATGGTATAAGACTTGTTAGACCAATAAAAAACCAAAATTTGACAAGTAAAACAAAATTTGCAAGAAAACTAAGCCTAGGAGTGATGCTCTTGTATCATACTCTTAGGAGAAAGAGAAAAAGACTTAGGGACTATGTCCATGAGTTATTCCAGAGTAATCCCATGATTTTTAATGTCATGATCTATCACATAGGTAGCATATTCAACTAGTTATTTCTTCCATTTGACCAAATACTTGAAATATTGCTTGTCTCTAGTCTACTTAAATACTTGCTTGTCTAAAATGCATTCCAATTCATTTGGTTTGCCTTGAGGAATTTTTTTTACCAAATTTGTACCTATTATACATAATCCTACCATTTATTCACATTTTAATTCTTATTTATAAGGGTATAAGTTTGAAACATTAAAAATTGGTGATATACCTACACCACTAGGAAATTCCAACTCATATGCATTGTTAGCAAACTTCTTAAGCACCTTAAAAGGACCATTTTTTTTCATCTTAACCTTTTTTTACTCACTTATTGGAAACCTATCCTTCCTAAGATGAGAAAAAACAAAATATCCAATTTGAAAACTCACCTCTCTTCTACTTAAAACTGCTTGATTTTTATACTTCTACACACTAGCTTTTAGATGCTTCCTTATTTATTGATGAACCTCCTACATGGCCACTACAAAATCTTTTCCTTCAACACTCCTCTTATCCATATGATTTTTATTTTTGAGTTCAAAGACACCTCTAGGATTCATACCATATATCACTTGAAAATGACTCATGTCAATGCTCCTATTAGAGGAGTCCTTGTAAGCAAATTCTACCTGAGGTAATAAAAAATCCCATTACTGGGGATTATCCTTAGATAGACACCTCAATAGGTTCCCTAAAATATTATTAAGCACCTTAGTTTGACCATCTGTTTGAGGGTGGTAAGCTGAGCTAAAACTCATATTTGTGTCTAGCTTTCTCCATAGTGTTCTCCAAAAGTAGCCTAGGAGCTTAGTATGTCTATCAGATATAATGTTTAGTGGTAGTCCATGAAGCCTCACCACCTCCTTAAAGAAAAAAATTTCCACATGGGTGACATCATTGGTGCTCCTACAAGGAATGAAATGTGCCATTTTGGAAAATCTATCCACAACTCCATATATGGAGTCAAAACCTTTTCGTGTTCTAGACAGCCCCATAATAAATTCCATGCTTAAGGATTCCCAAGGTCTATTTGGGACTGGTATAGGTTGATATAAACTTGCATTAGTGATCTTCACTTTGGCCATTTGAAAATTTTTACACCTCTCAACATATCTTCTCACTTTTGCTTATATTTTAAGCCAAAAATAGTGTCTAGTGAGCTTCTCTAAAGTCTTATTAAGCCCAAAGTGGCCTGCCATACTCTCACTATACTTATCTTTAATCAAATTATCTCTTATTGAGATTCTTGGCACACATAGCTGAATACCTTTGAATAGAAACCCATCTTGTATGACACAGTCCAACCATGTCTCTTTGTTTAGTGTAGTTGGATGCTTACAAGCATTGTATGCTTCTTTGAAGTCTTCATCATATTCATACGTCTCCTTGAGTGACTCAATACCAACACTTTGAAGTTGTATCTCATGAACCAATAAGACTCTTCTACTCAATGCATTTGCTACCTTGTTGCTTTGTCCTTGCTTATGCTAGATGGTGAAGGTAAAATTTTACATATACCCCACCCATTTCATGTGTCTCTAATTTAAATTAAGCTAATTGGTGATGAATTTAAGTGCATGATTTTTTGTATAGATGATAAACTCCTTAGGCATTAAGTAATGCCTCCACTTCTTCAAGGTTTGCACCATTGCATAGAATTCCAAGTCATATGATGAATACTTTTTATTGGCATCATTGAGTTTTTCATTGAAATAGACTATTGGCCTGCTCTCTTGGCTTAGTACAACCCCTATTTCCACTCTACTTGCATCACACTCTATATGAAACATTCTATTAAAATATGGTAATAATATGATAGGTTATTTCATCATTATTTGCTTCAAATATTAGACTCCTTTCAGCTTTCTCACTCCAAATAAATTTTTTATTATCTCCCTTAATGATGTCTATTATTGGAGCTCATATTCCACTAAAGTTTCTAATAAATTTCATATAAAAAATTGAAAGTCTATGGAAACTCCTTACCTCTCCAATTATTCCAGGTGTTGGCCACTCCATGATTGCCTTCACTTTGTCCTTGTCCATCTTTAGCATGTCTTGAGAAATTAAAAATAATAAGTACAATAATTTTGGTTTCATAAACTCACATTTCTTGAGGTTGATTAACAACCTTTCTTCTTGCAACCTTCTCACGACTAGATGCAAATGGTGAAGATGCTCCTCCTTACTAGGGTTATAGATAAGTATATCATCTAGATATATCACTTAAAACTTACCTATAAAAGGTTTGAAGAATTCATTAATAAGCCTCATGAAAGTGATTGGTTCATTGGTTAAACAAAATGGCATAACTAACCATTCATATAACCCCTCATTGGGTTTGAAAGCAATTTTACATGCATTCCCTTGTCTGATCCTAATCTAATATTACCCACTCTTGAGATCAATTTTTAAAAACTATCTTGCTCCATTCAAGAAATCCAATCAAATATTCCATCTTGGGGAGAAGAAACTTGTATTTAATGGTGATTTCATTAATATCCCTGGAGTATGTACACATTCTCTACTCACCTTCCTTCTTAGGCACCAACACTATAGGTACTGCACAAGGACAAAGAATTTCTTTGATCAATAATTTGTCTAAGATTTCATGCACTTGTATTTTGATTTTTAAAATCTTCTTAGGAATCATCTTGTAGGCTGCCTTATTAGGCAAACTTGCTCCTAGCATAAAATCTATGTGATGAGTAGTGTTCCTCATAGGTGGAAATGTACTTGGTAGATCATCAACTACAATTTCTACATATTCTTCGAACACGTCTTGGATTTATTGAGGTAATTCATTTCTCTTTACCACTTACCAACATCATATTGACCCAACTTGTTGGTCATTGTCTTCATCCTTCATACGCAGTAAGGTGTGACTAACTCCATCCTTAACCAAGGTGTATACATTTATCCTACCATCATGATTGTTTTTTCTATCATATTTCCAAGACCTCCCAAAAAGCATATGACAAAAATTCATGGGGATCATGTCATAAATGACCTTTTCCTTGTACCTTTCAACTTGAAACTTGACCCAACTTTGTTCACTCACCAAAACTTGTTGTCCTTTATTCAACCATGAGACTTTATATGGTATGGGGTGAGGAAAGTTATTCAATCCAAGTTTATTGACCATTTTAATTGAGACTAAATTATCTGTACTTCCTTAATCTATGACCATTTTACAACATTTACCTTGGCACTTGAAATAAGTTCTAAAGAGAGTTTTTTTTGTGGTGGCTCCTTCTCCCAGGGTGTCTTTATCAACACTCTTATCATTATCAAGGATTATCATGCCTTAGGTTCTTCCACAAGTGATGGAGAATAATTAATCTCTTCCTCAACTACCTATGCATTCTAATTTATTCTTTCAATTCTCAAAATCCCTACTAGTTTATCCTCTAGACATTCCCAAGACCTATGTCTAGCAAACTTATTGCATTTGAAACACCTACCTTTAAAACCACCTAATCCTCTACCTCTTGATGCATAACTACCTCTAAAATATGGCCTCTTGCCACTAAATACTCCTCTTGAACTAGATGGATGTTTATGTGAAATACTAAATTCCCCTTGGCTTCTTTGTGAATAACATCTAGCTCCTTGCTTATCTCTACCCCTAAAACATCTACCTCTACCTCTATTTTGTTGATTTTATTTCCTATTGAGCTTGTCCTCTAATTTCAAGGCCAACTGGTAACATTATTCTAATGTTTTTGGACTAACAAGACTCAACTCATCCTTCAAGTTGTATCTCAAGACATTAAGATACCTAGCCACTTTATCATTATCATCCTCCATGTGACCTGATCTGATACTCAGCTTCTAGAACTCCTTAATATATTATTTTACTCCCATATCTTTTTGTTTCAAATTTTGAAGCTTCTTATACATATTGGTGATGTAGTCACTAGACAAGAACTTGATTTTCAACTTAGAAACCATTCTATCCCACTACTTGATCTTGGCTTTTAATTTTTTCCTTCTTTCATCCTATATGTAATCCCACCATAGGGATGTATGACCCTTTATCTTTGTCCTAAAAAACTTCACTTGTTGCTCTTCTAGTACATCTTCAAAATAAAAGTATTTATCTAAATATCCTATCCAATCAAGAAGTTATTCTCCACTAAGGCTGCCTACATACACTAGAATATTAGTTTTTGCTTGGATCCTTTCCCTTTCACCACATTCAACAATCTTTTAAATGTATGTTCTTCAGTGTCTCTCTCTCATTCATCTTCCAACTCTGGTGCCTATGGTTCTTCTTCTTCTTGGTCACTCAAATATCTTGTGACTAATCCTCTTATTTGATTAACCTAAAATACTATGAGTCTTGCATAAAATTTGACTCTAAGGTTCCTTAAATCTTGCAATATTGCATCTCCCATTTGTATGGCTACTACTCTCTCACCTACTACATTTCTTCTAGGTGGCATCTTATCTCCTCTTAGATAATTTATCAAAAAATCCTAATTTCTCTTTCTCTCAGAGAATATAACCTTATTCAATCAATTATAGGTATCTTAGTTTAGATCTAATACCAAAATGATGTAGAAAAATAACTCCCAAAATTTTAACCCTACAACTTGTTCTCACTTGTCACAACCTTACAAGCAATCTAGTAGACTTTTTTCACTTTTCCTGATAGTAAGGATAGTTTAGGATTGATCTACAGAATCTATGGTAATTTTTGAGTACTATCTATTTATTCTTTTCCTCCACCAAATTTCTTGGTTCAAATCTACTCAAATACAACTTTTCTAGTCCCTATCAAGTCCTAATTAGGTCTCCCAATGCCTAATTAACACATAGTCCTATTTTATCATATAGAACAATTATGTATAGGTTTAAAACCTAAAAAATATTTTATAACTCACTAAATCACAAAAAATCACAAATTTTTGTGATTTTTGACCTGATATAACTCCTGTAAATCAAGTTTGTATTTGGAAACCCTAACCTAGGCTTAAACCAGTCTATGCAGACCCAAGATGAGATAATTTATTATATCATGCTACAGAATGAGTTTAAAAACATTGTAAAAGTTTAATGAGGTATGTGAAACTACCATAAACTTTATTCAATCATTAATTACCCCCCTTGACACTTTTGTTACACACCTTTGCTATGCTTTGTGTTTGAATGTATATGTATTCACTAGCATCTACAGGACTGCATTATCTTGCTCACAAAATAGTATGAAAATAATAAAATGAAACATAAATAAGCTTCAATAAACATGCAATAAAATTACCAATTTCACAAAAAGCATTAGGAATACATATATATTGGATCTTTCTTTAATGATCAATCATACACAATCCATCTTCATAACCAATATACAGGGAACAAGGATTGCAACACTTTTCCATCAAAATGAGGAATTATTTTCTTAATTTATTAAAACTCGAACTATTAAAACCTCAAATTAATGACCATACATAAATACTAAATGTTTTTTGTCCTAAAACTGCTCTAACTATTTTTGGACCTTCTAACGGTCACTAAAGGGCTAGTTAGACATTGAAAACATACATCAAGTTTGATATTTATTTCATACAAAAATTAAGACTCATCTTATAACACATGGTCCATTTAATAATACCTCTCTAATAATCTCATGATTGAATCACTAGTCAAACACACATAACACTCCTAAACTATGCCTCACAAATTTAAAAATTAAAAAAATTAGTTTTGGCAGGAAAATCCAAATTTGAATTTTTGAAGAGCTAGAACTAAAAAGAAACATCTAAGAATGAAATTAAAGGATGATCTAATCACCTTGAGACCTATTATACCACCAAAAAACCAAAATTTTACAAGTAAAAAAAAATTCAAGAAAACTAAGCCTAGGAATGATGCTCTTGTATCATGAGGGGAGGGCCATAGAATAAGGTATAGGAGTGGCAGGAGGGATGGGAGCCATAGGAAGGGTTTTTTCCTATGGGGGGTAGCATTCTAGGAGATAAACATTAGAAAGGGTGATGAAAATTATTTATGGAATATGCAATGTGGAAGTCAAGTGATGAAATGCATCGACACTATTTGACTGGTAATTGTGTGTGTATGGTAGGGGGATTGAGCTCTAGAGAGGATGATGGTGAAATAAAGTGTGTCAAGATGGCTGAAAAGATGTTGACATGGTCAATAGTTAAGGAATGTTTAATAACAATGAAGGTATGGGAGGAAAAATGGAAATAATAGGGGCATCAAGGATTATCTAAGTCATTTAGCAGTTGCATGATAGGAGATAATAGATTTGAAATGCCAAGTTTCATGCTTGCAAGATAAAATTATTTGAAGGGATATACAAATGGTAGATGTATTGGCCTAAGTAACATTATTATTGGAGTAGGTGAAATGATGGGAGGTACATATTGGGGTACTACAAGAATAGGTAGAGTGGATATGATTTGACCGTATGCAACTATACAGATGACTAGAGTAGTGGGAGGTAGAGGCATGAGTCCTTGGGATGGAGAGAAATATGGATTAGATACTGTTGGATGCCCTAATGTTTCAAGATGTGATAGCCTAGGTGGTGAGGATGGTGTGGGAGACACAATATTAGAGAGCTTTATATGAGCATGTAATGTTATTAGGGCAAAGGGCTCCTTCATATAGAGTGATTAGTTGATCTGAGCGGATACTAGGTTCTCGGTCATCAAACTAATTAATGCATCCATCATCAAGGCAACCACTCCAAGGTGGGATGTAGGTCATGATGTATCAGTGGTAAAATGCTATGACTCATATGTAACAAATGTATGAAATTATAAAATAAATGATGTGAAAAGGTTTGTGTAAATGTGTGAAAAATGATGGGGAGTTTGTGACGACTAGAAAATATGTGGATTTATATATGTAATAATCGATACTATGTTAATAATAATAAAGAAAAATACAATTGTTTTATTATGTTAGGTAATGATTAAAATGTGATGGTATGATGTGGAATGACATGGATAGCCAATATGATAATAACAAGAATGGTTATGATGTGTATATGCAATCATGAGGATGGGAAAAATTATTAGAAAGAAATAAAAAAATGATGTGATGTCATTCGATGAGTGGGGACACTATGGTATGGGAGTGATGACCATTGTTGGGATCCATCCTATTGATAAGTGTAGGGAAGTGATAATAATAATTATAGGGATGTAAGTATTATATAACACAAATGAGTTGAGGCATTTTCATTTTAGTACAAGCTTCTGCAATCATGTAAGTACGTAGGTACTCCAATAATGTTGTAGGGTAGACCAGTGTCATCACCAAAGCTGATCTATGAAGTGAATGTGCAATTTTTTCACATGCCACATCAAGTGATGGACATGATGGAATTAATATTATGACAACATAAAATAGAGGAACCAAATCCCAAACTGCAATGTAGAATGTGGTAGTTTTGCTACACCAAGTGCTAGGTGAGGAGATGTGCCCAAGGCACTATAGGACCTTGAGGCATGCCTTTATTTCATAAGGGGGACCTACAAGGAGATCAACAGGGAACAAATCCTATGTGATGGTAAAAAGATGATGTGACCAATATAATGAGGGAGGTGGTTTGGTAAGTGACTTCATCTGGTTGGTTTTATTATTATGGTAAATTTGGCCATTTAGGCTAGTATTATCCCCAAAGGGAGCTGATAGATGTTGGATCTATGGAACCTAGGTGAAATGGCTAGATGGTGGGAAACTCAAGATCAACTAGAGTACCTCCCAAGCCATGATTTGAGTATGGAATGGCTTGAGTGGGCAATGCATTGGTTGTTAATATAATAACTAGATATTTGTATTGTTATTGTTGTGGTATTTTTAGATGTGTTTAGATAATGGAATGGTGTGTGGTTTTTGTAATCGTGATCTGAGCAATAAAGAAGGCTGGTTGTTATGATATGGATAAGTGTAATCTTCCTACCCAATGTATTTTTTTAGTAGTGGAATTAGTGATGTAATGAGAGTGTCTTGAGCCATGTAGATTTTAAAATCTAGTTTTGCTTTTGCACTTGTGAGTATAGGTGTACCAATGACATGATAAGAGTCAAGGGAACATTGAATTAATAGTACATGGGAACTCCATTTTGGGTGAATTTAATAATTCTAATTTTGGGTAGTCACTTAGACCATCTTTGTTCCCTTTTTATCAAAAGAACCAAAAAATAAAAAATAAAAAATAAGAAGACACTAAAAGGTCACTACCTATGACAAACATTTACAAGACTTAACACATAACAAGAAATAACACACCTAAACACATATATAAAAGATAAAATGGATTAGGAAACTAATGTTGGATAATGGGTATTGAAAAGAGACTAAATAATAAGCCTACTAAAGATAATACATATTTTAGTGAAATATGTACATGGGGTTGATTGTTCGCAAAAGTGTTTTTTATCACAATCAATATAAGGACCCAAACCAGTCACAAACAATGGTATTTATGGTCTAAAGTGAATGATCAAGATTTAGTTACAGATCACATGATTGATCCTGGAGTAAGAATATTATATGACCCTTCTGATAATGATGAGATTAGTGCGTTCTTGTGGATCTTTACTTAGGGATGGATATGGATGAACAAGTATGGATGCAATTGAAGACTAATAGGAGAAATAATTATGATGGAGGATGTGATTGGGATATATGTGAGGATGTCCAAGATGGGATGATTAAATAACATGATTATGCTAGCATGGAGAGTGGAGAGGACTCCTCAATAGGTATTAACCTTGTATGATTAGCAATGATTTTTCCCCAACTTGAAATTTTTGTCTCTTGATACTACCTAAGCATGTAATATATACCCAATGTTAAGACTAGGGTCAGAGGGAGATGATGGAACTGAATGGAAGGATGGTAGTGGAATGGTGATGGATATGTCCCCAAGAATGGGGACTCATAGACAAAGGTTTTGGATCTCTTCAAGTATATATTTTTTTCAAATGCATGATATTCATAGGTTCATCGAGATCATTACCATCGATTATAGATAATATGTAACCTCCTGATCCAAATTTTACAACAATGATATAAGGACCAAGCTATTTTGATTTAAATTTTCCCTTTTCATCCTATATGCATTAGTATTCCTTTGATTTTCCTTGAGGACTAGGTCACCAAATTCAAATTCTCAAGATTGGATAGTTTTGTGATATTATCCCTTGGGCTTATTTTGATATTCCTAAAGATGATTCAAAGCATTCTGACATTTTTCATCTAATAGTTCAAGCTTTTTTAGCCTTTCTTGTCTGAGATTATGGTCAGTAATAATTCCCTAAAAAGAGATGTGTAAGGAAGGGACTTCCACTTCTATAGGAAATATGGATTCTATACCATAAACCAAAGAGTATGGAGTGGCCCCAATGGGTGTCTAGACAATAGGTATATAAGACCAAAGTGCATGATATAATTGCAAGTGCCAATTTCTACCTGCATTATTGACTATTTTCTTTAGAATTTTAAGAAAAGTGTTATTAATAGCTTCTGATTGTTAATTTACCTGGTGGTATAAGGTGTAGAATAGTGTTGCTCGATGTGATAACACATGCATAGGTCTGTGACTTATTTATTTTTAAAAGACTTGCCATTATCTGATAGGATTTTAGATAGAAAGATGAATCAACAAATGATATGATTTAGGATAAATTTTGAGATCTAGAGACCAATGGTGTAGATAAGAGGCATAGTTTCAACCCATTTGGTAAAGTATTCTATAAACTTATGTCCATCATATGACATTAGATTTATCTTACCAATTAAATCTGGTATATATATAGAAAATGGCCATGGATTCATAATAGGTTACAACTCTCATATCAAGGCATGAATAATATTACCTTATTTTTGGCATACTACACATTTGTGCACATATTGGAAAGAATATTGATCTATTGTAGACCAATAATATCCAATCCTAATCAATTTATTAGCTAAGGACATTCCACTAACATGGACACCATAGATACCATCATGGACCTCTTTGATCGCAAGAGTAGCCTCTTCTAAGGTCAAGCATCTCAACAAGGTCCTGTCATAGCCTCTCTGATAGAGCATGCCACTAAAGATGGTATAAAAAGATGTATGATGGATAAAGGCCTTGAGTTGATGGTAATTTAGACTTGATGAAAGGATATTATCATGGAAATAGGTATATAAATCATGATACCATGGTAGACTAGGATCAAGAATGGCACAAATTTGGAGATGGGCTATAGATTAGTGGGATGGTAAGACCAAATGCTCAATTATAAAATTTGCTTAAAGGACATCTTCAAGAAGGTCAATTAGAGACCCAATAGTAGCCATGGAGTTAGTTTCCTTATTACTTCCCCTTAGTACTTGTTTCAATGTAATGGACTAATTTTTTTGCTTTAACTGATCCAATAACTGCTTATAGGGAAGTAATTTTTCATCTTTTATTTGGAACTCCACATTGACTTATTTGATTATCAGTTGTGAGTCACCAAATACTTGGAGGTGTTAGATGTTCCATTGGATGGCTAATTGGAGGCCGAAAATCAAGGCCTAATATTTAGAAATATTATAGGTGCATGAGAAAGCAAGACAAAGGGATTTTAGGATAAAGTCACCTTTTAGGGTTAGCAGAAGGATACCTACTCCCAACCCATGTGTGGTGAAGGAGCCATCAAAATATAGTTTTCAGCTATTAGATTCTATAGTACTCATGATGGATTCATCCATAAAGGTTATGATAAGGGGTTTAGTATTTACAATAGGTACCTCTACAAGTTGTTCCATAGTTTCCTATCCTTTTATAGCCTTTTAATGAACATATTATATATCAAATTTAGTGAGAAACATTATCCATTTGGCCATTCTACCCATGAGAGCAAATTTTTATAGAAGATATTTGAGAGGATTAACTTTAGCTATGAGTTGGACTTGGCTATTGAGCACATAGTGCCAAAGCTTTTGTGAAGTAAAAAGAATAAATAATCAAGCCTCTTTAATGGGATCATAATTCAACTCTTATGAAATCAATGTGTGACTAAGATAATAGATTTCCCACTCTTTTCCTTCATCATTATGTTGGTTTAGAAGGGCACCTATTGCACAAAGTGTTATAGATATATATAGAAGCAAAGGCCTTCCCATGATTGGTGATGATAACATTGAAGGATTTGATAGATATTATTTAAGATTGTCAAAGGCCTACTAAAATTTAGAGTTCTAATTGAAATGGGTCCCCTTATTCAAGAGATGGGTGAAGGGGTGGTATTTATCTACTAGATAAGAAATGAACTGATGAATGGCCTGTAGTTTTCCCTTAAGACTCCTGAGTTGCTTCAAATTTTGAGGCATTTCCATAATGGCTTTAACTTTTCCCAGATCAACTTCAATGCCTCTCCTAGACACTATGAACCCTTGTAAATTGCCTGAGGTGATGCCAAACACACATTTATTTGGGTTCAATCTGACCTTATATTCACATAACCACTCAAAAATTCTTCTTAAAACCACATGATGCTTAGACCAGAGTCATGACTTCCCTAGTATATTATCAACATAATCTTCAACAATGTCATGCATCATGTCATGAAAGATACTAATCATTACTCATTGATAGGTAGCACCTACATTATTGAGATAGAAGGGCACCACTTGATAACAAAAGGTTCCCTATGGAGTAATAAAGGTTGTCTTATGTTGATCCTTGGATGTAATTTTGATTTGATTACAGCCTAAAAATCCATCCATGAGGGATAACATTTCATACCCTATAGTAGAATTCACAATCATATCTATGTTTGATAGAGGAAAGTCATCTTTAGGACATGATTTGTTAATGTACCATAAGGCAATACAAATCTGAATTCCACCTTATGGCTTGGCCATAGGAATTTTTTTGGATATCCAATTAGATTAATCAATAGGCCAAATAAATCCTGCTTCTAAGAATTTTTGTAATTCCTGCTTGACTAATAAATCAACCTTGGGGTTAATGTTATGAATTTTTTATTGATTGGTTTTGCATTAGGGTGGATGAATAATGATGCACAACCAAGGAAGGACCAAGTCCTAACATGCCATAATAACACCATGCAAATATATCTATAAATTATTTGAGTAGCTCAATAATGATTTAACATTCCTCAAGTGTAAGATTTGCCCCTAGTTGAATAATTTTAGGATTTTCACTCTTTCAATGTTGACATAAAATAAATCCTTAATAAGGGAGGGTGACTGCTCCTAAAGATAGGTTGAAGGTGATGGTAGATCCTGGATATCTAAAGAAAAATCTTCTAGGAGCTCTATGTCTAATCCTGTATAAAATTTTGATTCACCTGAAATGGGTGGAAAATCTTCTAGATTTTGAGGGGTTTCCTTGTCTTCATATTATTATTCTTCAATTTTATTGAGGGATGTTTGTTGTTCCACAAAATAGGTGGACTAATTGAGATTAATGGAGAATCTCATTTTATTATCTTTGAAAGGCATAAAATCACGTGCTTCCAAATATTCTAGGATAGCCTCATCACTTTGGAATTTGTCGAAGGATGGATCATGTTGTTAATCCCAATCTATTAAGGAAGGGTAATGGAGGGAGATATTAATGGTGGAAATGGTGGTATCATGGAAAAGGTAAGTAGTAGAAAGCTCTTTATAAAGATTATACACAAATCCTATCTTGACTTCTTCATCAAAAGAAGACTCCTCAGGGACCGAAGTATCCAAAATGATATTTTTTATGTTAGTGTCAAGAGGTCTATACCCTAGCCCAAGATATTTTGGACATTATTGAACCTCTATAGACTCAAGCTTGCCTTGTTCATGTCTCCCTAGTAATTTCCCTTGATAATGCATATTTTGCAACATTTTTTAAATTTAGGGGTATTTCTATCTATGAAATGTGAGGGCCTCATTTTATGGAATAAGCCATGACTCATCAGGCTTATAAAAGTAATCTTCTAATAACAAACCTATACTAGAAAAGTCCATTGGTCCAAATTGGTAGCTGATAGGATTATCCTTCCTCATAGATGGGGACCTATATCTATGTGGGGAGAGAGGTAAATATCCCACAGAAAAGGTCTTAGATTCATATTCACCACATCCTATGGATGTGATTTTAAGATGGGTGACATCTAGTGATGGATTGGAAGCAGGCACTAAATCATCTCAATGGATGTATTTATTAGCTTTCAAATTGGGAGTACAACTATGTGTGTTAGAACAATAACATGTGGGCTAAGATTGACCCATTTGGTAGCTATAAAAATGCTTGATTTCCCCAAGTATTGTGACTTATATCCTAAGGTGAGGTAATTTCAAACATTGGTAAAGAGTAGAAGGGACACTTACATTTCATGGATCCATGGATGGCCTAGAATTAAATTATATGGCAAATCAACATCTACAATGTGAATTAAGGTTTGATGGACATAGGGTCCCACAATAATAGGAAGGTAAATGATGCTTATGGATGGCATTTAGTTATTATCATATGTTTTAATCATGATTAGAGTAGGCCCTAATGATGCTTTAGAGTACCCCAACTTCTTTAGGAAATCCAAATTATACAAATTCAATGTAAACCCTCTGTCTATGAGCTCCTGAGGGATAAAGTGGTTATAAATGGAGATTTATATGAAAAATGGGTAATTACGATGTGGGCCAATGGGAGGCATTTCTTGGGTGCTAAAATTCATTTATTGTGAAGGAGACAAGTGACCCACCAATGCTTGAAATTATCTAGTGTCAATATCTCAGGGGACTTTAAGATCATTCAAGACCTAATTGAGAATATCTCAATGCACATATGATGTTTTGAGAAGATCCATAAGTGATATTTAAGTAAGGGTCTTCTCAAGATGTTAAATTATATCATATGGCTTATCAAAAGATACATAGACCTTTTCAGAGATATTGACCTTTTGAGACATTGATGTAGATGGGTCCTTTGATAGTGCCCCAAGAATTACAATTGTGTTGCACTATATAGTGACTACATAATTAGCTATAACCTGGTTGATCTTAAGTATGATAGATGGTGGTGGAGTGGGCTCATGGGGGCTACAAATTTTGATAGTATTGACATAATGGTATGGTATGGTATGATAGTTTATATGATTGGAGGTGGATGCCTAAACCTGGTATCTAAGTGGTTTTCCTTACATCTAACCATGTTTGGGTAAAGGATCCTAATAAATACCAAGCTACTAATTTTTATACTGACTAGGAGTGCCCTCCCCCTCAACTTCAATGTCTCCCTTTTCAATAAGATCTTGAATATAGTGTTTCAATTGCATAAATTTTTTAGTGTCATGACCTTTGACTCTATGATATTGGCAGAATTCATCCTCGTAATACCAATCGGGTTTGTTGTCATATAAAGGTTGAATCTCAAGGAGAGTGATCAGGTTTATTGCTATCAATTATTGAAGCACCAATTCAATAGTTACCCAAAGACTGGTAAGAGGTCATTTCCCTATTTGGGTTTTTGGTATGCCCCATGGCACTTTGATGGAGGAGATAGTTTGTTGATTAATGGGAGTCCTTTTTTACACTATTCAAACATGTCATTTTAAATCTATGACTCCATCTCTCATAGCATATTCATTTTTATTAAATATTTTTGGTTTACCTAAAAAGGAGTTGTCTTGATTATGATTTTGTTCATTTCAAGTGTATAATTTGATTTCTTCCTTTTCAATGAGGGCTTTCTCAAATTTGATCCTATTTTCAATGATCTCATTAAAGGACTTGGCATATTGTAGCTTCAATTGATATTTTAATTCTGCATTGAGGTTGTCAATGGAAATTTTGGCCAATTTCTTTTCTAAAATTTTATAATAGAATTGGCTTGCTAAACTTATCCAACATTGTAAGAAGGAGGCAAAAATTTCTCCATTCCTTTGATTAGTAGTGTAGAGATCTATGATGGAAACATCATGTTCTATATTGAATGAGAATTGTATCACAAATTGTTTAGTTATCTCTCTAAAACTAGATACAGACCCTTTTGGCAAATGCATAAACCATTCTAATATTGGTCCTGTGAGACTTTTAGGGAAAAGTCTTAGGATATAAGCGTCATCATATGCATCCTCATGGCATGATAAATAAAACTCTTGAACATGATCATGATAATCCCCTTTCCCTCTATATTTTTCAAATTTTGGTACCTCAAATGAGGTGGGAAAGGGATTTATAAAATGTTCATATCTAAAGGAGAGAAGTAAAAATCCTTATATTTGTATTTCATCACTTGCGTATGAGGGTCAATTTTTTGTAGAGTTTACTTCATCATTTTCCACTTCTATAGAAAAGATGGATCCATAAGGGGATTAGAATTTTGGATATGACTTGTGTGTGGTCTAAAATGATTAGGATTAGAGTTACAAATATTTTATCTTAGAGAAGATGGTCTTTGATTTTTTGTGCAAAATTATGAGGTTAAGGAATTAATTTGTTGTGTGAGTTTATCCAAATGATCCTCTAAGGTGGTTTGTCTCATATTAGCCTCAATGCAGTAATTTTGAAGTGGTTCTTATTGCTCTTCTTCTTCAAGCTCTTGTTCATGGTCCACAAGGTCCTCTTCTTCATGCTCTTGATTATTATGGGGAGTATTAGGTCGAGTCGATGGGTATTTTAAATGTTGAAAGAGGTTTAGATCAAAATTAGGGGGAAATGTGGCCCCATTCCAATGACCTAGGCTAGAATTTGGTCATGATTTTCATAGATAAATAGGTTAAATTGGCCCCTAACCTCATCACTATGGAATAAGTCATTTCTGAATCAATATTTATTTGTATGGGTATGCATGTTACTATACGGGTCATTATTATCTTAATTTTGTTCACCAAGACTCCGAAGGCTATCATTTTTTTGATTAGATCCTTGCTCTATTTTTAAGACTTGGCCATAAGTTATAAGGGGTATGGTGGATGACAAGGGTGATGCAAGAAGAGTGATTAATTGTGTTTTTGATATGGGAAGATGAAAGATAAGGTGAATTTGGATACTAATTTTGTCTAAAAATCAAAACTAAGAGTGATTAAGAGGAATGGTTTAGACGTGTGTTGCTCTTAGATTTAGAAGGATATGGAGACTAGAATGACCAAACACTGTAAAAAACCAAAAACCTTATAAGGGTTTAATCTAGTAAAGAAACTAAGGAGATGAAGTGTTTAAAATACCCTTTACATTAGCAAAGTGGTGATTAGATGGGTGATAGGTATGAAGAGGTTATGATGATGAAGTGATGTGTGCTAGACTAAAAACTTGACAAGGTTTTGTATGTTGATAATGTCTAGTCAAATGGTGATGATGAATATAGAAAGTGATGGGTGACCACTATGATTTGATTTCAAGACTAATGTTATATCTAAAAAGGTGAATAGAAAATATGAAAGGGATGTTATGTGTGATGATAGAAAGGGATGTGTCCTAGGGGTGTTTAGGTGTTTTGTGATAAAAATGGGATTGGTCAACTCGGTTCATGAACAACACATGTTTAAGCACAACACATAAATAACACACTTAGCCACAGTCCCCAATTTAATCAATTAAATGGGTGTGTAACCTGAGGTCTGCACCATTTAATGGATTCATGGGTGGGGATATAGGCTAGTGATCCATTATAAAATTGATCACACCCTCTTGACCCTATCTACACTAGATGGCTACTTAAGAGCTGGTGCCTGCTATGGCTGATAGGTTATATGCTAGGTTTAAATAGGATCAATAAGGGATTCCTTGATATACTCTAGGTATGGTAGGGCCTAAATATGTGTAAGATTCTATCTAATTTCTTTGTGTATTGGATCTAAAATTCCCCTCACTCTATGAAACCTGTTATGGTGAATTTTGCTTTAACAACTAACTACAACTATCCTGATAGTTATATTCTACCAAAACATTGAGTATGGTCAAATGTTTGGTTATAAAATCCACATCACCAATCCCTAAGGACTAATTATAAGCATGTGGATGTCATTTCCATGGTCACATTTCACCCTATAAAGAAAAATGGGGAGGGTTTATTGGTGGTTTTTTATCCTCCAAGAATCACCGCAAGGATGTAAAGAGGAGAGCATACACCACTGTATCCCCTAGGGTGACACTCAGGAAAACAAAAAGGTTCTTTAATCCAATTAATTTAGTGTGTTTGCTATTCTAATACAATAAAAAACCAATAAAGTGATAAAAATAATTTTTTTGCTGATTATGAGGTTGGTAGACTTACAAGATAGAAGATTAGTAGTTATTGGGATAAGCAGTCTTCGATCTATAGCTAAATGGTTTAGTAGTTTTTAAATAAAAAACTTTGACAATTGATCCTACACAAACATAGTTATTAATTTTTTAATGTTTTCCTTAGACTGATGAGACCTGTAGGCACATGTCAATTCAATGTCTAAGCAAAATTAGATGAATGATTAAAAATGATATTTTTATTTGATTCCAAAACCAATCAGCCTAAAAAATAAATGATTAGTAGTTTGATCAATTTTAACCTTCGACCAGTCATTCTATGGAGCACACAAGGCAACCTATAAGGTAAAAGTGTTAGTAGTTTGAATAAAATTTGATTCTTTTGATGTTTGTGAATACCTAAATGTTGAAAATTTCACCTTTTCTATATGATGGCTATTTTGATACTACAGGGTAACTAAACAAATATTAGTTAATATGAATAAATCATTAGATTAATAATAAAAGGATTAGTCAATTAAATTACCATCCATCTTACATCATTTTCTCAAAAATAAAATACCAAAGGTTAATATTAAACATATGAGATCAACAACTTAATGACGATTCAAATGACCTTCTAAATTAAATTTTTTGGCCATATAGCTAAAAACACAAATAAAGCCTTACATTTTCATTTTGCCAACCAGTCAGGTCAAAATGAAATCTAGTCAAAATGGGCCAAATGAGTGGTCAAAATATTTCAAAGAGGCACTATGATTGCTATAAACAACATTGACATGTCTTAAAGCACCTTTTTACAATGGGTATTTTCTCCAACTACATGATAACTATCATTTAACCCAATGGAGGGTCAAGACACCTAATGGAAGGTGATATAAACATTTTGTGAACTAGGAATTTGACTAAGAAGAGGAGATTAGTATCATGTTAGTGAAAAAATAAACAAAGCAAATTGACAAACAACACATTAAACTAACACCTTCATGATTAATTACTAGGGTGAGCTTAATAATGAAAACAAATGACAAACACAACTAAAAAGTAATGAAAAACAAGAATCCTTCACCTTCCTTGGATGTTCCAAATGATTTTATAGTAGGGTCTTGCTTGACTTGTGCTCATGAAGTCTTCATTAAAGGAGGCTTGGATATCTCCTCTTCTCTTTGGCACCTTGTGGCTTTGGCTTGGTTTAGCTTGGAATAAATTTAGCATGGTAACATTAATTGCAATATATTTTGGAATCATTTGTGTATTATAACTTTGCACCAAAATATCTTAGAAATGATGTTCATGGCCTCTCTATTTATAGATTTTTTTTAAATGGTAAGAATCAACCTGAACCATCCATCTCAAGATTGAGATGTGTGGTTAAGGATTAATTAAATTATGTAATTAAAATATATATATATATATATATATATATATATATATATATATATATATATATATATATATATATATATATATATATATATATATATATATATATATATATATATATATATATATATATATATATATATATATAGGCTCATCAATATTTGGGATAAAGGACCAAATAAGAGGCATTGAGGGAATTGATGAGGCATGGGAGGCATGCATCCTGATATTTGTGGTATTTATGGCCCAAGGATGTCTTCCCAAGAAATGAGGTCACCTAATGATGCATACATTAAATATTCATTTCCAAAAATAAGTATTCAACATGTTTCCATAGAATTCTTAATTAAGTTCTAATTTGGTTTTATTAGCTCTTAAGCATGATTAAGCAATTTTTGCACAAATTACTCAAATTGATCATATTGCCTTGTTATTGGTCCAAAATTTGACTAGATTAGAATTAGGATGTGATATCAGATGAATTGAAAACATTATCCCTTTTATGATGTTACCAATACAAAATAACAAAGGCACGTGTCTTGTGCAAGAGATTTGATAAAAAATAGCAATCTAGAGCACCCAGGTGCAAAATTGGCATTTTGACTCAGAATGATCTGATCAAAGTTAGCTGGCCCGTAAATTGCATTACCCCATTTTGGGATACCCTAGCCAAAATGGGCACTTGAATATGTTATATTTAAAGCTTTTAATGTGATTTAGTGTTTTTAGGCCAAATTGTGCACTTTAGGTGGAAATTGGTCAAAAGCCTGGTTGGAGGTCATTGGTGGCTAGATTTAGGTGTCTATAGTTTACCCCTATTTGGGAAGGCATTGTAAGATATAAGCACAACAATGTCTTCTCAAATAATGAGAAAAGGCATGTATACCAAAAATAAGATGATGGTTGAAGAACAAAGCTCTAAATGGTGTTTGGGAAGCCTATGATGATGCCCCTTTGAGGGAGTGATCATCACATTTGTTGATGGGTGGTCCCTCAAAAAGAAACAAGAAGAAAGGTGTAATTAACCCATGGTTGAGATTAATCCAAATAAAAAAATACGTGCATACATTAATGTAAAAGGGATGTTGATTTGCCTAAAGGTGATTATAATCAAGATTAAAAGTTAAAATAATGATTTGCCCATAGGTGGTTATAATCATTAAGTAAACTTGGATTGGCTAAAACCAATGGTGCCCCAGTTAGGGATGATTAGCAAGCATAACTCAAGGATATAACTTAGAATATAAAGTAAAGATGAGTGGGTGAAAAGTGATGAAAGAGATAGATAGAGGAATAAGATTGATCATTAAAATGATTCAGTTGTAGCTACCAATGAGGAGATGCTCATCCTTATTAGTAATGATACAACTAGAATGGCCAATGGGTTAATTGGATCAAGGGTGGGATGGAAGGATTTACCAAGGTGCTAAGGAGAAACTTCTGTGGCTCTATTTATTGTAGACCTTTTTGAAGCTGATTTTTGCTATAGCATGTGATGGTAGGCATCATGATAGAACACCATGAATACTTGGCCAAAATATGCATAAATACTGACTCTCGATCCAATAAACACTTGAAAATAATGCACCAATGATAAAAACCATGATGACAATGTTGACGTATGAATATGGATAGACTTAATAAGAATGTGTGCAAGGAATCACCAAATGAATACATATATACTGAGTCAAGGCAATAGTGCTGAAAGCAAACAAACAAGCAAGAAAAAAAAAACAAACAAAAAAAACAAAAACAAACAAATAACTTGAAATAAATAAACAAATAAAAAGCCTAAAAATAAAAACAAAAGAAAGCATCTTAACAATGACAATACCTCAATGAGGTGGATCAAAGATAACTAACTAGGCTTAGATAAGACAAATATTTTTAGATTTTGAAATATTATGAATGTGTTTGGAATTTTGAGGTATCTTAACTCATTATAGAATGATAAGATACCTTCTCATAAACTGGTGAGAGCGTTTGGCTTGGGTTGTTCACAAAATTGTGAGAGCGTATGGAAAGGGGGACTAAGGTGACCTCAACATGAATTGAGCATGACCCACATAGTCCTAAAATGACCTCAAGTCATAGTAATTCTATCCACACAAAAGGTAGGGATAAACCAACTAGGTCCCAATAAGTTCTCAAATTCGGTAAATGGCTAGTCAAATAAAAATAGTAATGGTAAGGTGATGTGAAAATGCATGATAAATAAGTGTTGCCCCTATTTTGTCCATAGGTGGTTATAAATAGGATATAATGGCATAGGTTAATGATACTAATTTACCCATAGGTGGTTATAATTAGTAGTAAGACTGGTGAAACACTGATTTACCCATAGGTAGTTATAATTAGGCTCACATAAACAAGCTTGATATAAGATGGAAAATGAAAGATATCTTACCAGTTTAACTATCACACTACTTTCATAGACTATCATTTAAACATGGACTTGATTGATTTTTGAAATTTGATTGGAATCCTCTTGCAAAAAGTGAAAGAATAACCAAAGGAACCAAGATCAAAACAAGATTGGGTAGGATGACTAAAAATAGTATTTGGTCTAGATAGGAATGGAATGATAAGATGTATAAAACAATAAGAGGGTTTTCCCCTAGGTGATAAGGTGAATATTAGGAATATGTGACAATGGCAAATGGATATGTAATAATGGCAATGGCATGGCAATGTGAAATGGTATGGTACAGGTATTTGGCCTGGGTGTGGTAAATGAGATATGATTCTATTTTTCCTATTGACGGGGAAATGCACATCTTAATCAACAAATGATACAAATAGAATACTTGATCATGTTAATTTCTATCCCATACCTCATGTGAATAGATACTCCATTAAGAACTACATATAAAATGTGATTCTAAGAATGTTGTTGTGATCTTTATTGGTCATTGATTTTGATTCCTTCAAACGTCAAGACAAAGTATCTTTGTAGCCTCTACAAAGGAAAGTATGACCATAGATGGTAAACAAGGACAAATATTAGATGGTAGGTTTGATTGTGAAATAGAATGGTAGATGATAATAGAATGTGGAATGGTTGGGAAACAAATGAAGATCAGGATGTTTAGTCACACATAATGTTGTTGATGCCAGATACAACATAACTTTGGTTGTGGTGGGGCCAAAGACTTGTTCTCTCGATAGAACCACCAAATTCTTTTGTTGTTTGATCTTGAGAGTAGCTACCATCTGATTAGGCTATAAATTGAAAGCTATTTTGATTTGATCTTTGATTTTGTCTTTATCAAGTAGTGAAGAACTTTTATGCTCAGCTATTGGTGCCTTAAAGAGGTTTTTACCAATGAAATTATATTGATTGTCCTATAGAACCTTCGATAAAGTTTCACTAAGGAATGTTGACTTTTGACTTTGATTGTCTTCTAGCACTTCCAAAAATGCTTCACTAGAATATGTTGAGTTCTAACTTTGATTTTCTCTTAGCACCTCTAAAAAGATTTCACTAGGATAGTGTTCTTCTACTACATGAATGTGGTCTTGGCCTCCTTTTTCTTCTTTAAATGCAATGTCACCATGAATGCAGTTTACCAAAGTGTGATTTTGTTGATCCTAGTTGACACTTGTGGGAGATGGAATGTCAATGATATGGCTATTTTGGTTGATGGTAATGGCCTATGGAATGGTAATAGAATGGGGAGAGGCTACATAATCCTAGAAGATACTAGGATAAATTATGTCAAAGCTAAAGTACTCATCCTCAAAAATTGTATAAGTATCACAAATGTATTCAAATTGATCTTTAAGGCATTCATAACCAATGTTGTAACAACCATGAACATATTCTTCTTCTGAATCTGATTCTAACTCAAGGGACTCTGAATCTAATGTTGATTTTGATTTTGATGCTAAAATTTAATGTTGGTTCAAGAATATAACATAACTCTAACCCTAATTCTTCATCTGATGGGTACTCTATTACAATGATGTTTTATTGAATATTTAGTTTTGGACAAGTAATGGCCAATGATGTCATAATAGGCTCTATAAAAATTGGTTTGTCAGAGTGGGACTCCTATAGGATGGGAAAAAGGTTAAGAGACAACTCCTTAGAGATTATCCTATCAATAGGAGGCTCTTTAAAAATAGGCACATGCTCAAGATAATGATTTTTCCAAAGTTGATTATAATCATTAAGAAGTGACTCAAAAAAGATTGGCTCATCAGTGTGAGATTCCTTGACAACTAGTATATGATTAATAGGTGATTCATCATAGGTTAACTTATCATTAGTGATTGGTTCAACAAAAACATCTTAGATTGATTGGTTTTCTTGGATTTGGTTTTTAATGAGTTAGAAAATACTAGGTTTGAGCACAACTTGGTCTTCGAAGGATTGGATCAGTTGAGGTTTGGTTGAGATTGGTACTAGATGAGGAATGTCTTGTGGTTGGATAATGGTATGGCATTGGGAAACATGATTACTCATATAAGCAAAAGGATGAAGTTCTGAAATGGTAACGATAGGGTGTTGCGGATCTTTATTTCTCTCACAAGCCAAAACATTAGGTCCTAGAATGATGAAGGGGCACAATGGAACTTGATTTCTTGTATAAGCCAAAGAATGAGGTCCTACTATAGAAATGGTTTGGCATCATGGAGCCTGATTGATTACACAAACCAAAGGATGAGGTCCTAGTATGGGAATGGTATGACATTGTGGTCCTAAAATAGAAATGGTATGATGTGGTGGAGCTTTATTACTCATATAAGCTAAAACATCCAAGTCTTCCTCATAAACCATATCATCTCAGTTGTGAGTTGGCTCATAAGTTGGTTCTTGACTATGTTCCATGTACTAATTATTATAAAGAGGGTATGGATCCATATCCCAAATAGCATTATCTGTAGTTGGGTTTTCGAAGTCCTCCTCATAAGCTTCTTCATGCCAATCAAGGTCTTGAGTTGGATCATGAGTTAGTTTGTGACTTTGTTCCCATGAATGATTATTATGAGGTGGATAAAAATCTATCTCAAAAACCATATTATCATCATTGGGGTCTTGACTAAAGCCATAAAAGTCATTTTGTGTGGCCATTCTATCATAAGTTGCATTATACATGACTCCATCATAGGTGTAGCTAGACATATCCATGTAAATTATGAAAGATATGAAATAAAAAGGCTTAGAGTTCTATAAAATCTAAAAAACTATCCAAAGGATAAATGGTCCAAACTTGGTCAAAAGGGTGAAGCTGTATCTCCAATATGGTTTGAAAGTGGAGTTGTTTCTCCAAAATGGTTTGTGATAAGACTTGGAATAAAATAGTCTAACATCAAATGTCTAATGTCAAATGTCATATGCACAAAAGGTCAAGCATCTAAATAAAAACTAACATGTCAAAGGTCTAGGTCAAAGTGTTCCAAACAAGGTATAAACTAGGAAAGAGAAAAATTGAGTAACTAGGTCTTTTGTCCAAATATGTAGTCAAAATCTAAGCTCAAAAAAATAGGCATATGCTAGGACTTTTGGCCAAACAACATCAAAATCTAGACTTGAAACAAAGGCTGATGTGATTTGATTTAATCTAACAAGTTTGGAAATAAATTTGATATAAACTTGGTACCCAGAATCAAACATAAATATGATCAGTTGGCATAAGGCATAAGACAAAAGGGTCTTTGAAGAAAGATTGTGTTTTCCAAAATAAAGGCATAAACAATGATAAGGATAGGTACTGAATAAACAAACCATCAATAGTTTTCAAAATTGGGTAATCGATTAACCAAAGTTATGTAACCCAAAAGAGAAAGATCTATGTATCATCCCCATGAATTAAGGCCTAAATATAAATCAATCGATGTTTAAATCCAAACTTGAAAAGGTTAATTGAAAACTCAATGTTGAAAACTAGGATTTGACCAAACAAGATAGACAAGATTGGATATCATGACAACACAAGACAAATGTCTAAATGGTATACATAAAATGGTTTGAAACAATGGTTTTTGATACAAGGTAAACTAGTCTTGAAACAAATTGAGTAGCCTGATAGTGTAAGCATGCTTGAATGATGTGATCTATGTTATGTTGCAAAGACTTAAAAAGGCTCAAAATGTTTTGACTTGATTTGGGAAATGTAACACTACCCTCTGCAACTCAAATGACACACACACAAACAAGTTTACTAAAAAATTAAAGGCACAAGTGTGGTGTAAAACGGCAAGCATAATTCCTCTTTAGACAAAAGAGTGACGTATAAATAAATTTATTTTGACATGAATTATGAAAAAACAAACAAGTTTTAGTCTTAAAACATACCAATCAAAAATGACTAAAATACACTAAGCATAATCATCCAAATCCTAGCAAGGGTATGGCAATGTGGGGTTGACTTAACTATCAAGCTTTTGAAAGTTTCTAGGGGAATAAATTTCACAATTACTTTCACGTCAAAAGATGTAAAAGACAAGCATGAAAATTAGGTGACCGTGACATTGGCTAGGTGTAAAAAGGTCTAGTCCTTTTAAAAATAACTACATCTTTCTATTTGCTTAGTGTAGTGTGATTTCCAAATACAGATACATCTCATGTGTAACTCAGAAGGAGTCAAATGAAGTCAAATGCAGCTACATCCCTAAAGAACTCATAAGAGGTAATGATGCCCCCCTCACAAGCCAAGTTTGCATGAAATAAAAGACTAATAGAAAGGCTTTAGGGTCATTTTTTAGGTCACCCAAACTTTGATAAGTCTTTGGGGAGTGCTTTAGATGACATTATTTCTAAGCCTTCGACTAGGATTTTTGCAATAGGAATGGCACTTTTGATTCCAAGGGTTCCCTAAAGAGGATAAATGGAAGAGCATACACACAACACCCCTCTTTTTGCTAAACAAAACTAGATCAAACAACTATTAAAGACAAAAATGATAAGTGTGTTCAATTTTAAGCCCAAATGAAAGATTTGGTGGTGTTCATTTGACCTCTTGGTCTTAATTTGTAACTTTGAAAGATAACTACAAGATTTAAGCAATAACACCCTAAATGATTTTCCTTTAAAAACCAAAATGAAAAGTTTGATTCATTTTAAAACCCCCTAAAATAAGTTTAAAAGGATCTATTTAAGCATGTTTTGATGATTTTTTAAGTAAAGACTACAAAAAAAATGTTAGCAATATGTTTAGCTTAGAAGCACTTTTGAAGATGAAACAACCAACTTAGAAAAATGAGCTCTCGAGTTTGTATAAAAAAACATAGTGACCATGATGGTTATACTAATCAGCGACGGTGACGTTTATGAAGATTTGGATGTTTATACTAATTGTGTGTGCCATTATGTGAACTAATAATTTAACTAAGAATAAGAGATTAAAATCATGTTAGTGACAAAATGAACAAAAGAAAATGACAAATAAAACACTAAACTAACACATTCATACCTAGTTAGTAGGGTGAGCTTAATAACAAAAACAAATGACAAACAAAACTAAAAAGTAAGAAAAAGAAATAATCTTTCACCTTCCTTGGATGCTCCAAATGTTTTTATAGTAGTAGCTTACTCAACTTGTGCTCATGAAGTCTTCATCAAAGGAGGCTTGGCTATCTCCTCTTCTCCTTGGAACCTTGTGGCTTTAGATTGGCTTGGCTTGGAATCAATTTGGCATGGTAACAATAATTTCAATAGCTTTTGCAATCCTTTGTTCATTTTAAATTTGTACCAAAATAGCTTAGAAATGATGTTTATGGCCTCTCTATTTATAGATTTTTACAAATGGCTAGAATCAACTTGAACTATCCATCTCAAGATTGAGATGTGTGCCTAAAGATTAATTCAATTATGTAATTAAAATCCACAAATAGGCTCATAAATATTTGGGATAAAAGAGAAATTAAGAGGCATAGAGGGCATTGATGGGGCATGAGAGGCATGAATCTTGATATTTATGGCATTTATGGCCTAAGGATGTCTTCCCAAGAAATGAGGTCACCTAATGATGCAGATATTCAATATTCATTTCCAAAAATAAGTATTCAACAAGTTTTCATGGAATTCTTAATTAGGCTCTAATTTGGTTTTATTATCTCTTAAGCATGATTAAGTAATTTGTGCATAAATTACTCAAATTGATCATAATGCCTTGTTATTGGTCTAAAATTTGACTAGATTGGAATTAGGATGCAATGTCAGATGTGTTAGAACTATTATCCCCTTTAGGATGTTACCAACACAAAATAGAAAAGGCATGTGTCTTATACAAGAGGTTTGACATAAAATAACAATCTAGAGCACCCAGGAACAAAATTGGCATTTTGACTCAGAATGATATGATCAAAGTTAGCTGGCCTATAAATTGTATTGCCTCATTTTGGGATACCCTGGACAAAATTGGCACTTGAATATGTCAGATTCAAAGCTTTTAATGTGATTTCATGTTTTAAAGCCAAATTGTGCACTTTAGGTGGAAATTGGTCAAAATCCTAGTTAGAGGTCATTGGTGGCCAGATTTAGGTGTCTACACATTTTTATCTTGAAATGGATAAGTATCAGAGTTGAAGAAAAATATTTCCTTTTGGCATGGTATGATCAATAGATCCCATATAATACATCAAGGATGATTGGCCTGGATGATCCACATAGAACTAAAAATATAGACCGCTCAAGGATACTATCTTTCACGCATATACTCAAGGAAGAAGTTTACTAAATAAGTCTATGGAATTAGAAATGTGTATTTTTTTATGTTATACCCATATCCTATGCAAAATAGAGGAGGATGGATCGATCATGTTGGGTTAAATATGAAGTGATATTATGATAACATGATATGTTAGGATGATCAATAAAAACTAGGTCCACATTCAAAACCCTTTTCAAAGGTAGATATGATGTTGTAGATTATGACAAATTTGGAGATCAAACATAGCTAGGAGTTAGGGGTGCCACTTCCACAAGTTGGGAGGTAAATCTGAGATGACAGGTCAAGGCACGACTAAGGGATTACACTAAACTAAGTTGGAGATCAGCAAAAAAGCATCAAAGAGACCCCAATTTTGTTTAATTTGAGCAAGTGTAAGATGCATAGTCTAATTCATAACTCATCATAAAAAGCCTTCAGGTCACCATAGAGTGTAAGATCGAGCTTGAGATTATCAGGGATTGGGTGTAAAATAAAAATATTAGACCCCAAAATTACCAATGTAAATCTTCTAATATATTTTACATCTAGGTCATGCCAAAGTAGAGTTTATGCAAAATGTAAATAGGACACAAAAGCCCACCAAAAGCACACTATAAGTAGATTTTTTGGGTCAGATGTTGTGGTTACTATGGCCTTAAAAGATACATGGCTTCATACAAAAAATACTATTTTGGATATTGATCCTCACTAAAATTCCTCAAAGGGATTATATACTAAGATCAGGATACCTTTAGACAATTAGGAAAGGGACATGGACGCCGAACCAAGGAAAGGGGGATTATAAACAAAGAGCTCAAACCAAGTTGTTGAGAACATCTCAAGACTCATGCATGTCTAGATGTTTCTATTCATCCGCTTTAATTTAACAAAGTAAATCAGACATAATAGATAACAAATACACAGGGTAAAATAAAAATAAAAAAGATAATAGACTATGGAGTAAATAACTTAAATCAAAAGTCTTAATTTAATCTACAATAGAACCTAGAGTGTTTAGAATGATTCCTGAACAAGCTCAATCTTAACAAAAATTACATATTATTATAAAGGTGTAATTTCAAAATTACTGACAATAAATATGATTATCGATGGAAAATATGAAACTTAGAGCCATAGACTTTGTATTAAATTTTTCCTAAAAGCATCATTATCACACTTCACACTCACAAGATTAGTCCAAAAGGGGCTATCCCACTGTGGTTATCAAATGAATCCCTATAAAATTTAAGCAAAATAGATTTAGATATGCCAATGATACTAAATCTAACTCAAACCCTTATAAAGATCACTAATAGGAGAGAATATAAAGGAGTAATTAGAAATAATAATTTCTTACCATCATCTTTGCCCTCTTTGGCTTCCCTCTAATTTTCCAATGGATTCTTCAGTGTAACTCAACTTGATATTGGATTGCTTGATAATGGCTCCAAAATTGATGGCTCGATGGATTCTTCAGATACTTGGACTCTATGATGGACATAAGAGGGATATGAAGGATAGTGCAATGAAGGAAACATGGACTTGGATTTATTCTTTTTTTCTTCCCATGATTGGCATGCCCCTATTTAAATAGGTTTTAAAAAGGGATTGGGGGGAGATTTCCCTCTCAAATTTTGAATTTTACGAGGGAAAAAGTCTAGAGGATAAAAGCCTCTAGACTTTATTTTTTTGGGGGGGAACATGTGATTATAAAAGTAATTGAATAAAGAATTATAAAATTAGGAACTATGTGGAAAGCTAGGTAAATTAGGATTTTGAACATTTAGGAAAATGTAAATATGTGGAAAGTGGGATATTTCATGTAGTTTAGTATTAATTGATTAATTGACTTAAGGGGATGAAGGGTTGATGTTAATATGGGATTAAGTGTTGATATTAGACAAGATTAGGCATAATTTAGTGAGTTACTTTGGTGAGAAGAATTAGGTGCATACAAAATAAATCAAACACTTATTTTGACACCAACAGGGAATAGTAAAGATCAAGATATGGATTGATTATTCAATCAGGTAGGGTATACTCAAGTAGATAAAGTAGGTAGGGAATACTCAAGTAGGTGAATTAGGCATATAATACTTAGTGGTATAGATATACTACATATGTAGCATGATTTGAAATCTCATTTCTAATTCTATCTTTTGATCTTGAAATTATGAAAACTAAGTATTGACCATAATGGATTTTGAAAAACTAACTTCTAAATGGTAACTCCTACATCTCTGTAATCAATTTTAGAAGATGCAAAGTGGCCCTAATTTTTATATTTAGTAAAATAAATTTAAATAATAAGAATATATAATGTAATATAAAATTAAATGCAAACTTATCCTTGCACACACAAAAAAAAACTAAAAACACAACAAAAAACTATCTCAGACGACACATAGAAACAAAAACACAACAAAAAAAATGTCTTTAAATGCAAAAACAACCAAAAAAAATTGTACAAAAAACATTAGATGTATTTCCAAAGGGCATGTTGTTCCATGTATCACTCATTTTTGGGGACAACATATGAACTATTTTGGTCTTACAGGCCAAAATTATCTCTTCCCTTCTCAAAAAATTGTTCTGAGCATTCAAATTCTTCATTATTCAAGATTTTTCAATTAAGGGACTAGCAAGTTCAATAGGTTCAATGGCTTCAACAGGTGAGTTATCACAAAGAAATAAGTTCCCAACACTTAGACAATTTCAAGATTGGTTCAACACCTCGGTTCAACCAAAAATGTTCATCAACAAGCTTCAAAGAAAGGATTGAACCATTGAACCCTACTTCCAAAAAGGTTCAATGGTTCAGTGGGTTCAAAGGTTCAATGGCATCAGCAAGCTTAAAGAGTTAAGCATTTTGTCACAAGTTCAAAGTTTAGCGGCTTCAAAAGACTTAGCAAAAAGAAAGAAGATTGAACCGTTGAACCATTGAACCTTGAACCAAAGTGGTTCAAAGGTTCAATGTGGTTGGTTCAAAGAGATTGGTTCAAGTAGTCAATTGAATGAGCAGAACACAATATTAAATCATTGAACCAAAGTTGGTTCAACTGGTTGGTTCAATTGAACAGTTCAAAGGAGTGCCCCAAAGCCGAAAGGACAAGTACCCTTGCAGAGGGAAATGAACCAAAGGTGAGTGCCTTTGTGGAGGGTAGGTGATGAGAAAAATGGACCATTGCAAAAGGCCAAAAGGGTAAGATTTTCTTCAAAAAAGTGAACAAGGCAGAAAATTTAGAATTCCTTCAAATTTTTTCAAGGCAAAAGACAAGGTGATTTCTTTTAGACAATAAGTCTGAAAGAATTCCTTTGGACTTTTGTTCAAAGGAATTCGCCTAAAAGAAAAAAGCCCAAAAGAAAAAGACTAAGGCAAGGAAAGATTTCCTTTAGACAAAATGCCTAAAGGAATTGGAGTCCAAAGACCACCTAAAGAAGCCCAAAGACTGCTCGAAGGACCCTGAAGAGCAGGTACCCTTGTGGAGGGCTCCCAGTAACCAGAAAATGGACCTTTCTCAAAGCCCAAAGGGACACCTTCCCTTTGAGATGTTTCAAAGACATAAGGTTGAAGGAATTTCAAGGCTTCAAAGAGACTTAGAAAAATAAAGGAAGCAGTGGAACAAAGAATGAACAAATGAACTGATTGAACCTTGAACCAAAAGAGTTCAAAGTTTAATGGTTTGCAGGTTCAATGGTTCAAAGGAAGCTCCAGACAAAGGAAAGAAGTGAAAGATTCCAGAGACCAGTTCAAAGAAATGGTTCAACCAAAGAACAAATAAGTGAATGAACCAAGGAAGAGATGGAACAAAGGAACTGATAAAGACCACTTGAACCGTTGAACTATTAAACTAATGAACTTTCAAAGGTTCATGGTTCAATATGGTTCAAACAACCAGCAACCATTGACGTCCTCACAGACATCAAATTTAAGGTAATGGAATATCTATTAATTTTCAAATATAGCACGGAACTTGAAGGATGAACCAAGTGACCAACTAAAAAAGATAGATTGAGAGCTCTAATTGCAATAGGAAAGAAGAGAAGGCTATAGAAGATATTGAAATATTTACGAGAGAGTTATTTTTAGTAGGTGAAATAGTCCACCAATTAGTCATCTGAGCACACCAAATCAAGGACACAGCCTATTTTTCTCCATGAAGTAAAGGCAAAGTGGACAGTTGCACAAATAAGAAGGAAAGGACCAGGTGGCCTATACTTTGGAGGAGACATATGAGATGAATTGGCATGCCACAGTTAAGGCCAATGCACTATTCTAAGCAAGTCCCCTTGATAGAACTAAAAATGTATTCAAGGCATTGAATGTAGCGTGGGTCATTCCATGGAAGAAAGTGCCAAGCCTTTTTTAGCTGCTATATATTGTAATCTCTTGTTTTATGCAAAGGAGATCTTTCGATTATAGAAGCAAAACTCTACCAAAATTGAGAGGTGATTACTGAGACTTTGAGCTCAGATTGTTCATCATATTTCTTTGTTTGAATGAGAAAGCAAGTTAATTTTAGACTTTGTGCTATTATAGCTTGTGTCATTTTAGGAGAATGTTCTTATATCTATTTCCTGAATGTATTCCTATCCATTTTATTGAAATAAGTAGAACTAGTAGAAGTAACTAGGAAGGTGTCCTGAAGCCAACTATGGATAGACTTTGTGCTATCTACAATTGCCTTTAGTGTGTTTATCTATTTTTTGTTACTATGTAAAGGACTTTGGGATGACTTTGTGCCCTCATTATCCTTCATATTTCACTCTTGGGCAGTCGAGGTAGAAACTTTATGCTACATCTCAGTCTGTTGGTTACTACACACTTTGTTACCAGTTACTTGTCACTACCTGAAAGAACTCCTGCTATTTCCTGCAAGATCACTTCTAAAAGAAGAGAAGTGTCCTTAGTATTATCACCAAGATTTTTCCTTTGTCTATGAACATCATCTTTGAAAAAAGAGAGATAGATGGTGTTATCCTACCCTTGAGTGTTTTTTTTTGCTTATATATATAATATATATGTCTTCATATTTATAGGGAACCTCCCCTTGATGAGAGGAGAGATTTGTCCCCTTTTGATGTGGTAAACCTGCACATCTGGTTGACTAATCTCCCTATGCTATGGTTGAAGAGACCTATTTTGCCCATCAGTTAGCCGATGACAAAATATTCACCCAATAATTTTTTGGCCACTCCGCTGGGGAAGAGCGTGCAGTTTGCAGCCTCAAGCTTCAAGCTGAAGCAGGGCCAATTCTTTCCCAATTTTATTCTACAATCTGGCAACTCCATGCTATACTAAAAGCTAAAGAACCCAAGGTGTTGTTGACCCTATTTTTGAGTTGGTGTAGTAGGGCAATTTTAATTTGTTCTCTCCCTAACTTAAAGTTCAACGATCTAGGAGTGTTCCTCCTACCCATACCAGGTCACCAACACAAAGCAGAGCTTCTTTTTCTACTGTTAGTAGAGCTTTGCGTATACATACTCCACCCAGATTTGTTATCCCCCTTTTCCATAATTAAATCATGGTGGTTCAAGGCCCCTAGGGTAACTCTTTTGGCCCACTCAATTTAACCCCACCTCTACATGAGCTTTCATGCACTTCAAGGAAGAATTTCTCCAAATTCTTTGGTGATGGGAGAGTTCATCTTGATGAACATATTACTGCCTTTAGCATAGCCTGTGGTGTGATAGGCATGGAGCATGAGGATGTAGCAGTTAGGATGTTTATGGAAACATGGCAAGGTGCTGCTATAGACTAGTTTTACTATTGACATGCTCAAATTGTGACCGATTAGAACACTCTTTAAGTTAAATTTGAAGCCAGGTTCAAACCTGTAGAAGATGTGCATGCCTTGCTAGTCCAGCTCACATAGATGAAGAAATAACCTCATGAACTTATGAGGGACTTCATTTCCAAGTTTGACAAGTTGAGGAACTAAATTCCTATAATTTCTTAGCCAACACCTGATAACCTTAAATGCTTCTTCATCAACTCACAACTGCCTAAAGTGAGTTTTCTGCTGAGACAGGCTAGCCACATAGACCTTGTTATGGCTTAGGATTTGGCTACTGAGGTAGAAGATGACCTTATCTTAGTAGGAAAGATAAGGAGAGATCCTAACAAAGGTAAGTCCTCTTCATCTTATGAATACTCACCTACAGTCACCACTGATTCATACAGTCACCACTGATTCAGTGGTGCAGAAGTTGGCAAACAAGTTGCTAGCTCTCAAAAAGAAAATGGCACAAGGGATGTTATCTGATCCTTCATATAGAGATATACCAAGGAGGATATTCCCTAATTAGTCATACCAAGGCCTTACTATCAGGAATCAAGGGTAGCCAAATCATCTTCCTCCCCCTTAGGAGAAATTGGCCATTGAAGCACCTCCAACCAATTCAACATTCATATATCTTGAAGTAGAATCATATTTCTCCTTCTAGCTTGAGTTGAACCCAAAAGATGATGCTAATATCTTCACAGAGGGAGAAGAAGAATTATCTAGTGACTCCAACATTAGTTTCTTGAATTACCAGGATGAACCCAAAAGTGAAGGCAAAATAGTTGATGGAACATATGCTATATTCACTTGGTCCAAGAACCAGTCAGCCCAACAAGCTGATAAAGAAAAAATAGAGGAGTGACCTCAACCAATATTTTCAATTGCTAAGAGGGGAACCACTTTGCCTTTCTAGCCAAAGGACCCAGTGATTGCAAGAAAGGTAAGTACATCAAACATCCCTACACCTTCTACTTCAAATTCACAGACTAGTCCTCCCCCTCCCAAAAACCAAAAGGATGAACTCCCATCCTCTATTCTTAGTCCATTTAAGACATTTGACATAATTAACCATATAAAGAAAACCAAAATTCAAATGTCTGAATTTGAATTCTTGCAATCCAACCCTGAGTAGTTAGATAAGTTGGTTTAATGTATAAAGAATCAAGCTGTCCTTGTAGGACAAGCAATTTTGAAGATAACTCATGATCCCTCCAAGAACATGTCCACCTCAAAAAACCTTATCATTACTCCTCCTACTACTCCCAGAAAGATTGAATCATTTTATGTCTCCCTACTGATAAATGGACATCAGCTGAACAATTACATCATAGATTCATAAGCATCTAACAATGTCATGCCTACCAAAGTGGCAGAATCCCTTAGTCTCACACTAACCAAGACATTTGAGAGATGTTTCTCCATGGATAACAAATAAGTGCCACTGCTGGGACAAATTAATGATGCCCAATTTGCATTTGTAACATTCCTGTATAAGAGAATTAAGATGACTATCCTGGTGGCTGATGTCCTAGCATCATATGGCATCCTTCTTGGGTAAAATTTTTACAAAGATGTTGGTGGTGAATTGAGCATGGACTTATCCGCGGTGAGAATCCTTGTCAAAGGCATTATGCAGAGATTGCTCCTTGAGAAGAAAATAATATACATGGTCACTCAAACATCAGTGCTTGAAGCTCAAATTTTGTTTGAGTCTTCAGGCATGGGTAATTACTTTTTATCCATGAAGGAAGTCCATGAGATGTACGATGAAATTTTTGAATGTGTCAACCTAAAAATTAGTTTAGATGGAATAGTAGAAGGATTGGTGGAGCAAAGTGCAAATGTAGAAGAATCACCCCCTCAAAATGAAAAAGAATCTAAAGAAAAATTAGTGTCTGATGAGGTATGGATTTTGGAATTTGATGGCAGATGTTCCTCTACTAGTTCAGGAGCTAAGATTGTGTTGATATCTCCTCAAGGAGATATCTTTCCTTCTTCATACAAGTTGTAGTTTAAAAACACTAACAACACAGCAGAGTATGAATCTCTGTTGCTTAGATTGAAGGCTGTTCGAGACAAAGGCGTCAAACTCCTTCATGCCAAAGGAGATGTTGAACTAGTGGTTTGTCAGGTAAGGAACTTATATAAAACTAAAAATAAGAGATTATGCCACTATCTTAATCTAGTATAGGATGAAATTGAAATTTTTGATGCTTTTAGCATCTCTGCCATACCCAAGAAATTAAATGACCAAGCTGATGCACTAGCTATTTTAGCAACTCTCTTGGTTCCTCACCCTAATTTTAAGGGAGATAGGTACATGATTGAACTGGTCCTTCGACCAAGTGTGCATGACAATGCCAATCATTGGCAAGTGTTCAATGGTAACAACTAAATCATTACCTTCCTAGAGTAAAAAGATAGCTTTGAATAGCTTTATTTTAGAGGTAGTGAGCCTCAGAGGCTTAAACTAGCCCCTAAATCAAGTGCAAACACAGGTGGAGAATTATTGCAACTCAAAGGGAATAAAATCCCAAAAGGCCTAGTTTCCCTTGAGAAGTTGTTTGAAAAACATGATAGGTTCATCAAACAACAACAAATGGATTAAAGATCCTCTTAGGAGTTTGATCAGGTAAATTTGGGTACCAAAGAAAATCCCAAGATGGTGAACATTAGGAAGTGCTGCACTCAAGAAGAGAAGTTCAAGTTCACTGCTCTACTTTGCCGCTATATGGGTGTCATAGCATACTCCTATGATGATCTGAAGTCACTCAGGCTTGAATAAATCAACCATGACATTCCTCTCAAAAGTGATTCAGTGTCTTACAAGCAAAAATTTAGATAATACAATCTAAAGATATCAGGTACTATTCTCTCTAAAATATAGAAAATATTGAATGCTAGGATAATTTTCCCAATCCATCATTCTATATGGATTGCAAACATAATACTTGTGAGGAAGAAGAATGGTGAAATTTTCCTTTGTGTAGATTTTAGAAACTTGAATCAGTCATGCTTAAAGGATAATTATCCTCTACCCATCATGTATCAAGTCCTTCAGATGGTGACCAGTTTAAAAATGTTATCAATGCTAGATGGCTTCTTAGGATATAATCAAGTTGAAATTGGTGAAGCAAACCAGCATAAAACTACCTTCACCACACCTTGGGTCACCTTTGCCTATCAAAGAATGCCATTTGGCCTAATAAATGTTGGTGCCACTTTTTAGAGAGAAATGGACCTTGATTTCAAAGATGAAATGGGTAAGTTCATTGTAGTGTACCTGGATGATTTAACAGTCTTTTCCAAGCATCATGTTGATCATGTGCACCATTTGCAACAAGTGCTAGAATGATGCTGCCAGAATGGCATTGCTCTAAATCTCAAGAAGTCTATTTTTGGAGTAACAAAAGGGAAAATTCTTAGGCACATTATATCCTGAGAAGGCATAAAGATTGACTCAGATAGAGTCAAGTCCATCCAAGAGCTTACTCTACCTACAAGTAAGACTGTAGTTCACTCTTCCTTTAAAAAAGTAATTTTTTTATGAAGGTTCATCCCTGAGTTTGCTGAGAAGACTTACCATATTGTAAACATGATGAAGGGAAAGGCCACTTGTAGCTAGACTAAAGAAGGTAAATTGGCATTCTAGGACATCAAGATTGCTATTGCCCATGCCCTAATTCTAGTTTGTCTAGATTATACCAAGGATTTCACCATATATAGTTATGCTTATGAGCACACACTTTCAATAATTTTGGTTCAACAGAATGAAGAAGGTATAGAATCTCCCATATCCTTCATGAGCTATCCTCTCAAAGCTCTTGAGATGAAGTATTCAAACATGGAGAAGCATGCTTATGTAGTGGTAAAGGCAGTGAAGCATTTATACTTTTACATCTTGAATTCACACACTACTCCCCTGGTTCTTGATACTCACAGTTAAATCCATATTAACTCAGTAGGAGTTTGGAATCAAAAGGGGTAATTAGATTGCTAAAATCTAGGAGTTTGATCTAGTCCTCAAACCAATGAAGCTGGTGTGGGGAAGGGGCCTATGCCAATTGATTTTTGACAATAAACTAAAAGAAATAGAGCATGGAGAAGAAGAAATTGAAGACACACCAACAGTCCTCTTTGTCTCCACCACGAATGAATGGTATTCAAGTATTACTCATTTCCTTACTTATGGTGAGTGCCCTACCCACCTGTTTCATTAAAAAAGGAGGACTATCAAGTTAAAAGCTACCAATTTCATCTTGTGGGACAACAACCTGTATGAGAGGAACCTTGATGGTGTGATCCTTCACTACGTGGATAAAGAGTAATATAACTAGCTTTTGAAGTCCTTCCATAATCTAGCCTATGGAGGATATTTTTTTGCCCCTATAACTACCCATAAGATTCTACGAGCTAGGTATTACTAGCCTACTCTATTTCAAGATGCATATAAATGGGTATGAAAGTGTGAACTATGCCAACAATCTATTAGAAGACCTAAATTAGCTGCTCTGTCTCTTAAGCTAGTGGTGATAGAAGAGCCATTTTAGCAATGGGGAATCAATTTCATTGGTGCTGCAAACCCATCTTCAAGTGTTGGACATGATTATGTCCTCATAGCCATAGACTACTTAACCAAGTGGATGGAAGCTATTCCAACCAAGCATGCTACTTCAGAAGTAGTGTGCGATTTCCTCAAAGAGAACATCATTTCTAGGTTTGGGGTCCTAACCAAGATTGTCATAGACAATGCAACTTATTTCTCTTCCTAGGAGATTACTCAGTTTTGTTTTTACTATGAGATTACCCTCTCTCACTCTTTTGATTATTTTCCACAAGGGAATGGCCAAGCTGAATAAAACAACAAGAACATGGTGACTATTATTAAGAAGCTGGTAGATGACAAGCAATGAACATGGCATAAAGCATTGGTTGATGTTTTATGGGTAGATAAAATTACACCAAAGAGGGCAATTAGTATGTCACCTTTCCAACTTCTTTATGGTCTCAATGCTGAGATACCAATCACCCTAGAATTGCCAGCATTGAAATTGGCTAAGGTAGTCAAAGATCAGGCATATGAAATCTCCATCGATAAGAGGATCATGTGCTTGACTGAACTAGATGAATAGAAAACTATGGTGGTGGACCAAATTTTTGTGCATCAAAGTTTGGCGAAGAAGCTCTTCGACCAAAAATAAAAAAAACCATGATTCCCAGATTGGAGATCAAGTCCTATTGTGGGACAAGAGAAGAGAACCAAAGGGAATGCATGGGAAATTTGATTCCCTTTAGAGAGGCATGTTTACTATCCATCAAATCACTAGTGAAAACAATTTCCTATTGAAATATCAAGGTGACACACCCTTTTCTCTGCCTCACAATGGGCAATGTCTAAATCACTTCAACTCTTGAAGTATCAGATAAGATCACCTGTACATATGTATATTTGTATTGTATTTAGTTCTATTTTATGATTTCCATTTTTGTTTTTGGTGCCTTTTTTTTGGGGTAGCATGAAATTATAGCCCAATGGCATACTTAAAGGCACTGGAGATTCTGGTTTCTACTCCCCTTAGTTGCTTCAAAATTTGAACTGAAGGAAGTTCCCCAAATGGAGCCAGTTGTTGTTCCCAAAATGTATCACTCATTTTTGGGGACAACATATGAACTATTTTGGTCTTGCAGGCCAAAATTATCTCTTCCCTTCTCAAAAAATTGTTCTGAGCATTCAAATTCTTTATCATTCAAGCTTTTTTAATTAAGGGACTAGTAGGTTCAACAGCTTCAATAGGTGAGTTCTCACAAAGGAACAAGTTCCCAACACTTAGACAATTTCAAGACTGGTTTAATGCCTCAGTTCAACCAAAAATATTCATTAGCAAGCTTTAAAGAAAGGACTGAACCATTGAACCCCGCTTCCAAAAAGGTTCAACGGTTCAACAGGTTCAACGACGTCGGCAAACTTAAAGAGTTAATCACTTCGTCACAAGTTCAAAGTTCAGTGGCTTCAAAAGACTTAGTGAAAAGAAAGAAGATTGAACTATTGAACCATTGAACCTTGAACCAAAGTGGTTCAAAGGTTCAAAGGTTCAATGCAGTTGGTTCAAAGAGATTGGTTCAAGCAGTCAATTGAATGAGTGGAACACAGTATTGAACAGTTGAACCATTAAACCAAAGTTGGTTCAATTGGTCAGTTCAATTGAATGGTACAAAGGAGTGCCCCAAAATTGAAAGGACAAGTACCCTTACAGAGGGCAGTGAACCAAAGGTGAGTGCCCTTGCGGAGGGCAGGTGATGAGCAAAATGGACCATTGTAAAAGGTTGAAAGGGTAAGATTTTCTTCAGAAAAGTGAACAAGGCAGAAAAGTTGGAATTCCTTCAGATTTTTTTAAGGCAAAAGACAAGGCAAATTCTTTCAGATAAAAAGTCCAAAAGAATTCATTCAAATTTTTGTCTGAAGGAATTTGCCTGAAAGAAAAAAGCCTGAAAGAAAAAGACTAAGGCAAGGAAAGATTTCCTTCAGACAAAATGTCAGAAGGAATTCCTTCAGACATTTTGTTTGAAGGAATTGGAGTCTGAAGATCACTTGAAGAAGGCTGAAGACCGCCTGAAGGACCCCGAAGGGTAGGTACCCTTGTGGAGGGCTCCCGATAACCAAAAAATGGACCTTTCTCAAATCTTGAAGGGGCACCTTCCCTTCAGGGTGTTCCAAAGACATAAAGCTAAAGGAATTTCAAGGATTTAAAGAGACTTAGAAAAATAAAGGAAGCAATGGAACAAAGAATGAACTAATGAACCGATTGAACCTTGAACTAAAAGAGTTCAAATTTCAATGGTTCAAAGGAAGCTCTAGACAAAGGAAAGAAGCAGAAGATTCCAAAGACCAGTTCAAAGAGATGGTTCAACCAAATAACAAAGAAGTGAATAAACCAAGGAAGCGATGGAACAAAGGAACCGATAAAGATTTCCTGAACCATTGAACTATTAAACCAATTAACTTTCAAAGGTTTAAAGGTTCAAAGGATCATGGTTCACTATGGTTCAAATAACCAACAACCATTGATGTCCCCGTGGATGTCAAATTTAAGGTAATGAAATATCTGTTAATTTTCAAATATAGCACAAAAATTGAAGGATGAATTAAGTGACCAACTAAAAAATATAGCTCGAGAGCTCTAATTGCAATAGGAAAGAAGAGAAGGCTATAGAAGATATTGAAATATCTATGAGAGAGTTATTTTTAGTAGGTGAAACAGTCCACCAATTAGTCATCTGAGCACACCAAATCAAGGATGCAGCCTATTTTTCTCTATGAAGTAAAGGCAAAGTGGATAGATACACAAATAAGAAGGAAAGGACTACGTGGCTTATACTTTGGAGGAGACATATGAGATGAATTGGCATGGCACAGTTAAGGCCGATGCATTATTCCAAGCATGGCCCCTTGATAGAACTAAAAATGCATTCAAGGCATTGAATTCAGCATGGGTCATTCCATGGAAGAAAGTGCCAAGCCTTTCTTGGCTATTATATATTGTAATCTCTTTTTTTATGTAAAGGAGATCTTTCAATTATAGAAGCAAAACTCTGCCAAAATTGAGAGGTGATTACTGAGACTTTGAGCTCAGATTGTTCATCATATTTCTTTGTTTGAATGAGAAAGCAAGTTACTTTTGGACTTTATGCTGTTATAGCTTGCGTCATTTTAGGATATTGTTCTTATGTCTATTTCTTGAATACATTCCTATCCATGTTATTGAAATAAGTAGAACTAGTAGAAGTAATCAGGAAGGTGTCCTAAAGCTAACTGTGGAGAGACTTTGTGCTATCTACAATTGCCTTTAGTGTGTTTATCTATTTTTTGTTACTATGTAAAGGACCTCGTGATGACTTTGTGACCTCATTATCCTTCGTATTTCACTCTTGGGAAGTTGAGGTATAGACTTTGTGCTACATCTCAGTTTGTTGGTTACTACGCACTTTGTTACCAGTTACTTGTCACTACCTGAAAGAACTCCTACTATTTCCTACAAGATCACTTTTGAAAGAAGAGAAGTGCCCTCAGTATTATCACCAAGATTTCTCCTTTGTTTGTGAACATCATCTCTGAAAAAAGAGAGATGGATGGTGTTAACATACCCCTAAGTGTTATTTTCTACTTATATATATAATATATAGGTCTTCATATTTATAAGGAACCTCCCCTTGATGAGAGAAGAGATTTGTCCCCTTTTGATGTGGTAAACCTACACATCTAGCCTACCAATCTCCCTATGTTATGGTTGAAGAGACTTATTTTGCCCATCAGTTAGCTGGTGACAAAATATTCACCCAATAAGGCATATGCCCTTTTAACATTTCAAAGGGTGTAAGCCCTGAAAGGGACTACATCCTTTAGGGTTAGAACTAACCCTTAGAAGATCCATATTGGTTTTAAAAAAAAGGTGTACACCATTTTAAAAAGGGTGTATGCCCTTTATAAAAAAAGTTTTGTATTTTTCATTGTCACCTTTTCTGTCTCCTAACATTGTGCATCCACCCTAAATTTAAATTTAATTACCTACTAACATATTTATTCTAGGTTAGTGGCATTAGATAAGCATTCAAATTTACATAGTTTGCATCATAAGTATATAATTACATATTCTTGAATCTAAGAGAAGCTCAATAAAATATTAAGATAAGGTTGGTAACCATTAGTACATAATTCTATATTATCTTGAGGCTGAAATAAGTACTATATCTCCCAAAATAATATACTTTAAGTCTAATAACATAGTCCTAAGTATTAATTTCCACTCTTGATGTGGTGGTGATGCTAGTTTTAACCACAAACAACTAGAGGTGGATATATCCAATGAGGGCTTGAATGTTGACAACATTTGTTGTCAAAGTTTTTGCATGCAAAAATGCATATCTAGATAGATTCAAAGGTCATGGTCTTGGGAAAATATTTAATTTTCTTATCCTGACATGTTAAAAGTGATGGATTTGTAAGTGGAGGTCCCAAAATTAGAAATTTAATTTGGTAGAAATAAACTTGTCTCTTGACTACATAAAAATAGAATATCAAGATTGATCCACATACTTGTCTCTTATGTTTGATCATGTGATCTGGGGTGCAAATAGATGGCTTCAACATGCAAGTGAATATTGTTTTAGATCATATAAACTAATTATGTTTTTAATTTTATGCATGTCTAAAGTTCACCTAAAAACTACAATTTTTTCATGCATGGAAGTGCATTCTTAAGGCTATAATGGGCACTTAATATCCTAATTGAGCATATTACAAGAAAAATAAGATGGAATTAAACATTATTCACCAACCCTAATGTTCTTAACTATTTATATCTTCCCTTGACCCCATATAGATATAGGGCATTAGTCCCCTACACCCTACCTTGGAATATAATATAATCCCCTCTTGATGGTCGAGCCCATATGTATATTAATAAGTACATGTATATAGATAGGGATCGAGAAAATAGGGAAGTTTGGGATTCCCTTTCTAAATCACTGTGTCCTAGTCTCTCTATTTGAATGGGAGGCCCCCCTATCCCTATCTATATATGGGGTGGAGCACTCCCCTCTAAATAGAGCAACCTCCACTTTAGATAATTTTGGGAGAGGAGTGAGTGATAGCTAGTCACCCTATAGATAGATCCACCCCCCAAATTTGGAGCTATTTTAGTGAATTCGAGTCTTTAGGGGTGGATCTATCTCTCATGAGTGATATCTCTAGCTCTATTTAGATCTATTTGGAGCTAGAGATAGAGATTATTGGCATCAAAATATTATGTGGTACCCCCATGGTGGGCATGTTAGTTTTTAGCCATAAATAACTAGAGATAGAGATATCTAATTGCAGCTTGAACGTTGAAAACATCTTTTGGTAATGTTTGTATGTGTCAAAATAGTTGTAAAAATGTGTATCTAGGTGGATTCATAGGTCATGGTCTTGGGAAAATATGTAACTTTACTATCCCTACATGTTAGAGTTGATATATTTTCAAGGGGAGGTCCCAAATTTCAAAATATTAGTTGGAGGAAATGAACTTATCTCTTGACTACATAAAAGTAGCATTTCAAGACTAATCACTACATCATCTTCCATATACTCATCTCTTATGTTTGATCAATGTGTTATAGGGTAAATTTATATGGCTTTAATACATGTCAATATTTATTTGATTCATGTAAACGACTTATAATTTTTATTTTATTAGGGTCTAAAGTTTTCCTTTAAACTACATGTTTTCATACATGGAAGAACATTATGAGGCTTGAATGGGTATTCCATATCCTAACAAGGTGTAACTTAAGGAAATAACATGGTATTAAATGTTAATATACACCTTAAACATTATGGAAATGGTAATTTTTATCCATGAAGCACAAGAGGTGGAGATCTCCAATTGTGGCTTGAATGATGACAACATTTGTTATCAATGTTTCTGTGTGTTGAATAAATTGTAAAAACATGTATTTGAGTGGATTCAGAGGTTGTGATCCTAATAACATATATATTTCACCTATCTCAATGTGTTTTAAGTGATGTATTTTAAATAGTTAAGTGTAAGTTCATTAATTAGGTCATTAATGGCAACAAATATTATTAGATATAACTTTTGCTTAATATCTTGGATTTGAGTGCTACTTTTTGAAAATGTGCTTTATTTTTCATTCCCATTTGATTTGTCATATTTTTATTTTAATGTATTAAATTTATAAAGTGCCATATTCAGAGGGTTGTTTGTGTTATGGGCCCTACTACTTTCTACATTGTATTGCTTATGCCACTATTGTACTTTGTATTATCTTAGATGTATTTTTGACTGAGTATGACATCATTTGCATGTGATTAATAAATTGACATTTTTGGTAGCTGATACTTTCAAGTGTGCTTTTTGTCTACAAGAAGGCTTTTTTTCCATTTGACACACTCTTCCATCAACCCACGACATGATCTATTATAGTTTTAAAACTGGCAATTTGACACACTTGTAATTTATGTTATGTCTCCATCAAGGCCCATTTCTTAGCACCTTGAATTCTTATATGGAGATACATTTTTTCTCCCTTGTTTTAGAGATTCTCTTATGATTTATGATGGTTTTTTTGATAGGTTGATAGTCTCCTTATTTGGAGCTATTTTGGTGAATTCGAGTGTTTTCCTTATGTATACACATAACATTTTCAAACTTTTATCAATTAATAACACTTTGTATCTTGCAAGAACCCATTGAGTCTCAATCTCTATGAGTGCATGCCTTAAAGGGTGCATCGAGAAAGTGGTGGGAAGACCATTGGTGCTTCATAAGATTATTGTCCCTTTTTCTACTTACCATCTACACATTTGTCTCCTAAAAATATTTACCCTAAGCTTATTCTTATTTTTTGTACCCATTCCAAAAATTTATAATGATTTATCCTCCTTATTCTTACCTTGACCCCCTTTCACCAGTTGATTGTACGAGGTCAATAGGGTTGACCCTATACAATTTTTAGACATTGATTACTATACATGGTTGACAGGGTTGACCCTGTACTATTTAGGGATATTTTTCACTTAGAGTTTCATTAGCCCTTCAATTGACCTAGCTCAGGACCTAGTGATTTACCTCATAAAAACATATAGGTTTGACTAGGTTGACCCTGTATAGCTAACATATTCGAAAGGATCTAGGGAAAGATCTAATTATACATACAAGTTCATTTCCAACCATTTGAGAATAGAGAAGTGAAGAAGAATAAGTGTGAATGAACATCTTTTTATTGACCATTCTACTTGAGGAATAAATCTTAGGGTTCCATACTTTCTTTAGAGATATGGATCTTGTCTTGTTGAGAAGTCTTTTAGATGCATAGATAAGTTGTGTATCCTAAATCTGATTTGTCTTTGTTATCCTTACATAGCACAATAATATATTGTGAACCACCTTGGTCAAGGGAGAGATTGAGGCTCAATGAGTTTGTATTTAAAGGTAAGTATTCCTAATTTTATTTCTCCTTTATAAGAGTAGATAGATAATGTAGTTTTGCTTCTCTTCCATGCATTAGGATTTCATATACATTAACGTGAGTATATGTCTTTTATACATGTTTAGTTTATTTTATTTCTAAGCCCTACTTAGTGCCACAAGCTTTGGTGAGCACTAGATTAGATTTACTTTATTGTTTATTAGAATAGAGTGAACATTAGACCTAGGACTCTTTTAGGGTTATTACATGATTATGTTAGACTATAGGCTTTGGAACCCTTCCTAACATGGTGTATTGTGATAAGTGATTCCCTAATAGGGTCTAGTAAATCCCCATATTGGTCATGCTCCCACTTAACAAATTTATTCTCAATCAAAAGTTTAGGTATGCTTTATCTTCTCTGATCCAGGATTGATTTATAGACATGATGAATTTTTGATTGCATACATTCTAGTGAACCTGACATGAATTAAACCTTACAAGATTTGTTCATTTATTTCATTATTTTTTATCATTATTTTTATCATATATTTGCCAAACTGTATCAAATATATCAACCCAACTCTAATTTATGTGTGTAGGGTTTCAGGTTCAGGCTACTAGATCAACTTTGTCAACCCATTACAGATTTTCAACTTTTCAAACATCCAGTCCAAACTAATAGGTCAACCTTGTTAACCTTGTACATTTTTAGGCACTCATTAACATGTTTATGTAAATCTTGATTAATCCAGTCGACCCAGTTATAAAAATTTGTAATCATATATCAAGGTTCTTAAACAACAATCTTCATTATCTACATCTTTGATCCACCAAGGTTCCTTTCTATCTCTCTGTCTCTTTCTTTACAGTCTTTCCTTTTATAGTTTGCAGTCTTTAAAACTACCCCTACACAATCAACTAGATCGATCGTATCGACCTAGTTCTGTGTTTTGTGTGCTATTTGGATAACTAGGTCGACTCTGCTAACCTTGTTCATTTTTAGACCTTGATTTGAAAATATAGGATAGACCCTATTGACCCTATTCTATATTCGATGCATAAACTATTAACTATATCAACACTATACCTTGTTTCAAAACTAGAATTAACCTTATATACTAGTAATTAATTGACACTTTCTTTTCTTGTTGCTTACATGCTTAGAATAGATCACTTATCTTGTTTAGTTGGTTTTCAATTAACCATTTAGTTTTATTATTTTATATTTTATACACACATAACCAAATAAAAAAATATAAAATAAGCATTTTAACATTTTTCTACCCAAGGCCAACCTACTTGGATTTCATCACCAAGGGGAAAGTCAACTTGATATTTTGGTCAAGTATAAAGCATGGTTAATGGTATATTATAGCTAAGCATCCAACACCCTTATCATTACAGTGTGTGAAGTGAGGGGGTAGGCCCGAATACCAAGCCTATATCATTACCAATACAAATCCCTTTCAACCCAAACTACTTGAGACCATACTTAGATTGCTTTCTTGTTATTTGCTTAAAGGTAACTTCCCATCACATTTAAAATAATGTCTTAATAATATAATAAACATTCAAGCTGACCAATTAGTTAGCTCTTTAATTTATAAGCTGATTGATTGTTCTTTGCTCAATTGTATTTTGTATTTCAAAAACTTGTATTAGCCAGCGTTGGTGTAAGTTTTTATGCTATGCACTTCAATTAGATTAGCTAATGTTAATTTAATTGACTATTTGTTTCCCTTCAATTATTTATTTTTAAATTACTTGAAAATTTTATCTTGTTTTAATTCACAATCTATTATAAGCATCTTAATTTTCCCTTTTTGTTATATTAGATCGACCCAATTGACCCTGTACTTTTTTCTTACCTCTGTTCACTATGTTGAATCGACGTAATCAACCTTGTACTATTTACAGACCATATTTTCTCTTTTTATAACCTCTATTTACTATGTTGGATTTACCCAGTCAACCTTGTACTATTTGTAGACCTTGTTTTTATGCTTGATCTACCTAGTTGACCCTGTATTATTTTTGTCATTACCTGTTTCCTTGTTTTCTCATCTATTTTTCTTTCCCTTCATCATGGAATTTTTTCTTAATGATAATACTAAGTTGTAGTCAATAGACATGATGAATTTTACCAACCCTCATAGGGTCTCCCATAGACAAAGTAGAGATCCTCTCTTGGATGCTAGTAATGTTCATATTGCCACTCACACAATGAATTATCAGACCCTTCTTAATACCTATTTGTAGTGTAATCCTCTCTTCTCATTAGAATATCAAATAAAATTAGAGTATACCCAAAAAATGCTCTTATTTATCTCTAAATATCCTCAACATCAAGGAAAAGATCTTTCTACTATTTACAATCTTTGGATTAGTGGTCAAGTTGAAGAGCCTCATTCACCTATTCCTACATTCTCAACTGGATTTGGGGATACCATTTTCTTTGATTCTTAGCTTATTTATTTGATTATGACCTCTTCTCATACCATGACCTCTTCTTCTCTCACTTCTTCCACCTCCATGCCTAGTATATCCACTAACATAGTAGTGTCTACATCTAGTGGGCCTCTCATAAGATCCACTATCCTTCATCCTTCCACTAGTGCATCATTTGCTACCCAATATAATCATGCTACTAGTGCTTATTCTTCTCAACCATTCACTAGTCCATCTTTTGTTACACAATAAATTTTTTCCACTAGTGCCTCATATTCTCATAATTCCTCTCAAGCTCTTATCAACACTAATAGTGGTACTCAAGCCATAAATACCAACTCTAATGTTTCTAATAATGCTAATCAAACACATCAAATATTTTTACAAACACCCAATCAAATGAATACCTTTCAATATTATAACACAAATCAAATGATGAGAATGCAAAATCACCTTATTCATCTTCAAACTCATCATCAACCATTTGCTTGTGGCACACATAACCAGAATGTTCCCCCTCCTCTTCAAAATTCTCAAGGTAATCTCATTCCTTAACCTACTTTGGTAAAAAAAACCATTAATCATCTCCAAAATGAACCTCTAACTACTCAAATTGATAACATTGATATAGGAGGTATCACACCTACAATTTCTTATAATGGATGAAATAATCTCACTCTTCATCTTAAAACATTTGGAAATCTTTATAAGGATTGGGTCAAATTGAACACCTTTGCCATTACCAAACTCTCAGCCAAAACTCTCACAGGTAATGCCTTGGATTGGTACAACCAAATTAGAACTATTAAGGTGTGGAGCTAAAAGCTTCAATTGCTTGCAGACACATAAGGAAGGATACTGAAGAACCAGAGCCACCGGCGTCGACAGTATGACTGACGTCGGTCAAGTGCAGTGGAGAAGGAGATCGGCGACGGCAGGCAGTCGGCTGACGTCGGCAGCACCAGACCAGCAAGGACCGACGTCGGTCGCCTGTGTATTTTTGAAACTGCTGTTGACGAACAGTCAGTTAAGTGAAGCAAGTGTTTGCATGTTAAACGACTAATTATAGTCACGAGCTGCATGTCTAATTATTGTAACTAGAGTTCTATTTTTGTAAGCATGGGATCTTATTTATAGACCCATAAGGCATGTATTGTAATTATTCTAAGGCAAGTAAAAGCATTTGAAGCTAGCAAGGTCAAGGAGATCTACAGGTGTAAGGTCAAGGAGATCAGCGGAAGCATTCAAGGAGGGATAGCAACTCAGGCTTTAGAGTTGTTGTGTTGAGCAAGAGAGAGAGGGAAGAAGTTCTTGAGGTGTGGCAAGCCTTTGAGGTGGAGGAAGAAGTGGCATCTTCCTTATTGTATTTTCTTCTAGTAGTATTTAATACAAGAGTGTGTATTGTCTCTCAAATTCTTTGCTGTCTCAAGTTTCTAGCTACTTTATCATTCTGGTATAATTCCGTGTTTAATTGCATATAAGAAAGTAATCAATTGTGCTCTAATTGGTAGAGCTTCAGATCCCCTAACAAGTGGTATCAGAGCTATGGTTTGCAGGAAGCAGGGTATTGTTTTTTGATTACAGGTCATTCACAGGGTTTTCTGATTGAGTGGAAGTTCAGCAATGGCAGAAGAAAGTAGACTACGAATGGAGAAGTTTAACGGCAAGAATTATCAACATTAGAGGATGCAGATTGAGGACTATCTATATCAGAAGGATTTGTACTTACCATTGGGTGGGGTTGCATGCAAGCCCACAGATATGAAGGATGAAGAATGGAACATTCTTAATTGGAAGGCTCTTGGTTCCATAAGGTTGAGCCTTGCATCGTCTGTGATTTTTAGCTTATCACAGTGCAAGACAATGGAAGAGTTGATAAAGTCCTTGGCAAATTTATACGAAAAGCCCTCGGCTTCTAATAAGGTATATCTTATGAAGCAGCTATTTACTTTGAAAATGCAGGAAGGTGGATCGGTACATACTCATCTCAGTGATTTCCATGGTTTGGTAAACCAATTAGCTTCAGTCAATATTATTTTTGATGATGAGGTAAAGGCTCTCTTGATTTTATGTTCTTTTCCTGAAAGTTGGGATGGTATGGTTATGGCAGTAAGTAATTCTACATCTGCTTCTAAAATCTTAAAAGTTGATGATGTTGTGAGTGTGATCTTGAATGAGGAAATACGTAGGAGAAGCACAGGTGAATCATCAGGGAATGCTCTAAGTAGGGAAAGGCAAAGGGAGAAGGTTGAGCAAGGGAAATCAAGGTCGAGAAGGAGATCCGAGTCCAAAGGTATTACCTGCTGGTTTTGTGGAAAGAAAGGACATACAAAGAAGGAGTGTTGGTTGAGAGATAAAGAGAATCAACATGCAGGTATGGAAGAAGCAAAGGATGCAAATATTGTGATGCAGGACGCTCTCATACTTTCTTCAGATAGTCAGGTAGGATCATGGATTTTAGATTCTGGTTCATCTTTTCATGCATCCCCAACTAGAGATTTGTTCTACGAGTATGAACAGGGAGATTTTGGAGTTCTTTATTTAGGGTATGGTACGCCTTGTCAGATAGTTGGCAAAGGGAAAGTGCAGCTGAGATTGTAGATTGACAACACGTGGGTGTTGAAAGAGGTCATGCATGTTCCAATTCTGAAGCAGAGTCTGATTTCTGTAGGAAGGTTGGGAGATGAGGGATGCACAATAACCCTCACAGCGGATTCTTGGAAGGTTACCAAGGGAGCACTTGTTCTAGCAAGAGGTAAGAAAGTAGATACTCTTTATCTGTCTACTTGTATTACTGATTCTACTTCTGGTGTAGATTCGAAGATGTGGCCTAATAGGCTTGGTCACAAGAACAAGAAGGGAATGGAAGTTCTTGATTCAAAAGGTATGTGTTCAAATTTGGAAAGCATAAATACAATTCATTGCAGAAAGAGGAAATTTGATGCTTTTGATAGGAACAAAGAAGCCTTGGTGTTTATGAAGGAGATGAAGGACAGAGATTAGTCACAGGGGCTGAATAAATTTGAGCAGGGCAGCATGGACAGAGGTTTGATCCAAGAAGAGCTCGCGGATGAAAATTTCATCACTTACAGGAACACACAGACACCGATGTCGGTAGCTTGGCACCGACGTCAGTCATCCAGATACTGACATCGGTCATGTGCAGACCAGTAGGGTCGGTAGGTCGGACAAGAGAAGTCTGACGTCAGTCATAAGGATCGACGTCAGCAGGAGGGACACCGGCATTGGCCAGGGAAACGACGTCGACAGTCAGGGTCAGTGCAGGGAACTGACATCGGTCAGGAGCAGACTAGGAGATGGCCTAGATCGGTCACTGGAATGGATGTTGGGTGTATTACTAAGTCTCAAACACCCATGTAGAGGTCAGAAAAGGTATGTGAACCTCATATTCGTTGTTCACCTTCTTTATATTGCTTACTGATAGTCATGAACTAGGAAGATGGAAGAAGCAATGCAGGTAAAATCCAGAAACAGTGGGAGCTTGGCATGGATGAGGAGTGTGAGTCCTTAGAGAACCAAACAGGTATTTGTTGGTAGTGTTGTCAGCTGGAAGGAAGCACTGGATAGAGGGATGGATTCCCATTTTAGAGAAGAGAGTGGATGGACACATGAGACAGAAGGCTATGGTATATGGTCTTGTTTATGCTACAGAACAATGGAGGTTTGACCATTGTATTTTATCTTTACCAGGTTGAATAATATTAGCTACATTATCCTGTTACTGTATTGTGTTACTTGTTGCAGGGTTTCATATACAGGGAGTTTTCTGAGCTAAGGGTAGAGTTGGTTCAGAAGTATGTCATGGAGAATTTGGGAGTAGCAAAATTCTTGTGGCATAAGATACAGGTATTGCATCACAGGTTTGCATGGTGGTTGGTCTTCAAGAGTGACATTGAAGAGGGATACAGAGCCTAAGGAACAAAATAGATGGTGTACAAGTACAGGTACAAGTTGTAGCTGTTTATCTCCAAGTGGGAGATTGTTAAGGTGTGGAGCTAAAAGCTTCAACTACTTGCAGACACATAAGGAAGGATGCTGAAGAACCAGATCCACCGGCATCGACAGTATGACTGACGTCGGTCAAGTGCAGTGGAGAAGGAGACCGGCGACGACAGGCAGTCGGCCGATGTCGGCAGCACCAGACCAGTAGGGACCGGCGTCGGTCGCCTGTGTATTTTTGGAATTGCTGTTGACGAACATTCAGTTAAGTGAAGCGAGTGTTTGCATGTTAAGCTACTAATTATAGTCACGAGCTGCGTGTCTAATTATTGTAACTAGATTTATATTTTTGTAAGCATGGGATCTTATTTATAGACCCATAAGGCATGTATTGTAATTATTCTAAGGCAAGTAAAAGCATTTGAAGCTAGAAAGGTCAAGGAGATCTACATGTGTAAGGTCAAGGAGATCAGCGGAAGCATTCAAGGAGGGATAGCAACTCAGGCTTTAGAGTTGTTGTGTTGAGCAAGAGAGAGAGGGAAGAAGTTCTTGAGGTGTGGCAAGCCTTTGAAGTGGAGGAAGAAGTGGCATCTTCCTTATTGTATTTTCTTCTAGTAGTATTTAATACAAGAGTGTGTATTGTCTCTCAAATTCTTTGCTGTCTCAAGTTTCTAGCTACTTTATCATTCTGGTATAATTCCGTGTTTAATTGCATATAAGAAAGTAATCAATTGTGCTCTAATTGGTAGAGCTTCAGATCCCCTAACAAGAACTCATTTCATTACTAGTTTAGATGATTTAGTGATTGATTTAGTTCAAGAATTCCAAACTAGTGATTTTCTTGAAAATACTTTGGCCCATTTCATAAATTATAAACATCACAAAAATGAATCTGATCAAGATTTTGTTAAAAGGTGGAAAACTTTTTCAAACAAATGTGATCATAACATGGCTAATGCTAATATTTTTCATCTCTTTACCAAAGCCCTTTTTCCTAAACTTCAATATTGGGTCTGTACTCTCTCTCCATGTACATTGGAGGAGGCTATTAACCAAGTGACATGACAAGATTTCCTTATGCATCAATTCGAGCCACCCTAACCTTCTATAGGTCCTCATATCTTAATTAAGAACAAAAATCATAATATTTCCAATGGTGGTGTTACAAATTCTTAAGACATAATTCAAAATATTTAAGTTATCATTCCTACCCTTTTGTTGGAACTAGCTCCCCCTTCTCAACAATATGTAAATCCTCACTTATTGTCACCACACAACATTTCTATTTATAAACCTCTATCCTCAATTTAATTTATTAAGCATCTACATAGGCCTCTTCCATAAGAACTTGACCCTACCCATCTCATGAAATCCTGGTATGATCCTAACAAGTTTTGTTGGTTTCACGCTAGTTGGGGTCATTCTCATAAGACCTATAGACAACTTCATAATTTAGCTATAGAATTTATTATTGGTCCTAATATTGATCATGATTCTATCATTTGAAAGCATCAAAAAACCTATGAAATTGATTTTAAGGATTATAAAAAACATGATAAATCTCAATCCTTAAATCATGCTAATGCTCATTTGGCTATCTACAAAGACCCTTTTCATAATCATCAACCTATTCAAGACAATAAAAATAAAGCCACCCCTTCCACTAATAACGTAGAAAGTCTTGTTGAAACCACTTATAAAGAGAATGTGGTTAACATGAATAATATGTGAATGGTGGTTTACTTTATCGATTCCTAACCTATCTACACTCCTCCTTCATCTTAAACATATCTTGGTCTCTAGGATTCTTCTCCAACTCATTTAAATGAGTTGAGGCAAGATGATCTTATTAATTTTGATGATCTAATTTCTGATTCTCCATTGGATAACACTTCCTTTTGTATTTATACCACTCTTCCATCATCTTCTAACACTAATGATACTCAAATTTCTAGTAACACTTTTACCAATTCTCAAAATCAACTTGAACCAACTACTTCATCATCACAACATAATTTGCAACCTTGTTCCAAACCTTCTTCTTATTATCAATAAAAATTCTAATGCACTTTGGCTCCTCCTTCTTAGGATATCCTTAATCACTATGCACCTATATCTAAAAACCTTCTTATGTGTTATGATGAGTGGGATGCCATCACATAACTCACTAATCTCCCATCACAAATTTTATTCTTTGAGATTACGAGGACTTCTCCACATCATAGAAATCATATTATGAAACTAATATTTGAAATGAATGTCCCTCTTCCTCCCCTAGTAGTATGGGAGGCAACCTTATCTGGATCTGAGGATAGTATATTATAACAATGTGAAGAGATGTCTATCAACATTGATGAAACTATAGACACTTCTCTTACCTTAAAATTTCTTATAGATTCTATGATTCCTGATGAGATTCTTCTTCATGTGGATGATCCTCCCTTATTAATTAGTGTCCAAATAGGTGATATACAAGTTAAGCATGCATTTATTGATGAGGGTTTTGGTACCTACATTACCTTTCTTGACTTTATTAAGACCTTTGGATATTCAGAATATAATCTCAAGTCTACATGCAACACTTGTCAAGGATTTGATAAAAGGTAAATGCCTCCTCTAGGTTGTGTATGGCTTCCAGTTACTATCCCACTTGTCACCATTCATGTGAAGGTGATGATATTTTACATTCCCCTTTCTTATAACAACTTGCTTGGTAGGTCATGGACCCACTATATGAGAGCCATTGCTTCTTCCACATACCAATGTATTAACTTCCCTCATAATGGAGCCATTTATAGGATTTAGGGTGACACTAACCCTTGGAATTTATAACAATTCCAAGACCATGGTGTCTTCAAGATTCCTACTCTTGAACCTTTCCCCAATGTTCCATTATGTGAGTCTTATCATCTTAATTTTCCTGTTAATTCAACTTGAGGTTACAATGGACATCCCAAACTCACTAGGAACATTCCCCCTAACCTCTTATTTTTCGATGATGATGATCACAATGAGATTAACCTAAAGATTAAAACTTTTGATCTCTTGCCTCACCTCATCTCATAGCTTCCTACTTCCTTGCAACCTCATTCTTGCAAACCTCCTTGTGATGACATTCTTGTAGTCTTGACCAAGACTTGACATTCTATTCACCACACTTCCTCATATGATAATTTTATCCCTACTTATGTCATTGATCATCACACCCTACATTATGATAATGGTTATTACCTAGATGATCTATTCTTAGGTGGTCTTATACATGCCTGTGATGTCAAGATTGTCTGTTATCATTATTCTTTACTTGAGTTTTTTCATGTATCTTCCTATCTTACTTCATTTATAGTTCTTAAGCTTAGTATTTTTCCTCTAGGTTAATGAGACCCTTATTAGACCTTCTATCGATCCCAATCCTCCCTTAATAAATCCCTTATCAGAGCCCATTCCCACTCTCTCTATAATTGAGCCCATTCTTGATCTTGATATAGTTGAGCTTGTTCCCACTCTTATTATTGCTAAGCCTATCCTTGCCTCTCATCCCATTGCTCCTTCCATTGAGCCTAGTTCCATTCCTCTTCCATCACCCAACTTATCTTGGTGATGATTTACTTCCCTTGTCTAAGATGGCTCTATTTCCCACCAAATTGGTTGAAAAGTCCTCTCCAGCTTCTTCCACTCCTATTACACCTCCTTCTATGAGTGCTTGTCCTAAGACCACTCATAAGCATATTTGTTGCTTCTATAGAATATATAATCATTATTCTACATATTTTTTCAAGTTGTGATAGTATATTAATACTTTGCATCCTTCCTCTCCTTCCTTAGATAAATTCATGGCTCCCTCAAAGGTTTTACCTGAATATATACCTAAGTATGGTGAGATGTATTATCTGTGACACCAATATAGCACCCATCACACTGATCATTACTCCATTATTTAAAAACACCTTAAGTATCACCTTATAGCTATTATTAGACCTTCTTTTTTTCCTCTTACAAGTCATCCCCATAATAACGCTTATCCTTCATCTCTTATGGATCTACCTCCTATGGTTCCCTCCCCTCCTATGGTCCCTTCATCACCTTTTGTGCCTCCACATATGACTCCTTCACTTGTAGACTTTCCCTCACTTGTGGATCCTTCTCCACCCTTGAGTCCCTCATCTGTGGATCATTCTCCATTGATGATTCCTACATCTCCCATAGTGCTTACTCCCATGCATTCTCTCGAGCATCCCTTGCTTGATTTCTATTCTCAACATGACCTATTGGGTATTCCTACTTTTTCAATTGAGGAGATTAGCAGAGAAGTATTTTCTTAGTTTTCATTGAAGATTGATGAGACATTAGTAGAAATTTGTATCTAACTTCATAGAGTTCTATCTGATGTCTTGGATAATGTGTGTGGGAACATTTATTAGTATTTATGAGCACATGCATGGTGATTTTACATTTATGTTTTGATTGGATGTGTGCTTCAATTTTATTTTTATCTATCTATTATATCATTTGATGTTGTGTCAAATTCATATTTTTCTTATATAGTGATCTTACCTTTTGTAATATATCTTGCTTATATTATTATTTATATTTGCATATGATTGTCTTTCTTTATCATTGTCTTCTCTTTCTTTCTTTCTTGATTTTTTCTCAAAACTCACTTTTTGCCTTCATGATTATTTGCTTTCTTATCTCTATTTTTTTATGGATAATTGTCATTGTGACTTAGTTATATAAACCCTATTCCCTTTCATCATGTTTTCTATTACCATGTGATCGTTTAGCAAACAATGCATCTATTATAATTTCCTTTCACCAGTCCACCTTTGGATCTCATTTTTTACTTCTTCCTTTTTCAAAAACTAAGCATATACATGGTTGAGACTTGAGATGACATGCTAGTTCATTGTTAAGCCTAAGTGTCTTAGTCAGTCTTTGTCTTTGGTTACTTAGCTTCTTTTAGCCTTAACTTACATCTCATTCATTTGTATCACTACATCTCTCATGATTGGTCATTCCAATTCCCTACGGAGGAGGAATATTAAAAATCCGTAAAAAGTTAAAAGCCAAATCATTTTATAAAAGGCAATGATATAAAAGGCAAAAATATTCTTAAAAGTCAAATCACACTAAAATATGTGATTCAAATCACATCTCCTTCTATTCAAAGTTTAAACTCCACATTTGGCCTCATGATAGAGCTAAGGTCTTTTAGGGTGCGACTAGATAGTAGATTAAAAAAGGAGAATAAAAAAATCTTCTAGTGCTACCTACTTTCTAATGTAAGTACCCAATCTTCACAGTAGATTGATGACTCTATAAAGGATCATGAAGAATGGAGATCACATTGTGGGAAGGTAGGTCCATTTTAATTTTTCTTGTACCAATCTACCTTTATGAATTGATCTTAGTAGCATACTTATTTTCCTACAAAGCTTTGTGTCTATAACAAATAGGCTTCCTTTGTACATTAATGGTCACTAGTCGCTTAGTGTCATCTCATGTCCTTTGTATGTCTCTTGCCTCCTAAGGTCTTCTCATAAGATTCCCAAGTCTTGATTTTTACACTTCCTTTTTCATTCCCTATATCCTTCATATTTCCTCTTGAGAAATATTGTTTATCTACTAATCACTCCCCTTGGGATTTCATTTGTGAGTTGTATTATAAGACTACGGGTAGGACCGATATTCCTCACAAAATTACCATTCTTTTCCTTCCTATTACCTACATCCTTTGTTACCTATTTGTCCTATTTATTCTACCCAAATGGTGTTTTATTTGTGAATTGTAATATAAGATCGTGGATAGGACCCAACATTCCTCACAAAATTATCCAATAATACAAGTCATAAAAAAATTGTATGTGTCAAATATGAGATAAGATGTGATTTATTATGAAGTTACATATCATTGACATGCTTCCCAGCTTGATTTAGTGTGTTTTATGCTTACTTCATTTCTCATTCACTTTTATCTTCTTATTTTTTGAGTGCATTTAAGAATACAACCATTTCTTGAAATTTTCATATTTCCCAGCTTGAATTAGTGTGATAAATTTAACACCAATATTTTGACATTTTTTTTTCTCTCTTATACTTCCCAATGTGATTTAGTATAATTGATTGAATTAATTAATTTTTTTTTATACCATTTGTGCCCTTTTACATACCTTCTATTTCATTACATTTTTTTCATACCTCTCAATGTGATTTAGTCTAATTTTACTTGTTTTAATTTGGTGCAAAAATCTTTCACTTTGGTTTAAACATAAATTCCTTCTTACCATATTGTTTTACCATCCCTTGGTTCTTTATACTTAGTAATTTTCTTTTTATTACACATTTTCCAACTTGAATTAATGTGCATTACATTTTTTTGGTTGATTATATTTTACCAAGTCATTTTTTCCCATTTATTTTTACCCATACAATTATTCTACATAATGATAGAAAATAAACCACATCTCATATATTTCCTATAGTAATATAGCAACAACTAAATACATGTGTTAGAAAGAAATATATTCAAAGCATCTGTAACCACACCCATAATGACAAGAACATACACATTCAACATCAATATGCCAAAATGATACATCATATATATATGTCATGATTTTTTAATATAACAAGTACAACCATATACAATGCTCTAGATCTATGGCTAGACTTCATCCTATCTATCTTATGGCCTAGCCACACTACTTGTTGAGGCCTCGATATGACTCCTCTAAATATTACATTATAAAGAGGTTGTATGAGATCTCAATCCATCCCTTTGTCCCTCTAGATGTGCCACCTATGCCTATACCTATGCCAACTGGGCTAAGGTCTTAATGTGTGTCACTCTCTCCTATTCCTATACCATTGTCATATGGGTCAGGGTCATTGTAATTGCTTGTGTCATTTGGATCATTATATCCAAATGTGTAGCTTCTCCTCTACTAGGGCCTACCATACCTGTATCTCACCTACACCCTTCTTTGTTGGTGGATACATCCTCTCTCTATGCTCGTATCTACCTCACTACCTCCCCTGCTAATCAAAACCAACTCACCTGAGTTGAGGCAAATGATACACTGGGGTAATCTAATGTAGTAGGGTCATATGATAGTAGATCCTCATTCAAGGACCCCCATCTCTCCTCCTCTTCCATAATTATGCCTATAAAATCATACCTAGATAGATATTAGATCACTATTATATCTCATAATATCTATCTATCTCTAATCTCTATTTCAAAATAAAAACTTAAGCAATAATTTAATCATCTTTATTATGTGTCTATGTCTCATCCACTATAGTCTTTCCATATATGTGACTACCTAGCATAGTCTCTCCATTCACATGGCCTCTTAGTACCTCCTCTATAGGTTGCCTCCTTAGCTCAAAACTAGCTATGATGGCTTGCATCTACCTTAACCTATGCTTGAGTGGCTACTCTATCATCTAGTTCTCCTCTGGATCACCTACTAGGTCATTAGGAATGGTGATAGTCTCCAATCTCTCATAATCCTCCTACTTTCATTGACATCATGTCCTTGATGATTGCTTCTCATCTCATTATAGATCTGGTGGTGGTATCTCTAGTGCCACTGCCTTTGTACCACTCTCCTCCTGATCTACTCCCTATCATGCTCACCTAGTCCATGGTCACTCATGATGTGGTTTGAGTGTTGGTCTCATCACTGGTGGCCCTACTCCCCTCCTCCCTCATGGATCTCTCACATACTAATCCCACTACTCAAGCATCAATATCAATAATACTAGATGAGGTAAGCCCATCTATCTTGGTACCCACACCACTAGATGTGGCTCTCTCTACCAAGTGTAGTGTCCAACCACCTCTATCCTCACTATAACCAATGCAGCTATGTTCCATCTTAGCCATGTAGTCTTTATGTTCCCATATGGATGTCACACTATATCTATTTATCTCATCATTTGTAGTGATAGCACGTGGGGCATATCTTGCACTACCTAGTTCTCTCTCCATCTCCACACTCGAGGTGACCTATCATTGATCACATGAGGTAACCCAACCCACTGATACATGAGAAACCTCTCATATATCCATTCCATTAGTAATATGATTAGTTTTATCAACTTTTACCTTCTGACAAACACCTCATACATATCATGTATGAGCTGAACCCATATGACAAAACTAAAATCATATAGTAGTCCCTCCTCTAGGATCATCTTGCTCAAGGCTACCATGAACAATGGTACCTTACCATCCAACTTGTGACATAACACTCACTATGTCATAAGCCCTATCATAGATTTTTAGATATCTAGAATCTATATACATCAAACATACCAAATCTCCTACCCACCAATATCATCTCTAAGCCTATAGCCCACACGACTAAGGCTCTCCTTTTTTCCATGTTGTCTGGTATATTTATAGTCTCTACTGCTCCTACAAATGGTATTCCTAAGATGACATGCACATCCTTTAGAGTTATAGCTACCTCTACCACATCCCAATCCACCTCCAATCTAAAGGTGTTAGTCAATCATTCTTAGTATCTAAGGAACATGACCAATAAATCTATGCTCAAGGGAATCCTAGACATATCAACTATCCCTTTGAAGCCTACATATACTAGTCTAGCTCTATCTCATATCATCAAACACTCTAGTAGATCTAGTAGTTATGATACATATACCAATCGCTAGAATTTGGGTCATCCTTGCAACCAAGAAATAACAAAAAATGTATTAGATCCTATATGTCATGTATAATCTCAATACATTTTTTTTACAATTTCAATAAAAATAAGCCTAAATTGCTTTAATTTATTCATTTGAGCCTATTTTTAGCCTAATTGGTCCTTTTTTCTCTTAGTAATTTTGGGCCATTTTATCCATCTTTCAGCCCTTTACACACATTTTTGTACCGTCCTGGTTCTTTGGTCAACCTAGTTTGACCAAAAATTCCCTATTTTTAACTTGGTTGACTTAAAAATCTAAGTCAACCCTCTTATTTTCCTCTCCTTAGTACTAAATTGTCATTCTAGACCTTTTGGATTAGTAGGCAAAACTATACTAGGTCATTAGTTTGTAAAAAATATAGGGTCAACACATATCTAGGGTCGACAATATGGATTTTGCTCCTTTTCAACCTATTGGGTTGACTGGGTCAACCTAATTATTTTTCCTTGTCGACCCCTTGCATTTTCATAAAAAAGTGTTTTTTCTCAATTTTCTCCCTAATCCCTTCAAACTTATTTCTCATCTTGGTTTTTCCTACCTATAGAATCTAATTTGGCTTCATTATAACATATAAAAATACTAATTTTTTTTCCTAAACATACACTTAATTCATTAAAATACTCAAAAATTGGCTTAAGATTCATAATTCTATACCTATAGTGCACCCACTATCGCTCCTAAAGCTCCTCCTCATCTAATTTGTCATATCCTTGCCATCGTAGCTCATTTGGTATCCAGAGCTATTTTTCTCTCCTTCATAAGTCAAAATAACCAAATGACTTCTCTTTCTCCCTATTTAAAACTTTTCAACAATTCAAAAATTTTAATTATTTTCAAGCAGATTCCTTATTTTGCTTATATATTTATTTCTACTCATCTATTTTTAAAACCATAAAATGCATTGGAATCATGATGACGTATAAAATCTTTTCCACTATCATTTGCTTATATTTCAAAAATTTTAATTTTTAGCTATTTTTTGCACTAACTTCTACAGGTCCACCTAGTGTTCTTCACATTCGACATCTTTAGTATTTTCTTGCAGTCTAATTATTTATCTATAGCACTAAGATAAGTAAAGGTATGTGTTTTTCAATTCTATCCTTTAACTTATCTTATTTGTTGCTTATTACACTTTACTTAGCATCAATGTTGTGTGTTATTATGTTCTATCTTGAAGCACCATCCCATGTTGCACTTGTGTGACATGCGATGATCTTTGAGTAGGGCATATGTATACACATAATATTTTTAAACCTTTATCAATTATTAACACTTTGTATCTTGTAGGAAACCATTGAGTCTCAATCTCTTTGAGTGCATGCCTTAAGGGGTGCAATGGGAAAGGGGTGGGCAGACCATTAGTGCTATGTAAGATTATTGTCCCTTTTTCCACTTTCCATCTACACACTTGTCTCCTAAAACTATTTACCCTAAGCTTATTCTTCTCTATTGTACCCATTCCAAACATTTTTCATGCTTTATCCTACTTGTTCTTACCTTGACCCACTTTCACTAGTTGATTGTACTAGTTTGATTGGGTTCACCTTTTATAGTTTTTAGCCTTTGATTACTGTATAGGGTCGACAAGGTTGACCCTATAATATTTATGGATATTTTTTGCTTGGAGTTTCATTATCCCTTCAGCTGACCTAGCTCAAGACCTAGTGATTTACCTCCTAAAAATATACATGATTGATTGGGTCAACCTTGTATAGTTGACATATTCAAAAAGATTTAGGGAAAGATTAACTTATATATACAAGTTCATTTCTAACTATTTGATAATAGATAAGTGAAGAATAAGTGTGAACAAATGACTTCTTATTGACCATTATACTTGAAGAATAAAGTTTAGGGTTCCATACTTTCTTTATAGATACATATCTTGTCTTATGGATTTTTTTTTTAGATGCATAGATAGGTTGTGTAGCCTAGAGTTATTTCATCTTTGTTATCCTTACATACCACAATAATCTCTTGTGAAGCACTTTGGGGCCAAGGGAGAGATTGAGACTTGACGGGTTCATCTTCAAAGGTAAGTATTCTTAACTTTATTTCTCCTTTGTAAGAGTAGATAGATAATGCAGTTGTGCTTCTTTCCAATGCATTATGATTCTATATACATTAGCGTGAGTATATGTCTTCTATACATGTTTAGTTTAGTTTTTATTTAACCCCTACTTTGTGCCACAATATTTGGTGAGCACTAGATTAGATTTAATTTCTTGTTTATTACAATAGAGTGAACATTAAACCTAGGACTCTTTTAGGGTTGTTGCATGATTGTGTTAGATTATAGGATTTGGAACCCTTCTTAACATGGTGTATTATGATAAGTGATCTTCTAATCGGGTCTAGTAAATGCCCATATTGATTATGATATCACTTAACAAATGTATTTCGAATCGAAAGCATAGGTATGCTCTATCTTCTCTAAGCCAAGATTGAGTTATAGACATGATGCATTTATGATTGCATACACTTTATTTTTATTTTGTATTTTTATGTATGAGATATTTTTTACTCGCATTGATTTATAAAGTGCCATGGGGGTTTTGTTGATTCAACCTTGTCTACATTCATGTGTTTATGTGTTCTATTCTAAGCATCTTTTCACTTCTTCAGTTACTTGTCTCTTTCATCACCATCAAACCCATCCTCTTTGAGATACCTTATATATATTTTTGACACTATTTTTTTGATAATTGATAGTCTCCCACAATTTGAAGTGTAGCTATTCTGGTGAATCTTTGTGTCATCTTGTCTTCCTTGATAGTTCAACAGTCTCTTTCAACATGATATGGAGCTATTCTAGTGCATACAATGTCATTTTGTTTAGTGTTAGTGTAGTGGATTCAAACCATTTATATAGACATTTTTTCCTCCACTCTACCCATATAGCATTATGGGGGGATGTGCATGCATATTTTTTTGGCATCCCTCCACCTAGTCATCAGTACTGGGGGTGTGGTGTAGATATTGATTCTTAGGTGTTGAGTGTTTCTTATACATGCAATAATATTTTGTAATTTCATCATGACTAAAAATCTTCTTGATTGAAGTTATTCTTTTGAAGCCTAGTGTCAGTTATCTTTATGATCGAGTAGTGGATTTAGACCACTCTTTTAGATTGAGTTCTTTTGTGACTTTCAAGTACTTAGAGTGTGAACTTATTCAACTTCATCTTTGGGGGTATTTATATCTCTCTCTTCATCTTTTCGCTCTTTTAGGAGGGATTTTTTCCTATGAGTTTTCTATTTTTGTTTCCACTTTATGAGAGTTATATGTATATTTTGCACTTTTTTAGTGTATTTTAGATTCATCTTTTGTACATGGGTATCTTATTTAGGGACTTTATTTTCTAGAACCCATGTGAGGATTTTTTTTAATTGACTCCATAGCCTTCTTTGTGAATCTTATAGTGACACTAGTGTATTATCCCCACCAGTGACACTAGTGTGGTAGCCCCACCAGTATTTGTGCTCACTTCCTACCATCGTGATCGAGGGTGTTTAAGCAATGCTCCCTTGGTTTTATTACTATACCTAGTATTTTAGAGTGAAATGTTCATATTCAGTAATCATTGTATTCATCACTATTCCTAATTTCACTTGACAATTAAAATGACTCAACATCCATGTACTCTCGCAAGATGTATTGATGTCTATAGGGACACATGGCTTCACACTACATCATTTATTATACCTACATAAGCTATGCCTAATGAGGATTATTGGTGTAAGATATTAATTTATTACTCTTTAGCTTACTTAGGTGTAATTTTTTTTGGATATATTTGTCCCACATTCATGAGGATGATGGGTTTATGCCTTACTTCTACCTATATTTAGGAAGTTAGTCCCACATGTATGGGATGGTTAGGATTCTTCTATCTTCTACTTATTTATAAATCTATTTTTAAAACTATTTGATATAAAATAGAATATAATAACAATTGGTTAGTTATTAGTTTATTTATTTTGGTGTACAATGTTGAAGTCCTCATGGATATATTAATGATCTCTTGGAGAGATCTTGGCTGAAGAGTTTTGATAACTATTTCAGTGTACATACAATTTTTTTGATGTCACTCCACCTAGTTAGCAGTATCGAGGGTGTAGAGTAGATATTTATTCTTAGGTGTTGAGTGTACATTACACTAAGTAGTACTCTTTTAAATTTTTGACACCACTAATAGTCTTTTTCATTGAAGCTATTCTGGTGAAGCCCAGTGTTAGTTATTTTTTATCATCAAGTATTAGATTTGGACCACTCATGCAGATTGAGTTCCCTTTCTCTTTTTTATGGGGGTTTTCCTATGGGTTTGTCATTTTCTCTACTTTATGAGAGCTATATGTATACTTTCACTTTTATTTATTATTTTCTAGATTCTTACTTTGTACATGGATATCTTATTTAGTCACTTTATTTGCCAAAAGCCATATGGATAGTTTTTACTTATCTCTATGGATTTATTGGTGATTATTATAGTGACACCAATGTGGTAACCACACCAATGATACCAATGTGGAAGACCCACCTTTTTTATGTGCTGAATTTTCACCTTCTTATTGGAAGGTTTTCAATCAATGCTTCCTTGAGTTCATCACTCTACCCAGTATTCCTGAGTGTAGTGTTTATATTCAATGATCCTCATATTTAACATTGATTCTTACTTCAATTTTGTAGTTACAATGAATTGACATACATGTGCTCTATCAATATGGATTGACATCCATATGGACAATCAACTTTACACTATATCCTATTGTGTATGGGTACCTCATCATGCCTTGTTGTCAGGACCCATTTATTTTTTCTCTCCCTAATCATAGCTTAAGGGAGGGTGTTAGAGTAATTAATGTATTTAAATTAATTTAATTAATATTTCTTAGGGTGTGCATATGCTTATAGCTCATTATGTTGGCATATCAACTCAACCACACACTCTCTTATATTTATAGGCACTCTAGTAGTGCATCTTCATAAGAAAGGTTCAAAATGACATTTCTTGTAAAAATGGTGCTTCTTGGTGCACCTATAATGTGTCTCAAGATAAATTTTATATTAAAATGTAACCTTTGCTCTATAGTTATGTATAATATATGTCACAAATTTGAAAAACTATGTCCTAATCTATAAAATCAATGCCAAATGTATAGGATTTTGACCCAAGTGTATACTTAAATCATGAAAATTGTATCAAATTCTACTAGTTGTGTATGTATGGCGGTCATATATCTATGACATTCCCTTACTAACATACCCCTCTTTTGAGGTGAGGGAATGTAACTTGGTAATCTTATTACCCTAAAAGGATAAGTTAATTACATTATCTGTGTATGAATAATGTAGCATATAAGAGTATTATGTCTAAGTATATATATCAATGAAGATCATAACATGTTATCATAAAAAACCCTAAGATGCATGATATAAATCATGGAAACATATATAAAATAATAGTACAAGCTCAATAAACAATCAATCACACATAGAAGATCACTTAGTGTCAAATAAAAGGGCTCTAAGGAGACCCCAAATAAGGGGCATGTTCAAATGCCACACACTTAAAAGGAGGACATATTCAAATGTCCAGACATAAATAAAAATCAGTGGCACATAGGCCTAGAAGTAAGGAACATATTCAAATGTTTCACAATTAAAATAATAACAATCAAGAAGTACACTCAAGGAAGTGAAAACACAAATAAATGAAGTATAAGCAACCAACATAAGAATATCATACTAGTTCCTACATGTATGTGTTAACATAAAAATTTATGTACATAGCATATCAAGTACATAGTTTAAGATGTAAACATGAGTATAGGTAGTATATAATCTCAACATTATAATGTAAAAGTTATGATAAAATAATATAACCTATTTCGATCATGATCAAAGAAGCATATGCCCCCAACGTAGTATGCCATGTGAGAAGAGGAAAGATCCAACATTTATATATGCAAGTATCATGGGTATAGTGTAGGCTTGTAACACACTCAAGTATATGTGAAACATATGAGTGTATAAAAAATAAATGATGTGTTATCTACTAACATAAAGTAAAAAATATAGATGCCAATGAACTATTAAACATGTGTATGTTGAATATTTTTTGTATTTTTGACTTATTTAAATGTTTCTGTAATTTTTTTTTGATTTTTCTGAATATTTAATGTTTTATATTTTTTATTATTTATATAAATTGTATAATCCATTCAATGATCTTAAGATGATGATGATAATATACTAGGAGTAAATGAATAACATTTCCTAAATAAAATGTGTCATATGTGTACATATCAGAATAAAAAAGTGTAGCATTTTCTTCTGGTTATTTTTAACTTGCTATCTTTATTTTTCCTTTGTCTTTATTTGATTTTTCATCTTATGGTTATGGGTTTAACCTATATATACTGGGTTATGTCGGTACAAATAGATTATGTGGATATTTATTGAAGTGGATCAATTTTTTTTGATGAATTGTTCATCTAAACATTACTTACCATATATATGAGAAATGGTATTGAAAAGGCCTTGATTTAAGAGAAGGCCTGTAGTTTCCTCCTTTGCAAACATATTTATAAATTTATATTTTTCATGTGTCTTTATGTTTTACCTCATTTGTTAAAAATCCTACTTTAAACATTTGATGTGCCCATTGCTATTTTTGAAATATTACCTTTTGTAGTTGTTCTTTTTCATGTTTTTCCTTTTGTAATTTTGTTTTTTCATCTTGATATTTTTGTAACATCATTTGATCTGGGTTTACCTTCTAAATCTATTCTTGCTCTAATTGTGCCTTTATATTTTGTTCTTCAAGGCAAAACAATAATTTTATGATGCCCATGCATTTTATGATATACACAATAGTATTTTTATCTATTAAGAGGATGTACAAGAGGTAATTTTATCACTTTGTTTTGAGGATTTTCTCTTATAATTTCACTTGAAATCTTAATAGTATTTTTTTCACTTTTTGAATCACTAACTATACATGAATTCTCTTTTAGCTTATTATTTTGATATGAAACCTCATTGGCACAACATTGCTAGATGAAGATGAAAACACATGATTAACACTATCATATTTTGGATTATGCATGTATGTAATCTAATTTTTCAATGATGTGATATTTGAACTAAAATACCATTGTTGATTTTGTAACTCTCCTCCCATAATGATGCTTTAATCCTTGAAGGCTTCATAGGCACAAACCCTAGGTATTTCAAACTGAATATGCATATACACACCCCATCTAAAGGGGATGTGGGAGGTGGATGGGTTTGATAAAGGATATGTATAATAGGACGGGCCACCTTACCCCTTAGAGAAGTGATAACATAGACTTGGTTAGAGGGAAAGGAGTTATCACCATCCTTAGGGTTAGGAAGAGGAAGAGGTTCCTTTTTATCTATTTTAAATGATCTAAAGAGTAAGTTGAAAATAGGATAAGAGAGACATATGAATTATAGGTAATAATCCAACATGATAGGAAAAATCATCACTAAATAATTACTACAATCTAAAACCCAATAGGTTGAAAAACTTGGGCAAGCTAGGATTTTTGTAAGAAGACTCAGAGATCAGGTTCACCAAATGCTTAATATTTTTTATTTTATTTTGAGTGTTATGGTTAAATGGGTATATTATCTTAATCAAACATATGAATAAAACTATTCTAGAGAAAGCCAATTAAACTTATTTAGATAACATAATATATTGAATATGGAAAATTACTGAATATGGAAAGTATAATTTCAATTGATATTCTAATAATTAATACACAAGGAATGGATAATACTTACCTTATTTACAGATGTGCTAGTGAATACAAGTTGTGTAGATGTGGAATAAGGTAGGTTAATGCTCAATATCCAGGCATAAAATTATGGAAATAATATTTTTAGAGGTGTGGAATCTTCCATGAATATGTGGACACTTGCAGTGATGTTAATTTCTATGTCTCTAAAATTGTCTTTTATATAATATTATATTGTGAAGTGACTACCTATGTTTTTTAAGTTTTTTTATCAATTTTATATTGATGTATTTGGATTGTACGCACAAGATCTATATGCAATATATAGATCAAACCCTAGTTCATCATCTTAAGTTTATGTGACCTTGCCAAAAATGGGTTAGTGGGTTCACTAAATCAAGCTAACCTCAAAGATCCCTCTATAAATGAGTGTTTCCTACATAACCAATACTTTAAGGAGTGTATTAGACATGTATGTATCCTCTAAGTGTGGACTTGTGTGTGCACAAGGGCATGTAATGATCAACTTGTAACTTGAAAAATACCAGTCATGGGTTGTAATTTGAATGCTTTAGACCTGTAATATGACTAATCCTATGACTGATATAGAAATAGGGAAGAATAGGGTAGTATAAATAAGATTTGTGATTGATTAAATGATCTTGAATAGGTGATTTCTTGGTGTTTGTTAGATGTGTGTTTAATTATAATGAATGTTATTTGTTTTTTATTTATACTGCACCTTTTGAAAGTATCTCATGGAAGGGTTAGATAAGACAAATAGGTTGACCCATACATTTCAAAATAATTTCAAATTGGATAACTTTTGAGGTACAAACACTAATGATAAAAAAATTGACACTAGCATTGATCCTAGTGTCCCTTTATAAATGCAAGTGTCTGGTAGGATAAAAAATGTTAGAGGTTTATAACTGATAATAAAGGATATAGATCATATTTTAATTTTTTTATAATGTATAGGTGATCTAGATCATTATAATGATATGGTTGGACTATAAGATAATTATATAGGCATAGTGAGATGGTGAATGTAAGCTTTTCGATAGATAAAATATCTAGGGCTTAAGGGTAAAGCCTTAATTGGTATTTTTCAAGTGTATAAAACTAACATACTATATATAGTCAAATTTTAGTATCTACGAAAGTAATAATGTTATTGAGGATAAACCATGTACTCCATATCCTAACCAAGTGTAATTCAAGTAAAAATAATGAGTTACTAGATGTTATTCATAATCCTTAACATGGTGGAGATGTTAGTTTTAAACCTTGAAGCACTAGAGGTGGAAATCTCCAACTATGACTTGATCATTGACAACATTTGTTTTCAATTTTTTGTGTGTCATGGTAGTTTAAAAAACATGTATCTAGGTGGATTCATAGGTTTTGGTATTGAAAACATATGTAATTTTCCTATTCTTACGTGTTAGAAGTGATAGGTTTGTAAGGTATTAGAAGTGATAGGTTTGTAAGGTGTTAGAAGTGATAGGTTTGACTACATAAAATAACATTTCAGCACTAATCACTATATCATCTACTATAACTTATTCTCTTATGTTAAATTAAAATGATTTAGGGTAAAATTATATTTATTTTACATGAACGTGATGTTTCTTTCTATTGTGTATAGTAGTTAGAGTTTTTTTTACATGTTTCTAAATTTTGCCTTTAAAAATGCAATTTTTTAATACAGGGAAGGATGTACTTGAGGCTAAAATAGGTATTTTAAATATTAAACACACATACTATGAGGAAAATATTATGTTCCTATATGTTATTATCCAACCTTGACATGACGGTGATGCCATTTTTAGCTGCAAAGGACTAGAGGTGGAAATCTCCAACAACAATTTAAATGTTTACAACATTTATTGTTAATGTTTTTCATGTCAAAGTAATTTTAAAAGCACATATTCATGTGGATCCATAGGCTATGGTATTAGGAACATATGTAATTTTCCTATCTTGATGTGTTTGATGTTATTTATTTTTAAGGGGAAGTCCTGGAAGTAAAAATGTTGATTGAAGGAGATGAACTTGTCTCTTGACTACATAAAAATAATATTTCATCACTTATCACTATATCATATATAATAAACTAATATATTATGTTATATTTACATGATATATGGTTAAATTTTATGGATTTTATATGTACATTATGGTTCTTTTAGTTTGTGTAAATGACTTATAGTTTTTATTTTATGCATGTTTGAAGTTTACCAAAAAAGCTATAATTTTTTGTATATGCAAGATTGTTCTTGAGGTCAAAACAGGTATTTTGTATCTTGAATGGGTGTTCTATGAGGCCAATATCATGGTAATAGACATTAGTTACCACCCTAAACATGGTTTTAAGTGTTAGGTTGTGGAGCTAAAAGCTTTAATTGTTGCAGACATGGAGGAGGTTGCTGAGTTCCAGGGAGACCGGTGTCGGTAGAGTATAGTGCAGAAGAAAACTGACATCGGCAGGTGTGAACTGAAGACAACTGGCATCGGTAGGAGGTCGGCCAACATCGGTCGCCTCCAGGTAGATAGGGACTGACGTCAGTTGCCTGTGGCAGTTCCAAAACTATTCGTTGCATGGACAGTTAGTTCGTTGAACCGAGTGTTTGCATGTTAAGGGCTAATTATAGTCTCGAGCTGCGTGTCTAATTATTGTAAATTAGAAGTCTAAGTTATTGTTTAAGTTTGGGATCTATTTATAGACCCATTGGCATGTATTGTAATTAAGGCAAGAAAAGGATTTCTTCCAATTGTAGGATCTTGGTCAGCAGGTGTGCAAGGCCACGTTTGAAGATCTACATGTGTAAGTAAGGTCTGTTGAGTTGCAGATTATTGCAAGCTTATGGGAGATCTACTTGAAGTACTTTGAGTACTTGTGTACTAGCAGGGTTATTACTGAATGGTTGGAGGTGAACACCAATTCGGTGTGTGAGTTGTGTGTTGGGACCGTTTTTGGTAGGAGAGTGAACTCTTGAAGAAAATTACTGAACACTTGAGGTGTGGGAAGCTTCTGAGAGGTGTGGAGAAGAAGTGGCATCTTCTTTATTGTATTTTATTTCTGGATGAGTATTAATACAAGATTGCGTATTGTCTCTCATATTCTATGCTATTTGTGAATTCTAGTTACTTGTTACTTCTGGATAATTTCGCATGTTTAATTGCTTGTATTTGGTAATCATATTGTGTTCTTTCTAAGGAGCAAGATCCTAAAAAGTGGGATCAAAATAGGTGTGTTGTTCTAGATTCCCCATCAATTGGTATCAAAGCTTTTGGTTGGGATACTAACAAGTTGGATTAGATCTGGTTAGTGTGTGTTGATTACAGGTTACTCATAGGGGTTTTTGTTTGAGTGGGATTAGAGCAATGACAGAAGAAAGTAAGCTATGAATGGAGAAGTTTAATGGCAAGAACTATCAATTATGGAGGATGCAGATTGAAGATTATCTGTATCAGAAAGATTTGTACTTACCGTTGGGTGGGGTTGATTGCAAGCCCTGAGATATGAAGGATGAAGAATGGGAGGTTCTTGATCGGAAGGCTCTGGGATGTATAAGGTTGAGTCTTGCATCGTCTGTGATTTCCAACTTATCACAGGTTAAGACAATGGTAGAGTTGATGGAATCTTTGGAAAATTTATATGAAAAAACCTCGGCTTCGAATAAGGTATTTCTTATGAAGCAATTATTTAATTTGTAAATGTTGGAAGGTGGATCTGTACATAGTCATCTTAGTGATTTATATGGTTTGGTAAACTAGTTAAATTTAGTCAATATTGTTTTTGATGATGAAATTAAGGCTCTCTTAATCTTATGCTCATTACCTGAAAGTTGGGAGAATTTGGTAATGGTAGTTAGCAATACTGCGTCTGCTTCAAAAATCTTAAAAGTGGATGATGTTGTGAGTGTAATCTTGAATGAAGAAATTCACAGGAAAAGCACAGGTGAATCATCAAGAAATGCTTGTGTGGAAAGTAGGGGAAGGCAAAGAGAGAAGATCAAGCGTGGGAGATTAAGGTCAAAGATAGGTAGGAGATCCAAGTCTAGGTATGGTAGAATAACCTGCTGGAAATGTGGAAAGAAAGGGCACTTAAAGAGAGATTGTTGGTTGGGTGAAGATCAACATAAAGAACATGAAGAAGAAGTAGATGTTGCAGATTTTGTTACACAAGATGCTCTGGTATGTTCCTTAGATAAAGTAGAATCTTGGGTTTTAGATTTTGGTGCGTCTTTTCATGCATCCCCAAATAGGGAATTTTTTCATGAATATGTCCAGGGAGACTTTGGAGAAATTTTTTTAGGGGATGGTAAGCCTTGTCAAATGGTTGGCAAAGGGAAAGTGAAGCTAAAATTGCAGACAGGTAACACATGGGTGTTGAAGGAGGTCATGCATGTCCCAGTTCTAGAGTGGAATTTAATTTCTATAAGAAGTTTGGGTGATGAGGGTTGCACAGTAACTCTCACAGCGGACTCTTGGAAGGTTACCAAGGGTGCACTTGTTATAGCAAGAGGTAAGAAAGTAGGTACGCTTTATCTATCTACTTGTATTACTGATTCTCTTTTTGGGTTATCTACTTCAGTTGTAGATTCAAATATGTGGCTTAATAGGCTTGGTCACATGAATAAGAAGGAGATGCATGTTCTTGAGTCAAAGGGTATGCTTTCGGATTTAAAAAGCATGAATCAAGATTTCTGTATGTAGAAGAAGAAGGTAACGTTTCTTGAGGAATCTGAAGTTAATGACAAGAGCAGGAAAGCCTTGGTTTTCAAGGAGGTGACAGACAGAGATCAGTGTAAGGGGCTAAAGAATTTTGAGTAGAGCAAGGTTAATTTAGACAAGGGTTTGATCCAAAAGGAGCTCATGGGTAAAAGTCATTTCTCACAAGAAAAACACAGAGACGGACATTGATTAGAAAACTGATGTCGACGTCTAGATAGGGACCAATGTCAGCTATGTGCAGCCCAACGTCGGTGACTCAGGGACAGATAAACACTGGCATCGGTCAGGGGGAACCGACGTCGGCGATGAGGCAGTCGCATGGAACTGATGTTGGTAGGGTGCAGACTGAGATGTGACTGGCATTGGTCATTGAGATGGATTTTGGGTAGACAACAAGATGTCAAGGAGTCTCAAGCGCCCATATGGAGGACTTAAAGGGTATGTAAGCCTCAAATTCATCATTTCCCTTCTTTACACTACTTGTTGCTCACTGATGGTAAAGAACCAGGAAGTTATTAAAGAAGCAGAGTAGGTAGATCTAGGAAACAGTGGGAGCTTGGCATGGATGAAGGATGTGATTCCTTGGAAGAGAACCAAATGGGAGTTTTTTGGTGGATTTGCCAGTTGAAAGAAAGCACTAAGAGACGAATGGATGTTCAGGATAAAGAAGAGCGGAAATGGACATGTGAGATAGAAGGCTAGGGTATATGGTCTTGAATAAGATGCAAGACAATGGAGGTTTGACCATTGTGTTTCTCTTTACCAGGTTGGATAATATTAGCTACATTATCCTGTTACTGTATGATGTGCTTGTTGCAGGGTTACATATATAGGGAGTTGCTAAACTAAAGGTAAAGCTAGTTCAGAGGTGTGTCATGAGGAATCTGGGAGCAGCAAGATTCTTTGGCATGAGTGTGTTCTAGGGACATGGAAGGTCACAGGTTGATTTTGTTTCAGGATGATTGTGTGAGACCGGTTAGCATGCCAATGGTTGGACAGTTCTATGAACAGTGTCTTGATTCACATAATGAGGTTAAGTGCATGGTATGTACTAGACTTGAGTTTTCCCAAGCAGTGGGAGTTGTCACAAGTTTGGAGCTAATCCAAGAAAGAAGCACTGGAGGTCAGTTCAGTGGATTCTTAGAGGGACTAGCAGCAGGTCGACATGCTATGCAAGGTCAAGTTCTTTTCTACATGGTTTGTAGATGCGGATGTGGCAGGTGATTTGGATGACAGGGGATGCACCATAGGATTTGTGGTGGTTGGTCTTCAAGAGTGATTTTAAAGAGGGATACAAAGCCAAGGGAACAAACTAGATGATGTACAGGTATAGGTACAGTTGTAGCTATTTATCTCCAAGTGGGAAATTGTTAGGTTGTGGAGCTAAAAGCTTCAACTATTACAGACATAGAGGAGGTTGTTGAGTTTCAGGGAGACCGGCATCGGTAGAGTATAGTGTAAAAGGAAACTGACATCGATAGGTGTGAATTGAAGACAACTGGCATCGGTAGGAGGTCAGTCGACGTCAGTCACCTCCAGGTAGACAGAGACCGACGTTGGTCACCTATGGCAGTTCTAGAATTGTTCGTTGCATGGATAGTTAGTTTGTTGAACCGAGTGTTTGCATATTAAGGGCTAATTATAGTCTTGAACTGCATGTCTAATTATTGTAAATTAGAAGTCTAAGTTATTATTTAAGTCTGGGATCTATTTATAGACCCATTGGTAGGTATTGTAATTAAGGCAAGAAAAGGATTTCTTCCAGTTGTAGGATCTTGGTCAGTAGGTGTGCAAGGCCACGTTTGAAGATCTACATGTGTAAGTAAGGTTTGTTGAGTTGCAGGTTGTTGCAAGCTTATGGGAGATCTACTTGAAGTACTTTGAGTACTTGTGTACTAACAGGGTTATTACTGACTGGTTGGAGGTGAACACCAATTCTATGTGTGAGTTGTGTGTTGGGACCATTTTTGGTAGGAGAGTGAACTCTTGAAGAAAATTACTGAACACTTGAGGTGTGGGAAGCTTCTGAGAGGTGTGGAGAAGAAGTGGCATCTTCTTTATTGTATTTTCTTTTTGGATGAGTATTAATACAAGATTGTGTATTGTCTCTCATATTCTGTGCTATTTGTGAATTCTAGTTACTTGTTACTTTTGGATAATTTCGCATGTTTAATTGCTTGTATTTGGTAATCATATTGTGTTCTTTCTAAGGAGCAAGATCCTAAAAAGTGGGATCAAAACAAGTGTGTTGTTCTAGATTCCCCATCAATTGGTATCAGAGCTTTTGGTTGGGATACTAACAAGTTGGATCAGATTCTAGAGATTAATAGAGTTTAAATAAAATAATGAAATTAAACTAATAATAATATGTAAAAAATAATTTAAACAATATCAAATGTTTCAATATATATATCCATAGAAGCCATAAAGGAATTGTTAGGTTGTGGAGCTAAAACCTTCAACTGTTGCAAACATGGAGGAGGTTGCTGAGTTCCAGGGAGACCGGCGTCGGCAGATTGCAGTGCAGAATGAAACCGACATCGGCAGGTGTGAGCTGAAGACAACTGGCATCGGCAGGAGGTCGGTCGACGTCGATCACCTGTGGTGGTTCCAAAACTACTGTTGACAAACAGTTAGTTAAGTGAAGTGAGAGTTTGCATGAAAAGGCTAATTATAGTCTTGAGTTGCGTGTCTAATTATTGTAATTAAGAAAGTATAATTATTTTATGCATGAGATCTATATAATAGACTCATGGGCTGTATTGTAAAAGTGTGCTAAAAAGCCATTGAGCTTGAAGAAAGAGCTAGAGTAGCTCCTCCTAGTTCCAAAGGGGTGCTGAGTGTGTATGATCAGGGAGAGTTGCAGGTTGTGCAAGTTCTACTAAGAGATCCACCGGGGTACTGGTTGAAGAATCATAAGGACTTGGTGAGGCAAGGACAAGGGTTCTTCAGGTGTAGAGATATCTACAGGGTAAGTAAGGTCTGTTGATTTACAGGTGGCAGCAAGGAGAGGGAGATCTACTTGGAGTATAGTTGTATACTTGGTGTACTGGCAGTGTTGTTACTGATTGGTGGGGGTGAACACCAACTCTGTATTGGAGTTGATTGTTGGGACCGTAAGAGAGAGAGGGAAGAAGTCCTTGAGGTGTGGCAAGCCTTTGAGGTGGAAGAAGAAGTGGCATCTTTTTTATTGTATTTTCTTCTGAGTGATTATTAATACAATTGTGTATTGTCTCTCATATCCTGTGTTGTTCCATATTTCTAGTTACTTATTCATTCTGGTTAAATTCTGTGTTTAGTTGCTAATATAAGAGGTAATCATATATACTCTAATTGAGGAGCAAGATCCTGACAGTTGGTATCAGAGCCTGGTTGTAGGTTCTAGAGCTTGATACCACTTGGCAGTTGGTATCAGAGCTTTTGGTTGGGTTGACTAACAGGTGGTTCAGATCTAGTTAGTGTTTGTTGATTATAGGTTACTCACAGGGGTTTTTGATTGAGTGGGAGTATAGCAATGGTAGAAGAAAGTAAGCTATGAATGGAGAAATTGAATAGCACGAATGGTCTGATTGATGGAAAGAAAGAGCAGGTAAAGGAAGATTGTTGGTCAGTAGAAGATCAGCATGTAGAAGCAGATGTTATAGGTGTTGTTGCACAGGTTGCTATGGATAAAGTAGAATCTTTGTTTACAGATTCTTTTGCCTCTTTCCATGCAGCCTGAAATAGAGCATCTTTTCATGGTTATGTCTTTGGAGACTTTGGAGAGATTTATTTAGGGGTTGGTGAGCCTTGTCAGATTATTGGCAAAGGGGAAGTGAAGCTGAAATTGCAGGCAGATAACACACGAGTGTTGAATGAGGTCATGCAGGTTCCAGTCTTGAAGATGAGTCTAATTTCTTCAGGAAAGTTGGGTGATGGGAGATGCATAGTAACTCTCACAGCGGATGCACTTGAATTAGACGGTGGTAAGAAAGTAGGTATCCTTTATCTATCTACTTATATTACTGATTCACCTTCTGTTGCAGAGATGTGGCTTTGTAGGCTTGGTCACATATGTAGGAGGGGAATGCATGTTCTTAAGTGGAAGATAGATATCTTTGATAAATTTAAGAACTGGAAGGCCTTGGTGTTCATGGAGGAGATGACAGATAGAGATCAACTGAGGGGACTAAATTATTCTGAGCAAGGCTGTGTTAATTTGAATAGGGTTTTGACCTAAAAGGAGCTTACGAGTAAAAAGTCATCACTCATAGGTGAACACAGGTACCAGCATTGGTCAGATAATAACTGACATCGGCAATAGGAAGACCGATGTCGGTCAGACAAGAATCGACATTGATAGAAGGTACATTGGCGTCGGTCATGAAACTGACGTCGAAAGATAGGGTCAGGTGCAGGAAATTGATGTCGGTCGGGTGCAGATTGGGAGATGGCCGAGATCGGTCACTGGAACAGATGTTGGGCAGACAACAAGCTGTCAAGGAGTCTCAAACACCCATATGGAGGACTAAAAGGGTAAGTGGACCTCATATTCATTGTTCACCTTCTTACTAATTGCTTACTAATGGTCGAGAACTAGGAAGATGTGAAGAGGCAATGCAGGTAGAATCCAAAAATAGTATGAGCTTGGCATGGATGAGGAGTGTGAGTCCTTGGAGAAGAACCAAACAAGATTTTGTTGGTGGAGTTGTCAGTTGGAAGAAAGCACTGAGAGATGGATGGATTCCCAAGTTAAAGAAGAGAGTGGATGGATACGTGAGACGGAAGGCAAAGGTATATGGTCTTGAGGAAGCTGCAAGATAGTGGTACAGGTTTGACAGGTGGATGACAAAGTAGGGCTTCAATCAATGTCAGTGTAACCATTGTGTTTGTCTTTACCAGGTGGATGATGAGTCTCGACATTATCTAGTTACTGTATGTGGGTGATATGCTAGCAGGTTCATACATACAAGGTTTTGCTGAGCTAAAGGTAAGGTTAGTTCAGTGGCATGTCATGAAGAATTTGGAGTAGCAAAATTCTTTGGCATAAGAGACATGGAAGATCACAGGTTGATCTCTAGTGGGAGCTGATGTGAAGATGGTGTTGGCGGGGTTCAATATGCAGGATGCAGAATTAGAAAGCACACCAAGGGCTGAACAGTTCAAGCTGAGCTTAGAATAGTGTTCGAAATCACATGAGGTCTAGTGTAGACCTGAGTTTTCCCAAGTAGTGGGAGTTGTTAGAGAGTTTGGAGCCAATTCGGGGAAGGTGGATTCTCAGGTATTTGAGAGGGACTAGAAATAGGTTAACATGTTATGCAGGGTCAAGGACTTCACTAATGGACATGTAGGTTCGGATGTGGTAGGTTACTTGGATGACAGGAAAGGCATCACAGGGTGTGTGGTGGGTGGTCTTCAAGATGGAGCTTGAAGAGGGATACAAGCCAGGAAATGAATTAGATAGTGTACAAGTACAGGTACAGTTGTAGCTATTTATCTCCAAGTGGGAGATTGTTAGGTTGTGGAGCTAAAAGCTTCAATTGTTGCAAACATGGAGGAGGTTGCTAAGTTCCAGGGAGACGGGTGTCGGCAAATTGCAGTGCAAAATGAAACTGACATTGGCAGGTGTGAGCTAAAGATAATCGGCATCGGCAGGAGGTCGGCCGACATCAGTCACTCCAAGCAGACAGGGACTGACGTCGATCGCCTGTGGTGGTTCCAAAATTGCTGTTGACGAACAGTCAGTTAAGTGAAGCAAGAGTTTACATGAAAAGGCTAATTATAGTCTTGAGTTGCGTGTCTAATTATTGTAATTAAGAAAGTATAATTATTGTATGCATGAGATTTATATAATAGACTCATGGGCTTTATTGTAAAAGTGTGCTATAAAGCCATTGAGCTTGAAGAGAGAGCTAGAGTAGCTCCTCCTAGTTCCAAAGGGGTGCTGAGTGTGTATGATCGGGGAGAGTTGCAGGTTGTGTAAGTTCTACTAGGAGATCCACCGGGGTACTAGTTGAAAAATCATAAGGACTTGGTGAGGCAAGGACAAGGGTTCTTCAGGGTGTAGAGATATCTACAGGGTAAGTAAGGTCTGTTGATTTGCAGGTGGTAGCAAGGAGAGGGAGATCTACTTGGAGTATAGTTGTGTACTTGGTGTACTGGTAGCATTGTTACTGACTGGTGGAGGTGAACACCAACTCTGTATTGGAGTTGATTATTGGGACCGTAAGAGAGAGAGGGAAGAAGTCCTTGAGGTGTGGCAAGCCTTTGAGGTGGAAGAAGAAGTGGCATCTTCTTTATTGTATTTTCTTCTGAGTGATTATTAATACAATTGTGTATTGTCTCTCATATCCTGTGTTGTTCCATATTTCTAGTTACTTATTCATTCTAGTTAAATTTCGTGTTTAGTTGCTCATACAAGAGGTAATCATATATACTCTAATTTAGGAGCAAGATCCTGACAGGAATACAAAATGTGAACATAATAGAAAGATGGGTCAATGCCATATAAGCATATAATTCCAAAAAGATATATGTTTCTTTATAGGCATACACAAATATAATTTAAGACATATCCTAATCATAAAAAATTCTCCCTCTCTTTGACTTACTCATAGAAGGATCTCCCTTAGATGCCTTGCTCATAGATGGAGACTCTGAGTCCTAGCTCCCCTATAGTTGAACCTATTCATATAAAAATATTGCTAAAAACTTTAAATAATTGACATGCAACCAAGTGTATAAATAAATTTTAAAATGATACAAAAATTATTTAAACATGCACATAAAGTAATTTTATGGTCATACTCAATTTCATTTTAACACTCAACATGCTCAATAATAAGTTGAGTCTCATGCACATGAGTGTGAAAGGGAGAAATACAAAGAGTTAAATCCCTGTTGATGATAATGAAAGAGGTTAAACTCTACACACATATATAAACATTTAAACAAACTAACCAAATATTTGAAATATAATAGAAAAATTTAAAAATGAAATTTTATTATACCACATCACCCTTGCTAATATTTTGAACATGAGTATCATACATCATCAAACACCCTTACATAGATAATACATTCACATTAGTTATATTTGTATAAGTAATAAGGAAAATTATTAAAAAAAATTATATTTATAATTCAACCTCATAAGTTATCATACCTCAATGAGTTGTTACACAGATGAAATCACAACAACACCTATGTCTGCTCTTTGCTCCCACCCATATATCTAGAGGAACATCTACTATGGTCATCAATTAAATAAATAAAACATGATTGTTAGTTGAGTGCTTGTATGTGCATGTGTGTGTGTTTATAATTAAATATATCTACATGAACAATAATAGTAATAAAAAATTACCTCTATAGATGTATACATCAGCCAGACAATAATATATGTGCAACATGGCCATGAAAAATATAGGACCATGTTGTAACATAAAAAATTACATATATATTAATGTTCACTTTCTATGTAAATTATTTATTACCTTTTAAATATATATATATATATATATATATATATATATATATATATATATTTGAAATTTAACATGTCAAATATTATTAATTTTTATTCTACTTTTTTGTAAAATGTCAAAAATATAAGATACCTATAAAGGTGAAGTTGAGGTGTCCAAACCAAATGTATTTGTTAAAAACTCCTTAGTCATAAACATGTCATGTAGGAACTTATAAACACCACCATAATTACGTTGCATCACATCCTCATCCTTATTTGAAGGTCCAGTGCATACAAAACCAAAGGTCTATAATGGCGTGGTCAAGCATCAATGTTAGCTAGAGCATCCCCATGCCCATCTTTGCCAACATCAATGCAAGAATAATGACTTGTATGTAGAATGAGGGCATTAACAAGTGCCTTAAAATCATGAAAAGTGACAATATCTACAATGTATTTCACTGTAAATGGGATTATCTCAAGCTTAATCAACTTTTAAATACAAATACTCACAGATTGATAAGATGCATGACATGTACCTGGTCTATCCTATGCAGAGCCTTTTCTTCAACCCTAAAACTCTAATCAATCAAAATAATTAGGAATTCTATTGAGTATAAACTCACAATATATTTTCATCAAAAAATACAAAATAACCTCATGGTTATTACAATGCAAGTGATTAAAAACCATCCACCATTGGTCCCAAAAATTATCTCTTGTCAAATCATGGTGGCACCAACAGATTGGAAACATATTAGTGGTGGTGCATTAGTTCTTGGATCAATGAATATTTCACAAATTTTGTCTTTTGTTATTTTTTATCTCTCACACTAGCCACTGATAGTTTTTTATCATAGTAGGACCTACATCTCTCTCTATATGATACCCATCTATCAATTTGACTTGTTATCAATTCAAATTCACCTAGTAATGACTCTAATTTATTTGTCAAAAAAGTACAATTGGTATTGGTCAAATGGGGGACCCTCATTTCCATAATTATCTCCTCAATTTTTATTTTATTTTATACTATATGTGAAACCAAATCCTCCTAACTACCTAGAGGGTCTTTTAGAATTGTAGGAGGGTTAGAAGAGTTATTAGGGTTTTGTAGATTTTCTTCTTGGTTTTCAATTCTCACATTTTTTTTACACATGAATAGGTTGAGGGGTTGTACAAACCAAAAAATAAATGGTTTTAACAAAAAATAATGTAAATATACAAAAATACTAAATTTGGTGTTAATGTTAGTGTAGGATTTTATTTTCCCATATTTGTTTATTATGGGTCTATTTTTCCTCCCTTGGGGTTTTTCTACTCTTATGGTTCATCTTGATTAGGTGTTACATCCCGATTTCACCTTATGTTTTATAACCTTTGAATCTATGGATTAATATGGTTATTAGCTAATTATTATTTCTTTGATTTGGGCCTTATGGAATATACTAGTTATGAGATAGTGATATGTTGTCAAGTTATATGATGTGATAATTGTACTTTCTTATTATGTACATTGTGAATGTATATTTGTTAGTTTTGCATCATTATTTGATATATATGATGACTTAGACTAACTACCTACTTGTTCTAAGGTGGATGCAAGATTGATTCTTCCCTCAGAGCATAATGGAAGGAGGGCATCATTAGAGAGGATGGAGTAAATGGGACGATTGGGGGATGTCAGAGGAACTGCTAATGACCAAAAATCACACACCATGTTAGAATAACTTGTTAATTATTTTTTTGATTTAGTTAGCTAGTTATTATGGTTTGAGTGCTTGAGTATTTCTACAGTGATCATATTTCAATTTATGCATAGCTTACGATTAGTTTTGAATGATGATTGATTTGTGATTGTTATCTTTGTGCGATATTATTACTTAGCAAACTAGTAATCTATATTATTAATACATATTTTTAAAAATAGTTAAAGACATTGAAATTATTCTATAAAGCATATTTGAAAAAAAAATCATAGATATAACATCAAAATTTTGAAATATAGATTTGACAATTATTATTATGCTAACATTTAATATATTATATATTTGGTCAAAACTGATAATGGCTTAGGCAATCCTCATTTTAAACTCATAAATAGACTTTTGCTAAGTTAAAATGATAGTTTCCATATATGGACTATCATAATTAAATGTTGAAGTGTTTGTATAATAAAGCTATTTCTAAATGACTTACAAAGTATTAGTTAACATTAGATTTGTTAGATAATTAGCATATTTTTCTAGTATTTGCATGAGTTCAACCTTCGAATAAGAATGGTTTGATTTTTAAGAAATGATTATTATTTGAAAGCTTTAGTGGAAAGGATTTTTAAAACTCAATTGGAATTGAGTAGTCTTTTGGTGATCTTGAGTTTTGGAGTTGGAATAGAGAATTGCATGATTATGATTTTTGACTGTTGAGTTTTATTACTTCAAACTCAACATGCAAAACTCAGATTAAGCATTAGTCATCACCGTTGATTTATAAAATAAATGGCATGCAAAGAAGTTGGGGGGCTGTAAAATTAGAATGGGAATGGTTTTATAAAGTAAGTCTTTGAATTTTTAAAAGGAAGAGGATAAAGAGATAGAGGAAGAAGGAGAGATAGAGGAAAAAGATTTTGAGCAAACAAAATTAAGAATTTTCTACAGTATTCACTCTTGTTCAAGTTGGTGATGTAATTAAATATGTGTGTTATGGATTTTCTTAAAGAGACTTTATTTGAAGTAAATATAATGCATAATTTTTGTATCAACCCTGATTATTGAACTGTTTGGGGGAAAACACTAAACATAGAGATAGTTAATATCTTGCAATGGGATGTAATCGTGTAAGCTCTAGCCTCAGGATTAGTGTCTAAAAATTATCCATAATAATGGTTTTTTAATAATGTGCCATCCTAAGTAAATTTAATAAGTATGATGTAGTATAGCCTGTAAGCTTTATGAAATGCTAGGAAAATTTTGTCTTGGATGAAGTTGTTATTGAGAAATGGATTCAACTGTATATTATTATTGGTCTCTTTTTACTAGAGGTTAAGAAATAAATAAAATAATGGGTATAAATACAAGAATATATATATATATATAAGGTATATATACACTCATATATATATACAAATAATGTAATCTATTAAGGAATTATGTGTCGATTATTTGACATCAGATCGCTATGATTAAATCTTGTAATTTGTTGAGAGGTTTCACTTGTATTTAGACTCATAGAAAGTCTTTTTAATACCTACCTCAATCAGTCGACTGTGTCAAAACACATAAATATTGAATTTGTTGAATAAATATAACCATTGATTGTGTTGATAGAGAGGGTAAAATATCAATGTTTTAAAATGTAGTATTGGCTAGCTATGTAATCATGGTTTTTATTAATCAATTTATAAAAAGAAAATATAAGTTGGTTGGATTCTTTGTATGAACTTAAACATATAAAATGATGTTTGAAAATCAATAAGATTATAAGGGTTTTCCATAAGATCTGAAATTAGGTGTTTGATTGAACTTGAGATAATTTACCCTTAAGGTTATTATTTATTGATTGAGCCATGTGTTCCTCATGAGTAATACTACATTTGCCTTACATCTAAGTTTATAAATTGATCAGTACACAAATGTGAGAGTATACAAGGTAGATTTTCTGTAGCATCTTTGAGTAAGGGAAATATAATCCCTATATATCTATTTCATGTCTATTTCCAAGCTGTGATTGAAACTCATAAGTTTGACTTATTTAGTTATACAAATCTGTTAAAATGATCATGATGAATTGAATAATTGGGGTGTAATATTATTTTTATTAGATTTACTACATGCTAAAGGGATACAAATTAGTACTTGAATTGTCTATTTGTATTTACTTGATACTTAGAAAAGAGCAAAGTTAACCAAAATATGTTGTATACTATGCATACCTTTACTAGTAATGATTAGGTATACAAATAAATGGATTACATAATAATGAGCCATTTTATTTATCTATATACACTCTCTTACTGTTGAATGTAAGTTTAAACAAGTGCATATGAGTGTGTTGATTTATCAGGGATGTATCATAAATATATTTAATTAATTATTATGACAATTCAAAGTATAAATATTGATATAGAATACTAAATCATTTATTGTTGAATGAGATTGAGGTTGCACTATTAAATATTAAGATAAAAATTAATATCATTGGATGTACAAAATAAACTAGATTTATAACAAGAATGAATGACTGTAAACCATTAAATATGAAAACAACTAGATGGCATGTTTCTATTGATGTTTTATAAAATTGTTATGAATTGAAAAAATATGGATTCATTGCATACAATTTGATGGATTAAATGTATGTATTTGAATATTTTCATAAATACCTTGTTTATACTGCTATCAAAAATATTCTAATTGAATCCATTGGTTTTTATATTTAAACAAGATCTCATATTGATGGTACTAACTAAGTAGTGAGATAAACTTCACTATCCTAGATAGCACCACCAATGTTGAATATAAATAATTCAATTAAGTGGTGTGTTATAAAATTGTTCGATCCATGTGATCATATGTTATTTAATTTTTTTTGACAAAGTAATGTTAGATAGACATTATCATTTCATATGTTTGATTTTCATGCTATGTGATATCATGTTAGAAATCTATTTTTCTTTATGGTACACATCATGTAGTAGAAATATTATAGCACAAAAGGTACTACCACATCTCTGTAGATTCCCACACTGTTACCATCTACTTATCTGATTAGGGAGGGGCATTCCCTAATAAGAGATTGTGTAGGGGATTGATGGTCCATCATTAGTGTGGAAAAGCATTTGGATGATGCTTTCCCTCCCCACTATAATACTTACTTGGAGACTACACTTGAGATTATTAGAGATACACGAGTTGGTTTGACTCGATCTCTAGAGAGATTGGTATCTATTTATTATATTAAAGTTGAATGCCTGATGGAAATGTAATTATATTATATTTCTTATACTTAAATAGTAGCTGTATTATAAGACTAGTCATGATAGAGTCTTAATGTATTTACTTTTCTTGCAGTTATAATATGCGATATTGCATTCAATATTAGAATTTGAAACTATTATTTTTTTAATTTATTGATAATTTAAGGATTAGATAATTTGTTAAGTATATTTATGGAATGAGTAAATAAATGCTAAGTATTTAGTTTAAGAAAAAAATTACTGCATTATTCTAAGTATAACTTGAGGGGTTGTAACATGTGGTATCAGAGCTTAGGCTCAAACTCTAGGATTTAATGAGTCTGCTAATATTTTTTGTATTATTTTTCTTAGTGAGAAAGAAAAATGGTCCTTAGAATGTCAATGATAATAATCCTTTAAATGATCCTAACCTATTTACCATTGACCATTCAACAAAGTTGGATCAGATTCTCATAATCATGAATGATATTAGAGATCAAATCATAGCCGTGGAATAAGAAGTTCACAACCAAAGAAAGGAAGAACACTAGGAAGAACTTATTGAGCACCCTACTAAGTAGGAAAAACAGCAAAATGCAAGAGATTAGGTAGCTATAGAGTTGTCTAGGGACATGAAAAAGGTGAGTCCACCTAAGTTCGATGGAGTTGTTCTAGGTGATAGAACTGAAGCATGGTTGATAGAGATGAAAAAGTATTTTTAGATTCAAAACTACTCAGAAGTCACCAAAGTAGTTTAGGGAGCTTACAATTTGGTTGGTGAGGTAGCTACTTGGTGGGTCAATAAGAATTTAGAAATGGACCTTAACTCGATCGTCACAACTTGGGAGCAATTTGTGATGTTGTTCAAGTCATGGTGGCTACCACAACTTTATTTTGATTAGAAGCTCACATATTTATAGAATCTGAAGTAGGGAGATTTGTCAATGAATTAGTAATAGGAGAAGTTAACCAAAATTATGAAGTATGTACCTCAGTACCAAGCTAATGATAGGTTCAAAATCAAGAAGTTTATCATAGGATTAAAACCCCATATCGGCAGTGAGTTAGATGTTCATGGACCTTCTACCATGGACCAAGTCTAAGAGAAGGTGGTAAAGTAGGAGCAAAATTTGAAGTCTCTTGCTCAGGCTAAGGAAAAGTTCAAGAAATTTTTTGGAAGCTCTAAGCCAACTTTCAAGAAGAAGAAATAGAATTAGAGGAGTGGAAACTCCAAGGGATAGCCCAAAAACCAAAATGACAAATTCAACAGTGGATCTGACAATAAGAAACTAGGTAATGGATTCAAAGGTAGTTTCAAGGGAAACTCATAGACTGATAGAAAAGGTCTACCTAGAAGCTATTTTAATTGCAAAGGAGACCATTATGATTGTGAATGCACTTAGGATAAGTTAAAGAATAAGGGTCTTAATTCTTAGTAGGGTAATTTTTAGCAACATATTCATGTAGCAATTATTAATCGATAAGCCAATTTTTAAGCATCACCCATAGAGTTTTTAGGTATTTTGTTTGAATATCTAGTTTCTATTTTGATAGATATATGAGATACTAAATTTTTATAGCTCTTTGAATTCTTAGAAAGTTTCTCATAAAGATTGGATATATGGCAAATGCATGGTCAGTACAATTTGGGAATGATTCAAAAGTCATAGTTGACAAGTGTCTAGTTGAAATAGAGATTGGATTGCCTAAATTAAAAACTATTATAGATTTGTATGTAGTACCACTAGGGTCATATGATGTGACCCTAGAAGTCAATTGGCTTGCTAAACACATGGCCAAGATTGATTGTTATTTAAAGAAGTTTGAGTGTCTTGATGATTTTAGAAATCAAACACAACTTCAAGGTGAAAAGAGAGAGTTGAGGCTCAGGAAGATTTATGTAATGCGTCTTGGGAGGTCTCAATCAAAAGGGTGCCAATCATTTATCATCAAGATAAATGAAATGGAGGAACCTAAAGAACTATCTCTCAAGGATTATCTATTTCTTAGAGATTTTCATGATGAGTTTTTGGAAGAATTACTAGGTTTATCTCCTAAATGTGAGTTTTATTTCTCTATTGACATCATACCTAGATTAAAACCATAATCTAAAGCACCATATAGAATGACAACCATTGATTTGGTTGAATTAAAGGATCAAATATAGGAATTATTATCCAAGCAGTTGATTAGGCCTAGTATGTCACCATGGGCTATGTGAATTATTTTTATGAAGAAGAAGGATGACACTCTTTGACTTTGAATTGATTATAGAATGTTGAACAAGGTAACTATTAAAAATAAGTATCTACTACATCATATAGATGACCTTTTTGATCAAATGTAGGGAGTAAAAATATTTTATAAGATATATCTTAGAGTAGGATATCATTAGTTGAGGATTATAGATGAGTATATCCTAAAAATAAATTTTAGAACTTGTTACACGCATTTTGAGTTCATGGTGTTAACCTTTGGTTTAATTAACGGATGAACAACCTTCATGAATCTCATGAATAATGTGTTCAGATATTATCTAGATCACTTTGTTTTTGTCTTTTTGGATGACATTATTATATATTCTAATAATGAAGAGGATCATCTACAATATTTGGAAATGTTTCTAAAATGGTTGTGGAAGCATAAGTTGTATGAAAATTTATCTAAGTGCGCATTTTTCTAATGATATATAGGGCATATTATTTATGCAAATAGTATTTTTGTAGATTTGGCTAAGATTAGGGCCATCATGGAATGGATGACACTGATAAATATGCATGAAGGAGTTTTATGGGATTAAAAGGATATTATAGGAAGTTCATTCTAAATTTTTCAAGATAGCTAATCCAATTACCTCCTTGCAATGAAAAAACCATAAATTTATTTGGTCAAAGTAGTGTGAAGTAGATTTTTAGGAATTTTAAAAAAACTTACTTTAACACCAACATTGAGAGTTTCTGATCCCAATGATCAATTTTTAGTGATCAAAAATGCACCAAGAGAGGGTCTAGGAGGAGTCCTAATGCAAGAGCATCTACATTTATTTTCTTGGCAAGACATAGTTACGTTGGGATGCAAGTCATGTTTGAATTCAAATTTCAATTTATTGTATTTTCCCTCCAAAATGTTGTTAATGAGGAGTAATTGTAAAAAAAATAAAGGTAAAAAGAAAATTGTTGGGGCTGTTGAGAAAATACAGGAGGAGTGGTTGAAAATATTTCAACCTTGGTATGTTGTTGTAAATTAAAAACTATTTTGGTTTTATCTTGAGCCCAAGTTGGGCGTAGAAGTTACATATGAGGTTTTTAAAAAAAATAGAAAAAGAAAATTCATTAGAGATTAAGTTAGAGAAGAGGAAAAGAAGGAGGATGAGAGGGACGTAGAGGAGAGGAAGGACAAAGAGGAAAGGACCTCTCATTCAAGGGAAGAGATGTAAGAAGAGAAGAGGATGTCAAAGGATGTAAAATGAAGGAGAGAAAAAGAAGTTGCAGGTGGAGTCCAAGAATAAGCATGGATGTGTCTATGAAGGTTTCATAAGCCTTTAATCAATGAACATTATTTGTAAGTAATTCTATTTGAAGAGGAAAGAACAGAGTTTTGATTTCCATGATAGTGTTATGGTTTCCTTTATAGAATTTTGGTTTCAATAGTGACAGGCCTGTGTAGAATGAATTAAGCTCTCTTATGCATAGTTATATGTTAGAGAAGGAAGGAGAACCTCTTTATAATTCATAACAGCTATTAGAAGCAAAGATTAGATGAAAACCTTGCACTCTGTTGACTGTCATGAATACTCAGTGGAAAGAAACTAGATTTACCTTGTTGGATTGATCAGAGGTCTATCTTGAAAAAGTTGGTAAATGATAAAGTTTTAGGACACTTATAAAGACCTAAAAAAATAGGTTAGACCCTTTGAAACATCTCAGAACTCTCCCAGTTGAATTATTTGTGCTCTCAGCCTGTGTGGACAGAAAGTTAGGCCACGGTTGGAAAAATGGGTATATCTCGATATTTACTTAATGAAAATTCATGAAATTTTCTGTGTATATGAGACTTGGAGTTAAGAATCAAATTCAAGTGGTTTCAGATATAATGGAGCAATGTGGAAAAAGTTATGGTCAAAATACAGACCTGCAGTTCTGGAACAGTTCAGAAAAATGTGTTCCCAGTCACTAAAAAGGACATAACTCCTAAAATACTAATCCAAATGACTTGATTATTTTTGGAAAAGTTAGATAAAATTATTTGTGATGTAATACAAGTGTTTTCATGCCAAAATGAGAGATATATTTTCAGATATAGAGGACTATGTTTTTATCTGCCTGTAGGTGTTCATTTTTCAAAAATTGTCAAAAAGTCAAAGTTGAGTTTTCCTTACTTTTTGAGTGCTATAACTTGGCATAAGGCTTGGATCATATTTATTATGTTTGAAATACCTTAATAAATTTGGTTTCATATTGAAGAAGGGGATAATAATTATTTTGACCTATTGGAGGTACAATTAGGCCTAATAAGACCTACAAGCTTTTGAACAAGGTAAGGAGTTTAGAGACAAAATTCAATATCTTAGAGTCTTATATATTATAAGAGGATTGAAACATGTTAGATACATTGAATCACATGTGTTTAAACTTATTGGAAGCTTCAGATAGATGCATACTATAGATTGAATACCTAAAGCTCCATTAAGGCTTGAGAAGCTAGTAAGGGTTTCAAGCATCATAAGGAAGATCAGGAAAGAAGATTTGGTTGCAGAGCTAGAAAGAGTATAATATTGCATGGATGGATTATCAAAGACTAAATACATGCTTAAGATATAGTGTAACACTTCCTTGAAGAGTAAAAGGGGTATAAACATGAATCTTTGTTTGTAAAGTGAGTTTGGTATCTATCAAGTCCTTATACATGATAATGCATTAGTGGTTTTTAAATCAAGGAAGTTGAAAACTTATGAGGTGAATTATGCCCCTTATTATCTTAAACTTGCATCAATTGTTCATGTTTTACAATTGGTGACATTATTTGTTGGAAAAACCATTTGAGCTCAATAATGATAACTTGGGACTCAAATACATCTTCACCTAGCTAAATTTGAATGCTTGTCAGAGATGTTGGTTAGGGTTTATTTCCAACTATGAATTTGATATCAATTACATGAAAGGTAAAGAGAATAGAGTAGCTAACGCTTTGAGTCATATAAGGTAGATAATATCTATATCTACTATTAGGAATAATTTTAGGGATCATGTGGTTGAGTTCTCACCAAGAAATAAATACTATGATTAGGTCAAAAAATCATTATCTGGTAATGCTTAAAATCCTTGGTACAAAGGATTCAATTTTGAGAGTAATGGTCTTTGCACTACAATGGAAGGATGTATGTGCCAGATCAAGAGAGTATGTAAAGCATAGTATTAAAAGAGTTACACAATGCCCCATATTATGTACATCCAAGAGTAACCAAGCTCATGGCAGAGCTTAAACCTTTGTATTTTTGGAATGGAATCAAGAAATATGTGGTAGGTTTTGTGTCACATTATGTGGAATGTTAGTAAGTGATAGTTGAACATGTATACCTAGATAGATTATTATATCTACATGATATACTAGAGTGGAAGTGGCAGACAATCAGTATGGACTTTGTTTATGGTTTACCAATGTCATGAAGAATGCATGATATGATCTTGGTAGTTGTTGACAAACAAACCAAGGTGGCTCATTTCATACCAGGCAATTTGATAGATGATGCACCTACCCTTGCAAAGAGGTTCATAAAGGAAGTTTATAGGTTGCATGGATTCCCAAATAAAATCATTTCAGATCATGATGTAAAGATGACTCTCAGGTTTTGGGTAACTCTAAACTTACCATTGGGTACATAGCTAAATTTTAGCACTACATATCACCCAGAGATTGATGGTCAGACTAAATAAGTAAATCAGGTGTTAGAGGATCTTATATGTATGTATTTCATGGATCAAAAATAAAAATAGAAATATTATCTTCCAGTGGTTGAGTTTACATACAATAACTCATTCCAATTAGATTTGAAGATGGCACCATTTGAGGCACTGTACAAAAGGAGGTGCAGGATACCAATCAATTGGGATAGGTTAGAGGACATGGTAGTCTTGAGTCCTGAGATGTTTTCTAAAATGGAGGATCAAGTTATATTGATCAAACAAAAATTGGATGAGGTCAATGATAGATAGAAGAGTTATGCTGATATGAAGATGATAGATAGGTGGTTTTCTATTGGTGATAAAATGTTCCTATGGGTTAAGCCACAAAAAAGCTTGATTAAATTCAAGAGTCAATGAAACTATCACCAAGATATGTGGAAACCTTCAAAGTTTTAAAAGTGGTCAATATTATAGTGTATAGGCTTACATTGCCACTAGTCCTAGCTTTTTTACATAATATTTTTATGTATCTTATCTTAAAAAGTATATAGCTAATCCTTCACATGTTTTGGATTAGAATGTTTTACAAGTTTTGGATTTAAGGTGGTCATGGTAGAATGAATCAAAGTATGCAAACTTCATTTTCATAATAAAGAGGTATCATAGTGTAAGGTCTTGTGGGACCAATACTCTGAAGATAGTGCTACTTGTGAAGACTATGAAGAATTCTACATGCTATTTTTTGCATTTGTTTGCATGATATGATACTAAAAACTATGTTCTTATTTTTTGTTAAACTATTTTGATATTCAAAACCATTATTGTAATAAGTGTCATCGAGATAATGACCATTTTTAGGGGGGAAGGATGTTACATCGTAATTTCACCTTATGTTTTATAAACTTAGAATCTATGGATTAATATCATTATTAGATGATTATTATTACTTTAATTTGAGTTTTATGACATATATTGGTTATGGGATAATGATATGTTATTTAGTTACATGATGTGACAATTGTACTTTCTTATTCTATACATTATGGATGTGTATTTGATAATTTTACATCATTGGTTGATATATATGATGACTCAGATTAATTACCTACTTATTGTGAGGTGGATGTAGGATTGATTCTTTCCTCAGAGCATGATGGAGGGAGAGCATCATTAGAGAGGATGGAGTAAATGGGATGATTGGAGGATGTTATAGGAATTGATAGTGACCCAAACCCACACACCATAGTAGAATGACTTGTTAACTCTTTTGTTTGATCTATTTAGCTATTTAGTATGGTTTTGAGTACTTAAGGAATTCTATAGTGATCATATTTTAGTTTATGCATAGCTTATGGTTAGTTTCAAATGATTATTGTGTTTATGCAACATTATTACTTAACAAACTATTAATTTGTATTATTAATGCATATTTTTAAAAATATTTAAAGATATTGAAATTAGTCTATAAAGTAGATTTGACAAACAAATTCATAGATATAACATCAAAATATCTGAAATATAGGCTTGGCAATTATTGTTATAATAACATTTAATAAATTATATAGTTGATCAAAATTGATAATGGCTTAGGCAATCCTTATTTTTAAATCATAAATAGAATTTTACAAATTTAAAATGCTAATTTCCCTATATGGACTATCTTAGATAAATGTTGCAATGTTTAGATAATAAACCTATTTCTAAATGACTTACAAAGTATTAGTTAACATTAGCTTTGTTAAATAATTGGCATATTTATCTAGTCTTTGCAAATATTATGCCTTTGAATAAGAATGATTTTATATTAAGAAATGATTATTATTTAGAAGCTTCAGTGGAAAGGATTTTTATAACTCAATATGGACTTGAGTAGTTTTTTGGTGATCTCGAGTTTTTGAGTTGGAATAGAGAACTGCATGTTTATGATTTTTGACTGTAGAGTTTGATTACTTCAAACTTAGTATCCAAAACTCATATTAAGTAGTATTCACTATCATTGATTTATAAAATAAATGACATGAAAAGAAGAGGGGGTCGAAAAAATGGAAGGGGAATGGTTTTATAAAGTAAGTCCTTGAAGTTTTAAAATAAAGAGGATATGAAGATAGAGGAAGCAGGAGAGATAGAGGAAAAACATTTCAAGCTAACACAAATAAGAATTTTTTATAGTATTCACTCTTCAAGTTGTTGATGTAATTAAATTTTTGTGTGTTGTGTATTTTTTTGAAGAGACTTTATTTGAACTAAATAGAATGCAAGTTTTTTGTATTAGCCCCAGTTATTGAATTGTTTGGGGGGAAAACATTAAACACAGAGATAGTTAAAATCATGCAATGAGATGTAACCATGTAAGCTATAATCTCAGGGTTAGTTTTTGAAAACTATCTATAATAATAGGTTTTTAATAATTTGTCATCCTAAGAAAATTTTATAAGTATGATGTAGCATATCTTGTAAGTTTTGTGGAATGCTGGGAAAATCATGTATTACACAAAGTTGTTATTGAGAAATGGATTTGAATGTATATTATTTTTGATATCTTTTTACTAGAGGTTAAGAAAAAAAAACTAATGGGTATACATACAAGATTATATATATTTACACACACACTCATGTATATATACAGATAATGCAATCCATTAAGGAATTATGTATCAATCATTTGACATCAAATCGTTATGATTAAATCATGTAGTTTGTTGAGAGGTTTTAATTGTATTTAAAATCATAGAAAGTCTTTGTAATACCTACCTCAATCAGTCAGTTGTGTCAAAACACATAGCCATTGATTGTGTCGAATAAACATAACCATCAATTATGTTGATAGAGAGGGTAAAATATCAATGTTTTAAAATGTAGTATTGGTTGGTTGTGTAATCATTATTTTTATTGCTTAATTTATAGAAGTAAAATCTAAGTTAGTTGGAGTCTTTGTATGAACTTAAATATATAAAATGATGTTCAAAAATTGATAAGATTTTAAGGTTTTTACATAAGATTTAAAATTAGGTGTTTGATTGAACTTGAGATAATTGAACCTTAGGGTTATTATTTATTGACTGAGTTGTGTGTTCCCCATGAGTAATACTAGAGTTGCCTTACATCTAAGTTTATAAATTGATCAATACACAAATGTGAGAGTATACGAGGTAGATTTTATGTAGCATCTTTGAGTAAGGGAAATATATCCCTATATAGTTATTTCATGTCTATTTTCATGATGTGACTGAAACTCGTAAGCTTGACTTCTTTAATTATATGAATCTATTAAAATGATCACAATGAATTAAATAATTAGGAGGTAATATTATTATTATTATTAGAATTAATACATGTTGAAGGGATATAGATTAGTACTTGAGTTGTTTATTTGTATTTACTTGATACTCAGAAAAGGGTAGAGTAAACCAAAATATTTTGTACACTATGCATACTTTTACTAGTGGATGACTAGGTATACAAATAAATATATTACATAATAATAAGCCACTTTATTCATAGTGTTTGTAAATTATGTATCTATATAAACTTCCTTAATGTTAAATTTAAGTTTAAATGAGTGCATATGGGTAAGTTAAGTCATCAGAGTTGTACTTAAATATATTTGATTAATTGTTGTGACAATTTAATGTATAAATATCGATATAGAATATTAAATCATTTGTTGTTGAATAAGCTTGATGTTGCACTATTAAATATTAAGCTGGATAGTAATATCATTGGATGTATGGAATAAACTAGATTTATAACAAGAATAAGTGACTGTAAACCACTAAATATGTAAAAAAACTGGATGACATGTTTTATTGATGTTGTATAAAGTTATTATGAATTGAATGAATATGGATTCATTGCATACCATTTGATGGATTAAATGAATGTATTTGAGCATTTACATAAATAGTTTGTTTATAATGCTATCAAGAATATTTTGATTAAATCCATTGGTTTTTATATTTAAATTAGATCTCATATTGATAGTACTACTAAGTAGTGAGATAGAATTCACTAGCCTAGATAACACCACCAATGCTAGATATAGATAATCCGATCAAGTGGTGTGTTATGAAATTGACAAATCCATGTGATCATATGTTATTTGAAAACTTTATCCAAACTAATGTTAAATAGACAATGTCATTTATTTTGTTTGATTTGCATGTTTTATGATATCATGATAGAAATGTATTTTTCTTTATGACACACATCATGTAGTAGAAATATTACAACACACAAAGTACTAACACATCTCTCTAGATTCCCACATCATTACCATCTATCTATTCAAGAAAGGAGGGCCATTCTTCGATAGGGAATTGTGTGTGGGATTGATGGTCCATAGTTGGTGTGGAAAAGTGCTCAGATGATGCTCTCCCTCCCCACTATAGTACTTACTTAGAGACTACACTTGAGATTATCATAGATACACGAGTTAGTTTGACTCGAGCTCCATAGAAATTGGTATATGTTTATTATATTAAGGTTGAGTGCCTAATGGAAATGTAATTATATTATATTTGTTATATTTGAATAATAATTTCTTTATTATTGGACTAGTCGTGGTTGAGTCTTAATGTATTTACTTTCCTTGCAGTTGTAATATATTATATTGCATTTAGTATTAGAAGATGGACCTATTATTATTCTAAGTTATTGATAATTTAATGATTGGATAAGTTTTTAAGTATATCTATGGAATGAGTGAATAAATGTTAAGTAATTAGTTTTTTTATTTAAATTATTGCATTATTCTAAGTACAACTTGAGGGGTTATAACATTAGGTGTACATAGGAGTTACAATATAACCACTATTATAAGAGTAACTCCCTGATTGGCTATTCCAGATATGGGAGTTATTATTTTATTCTTGGATTATGGAGGTTACATATTCACCTACCTATTTTTACATCTTGTATTAGTGAGCTATTCATAGAGTGTTGGATTATTTGTCTTATTTTATACAATATTATCTTGTTTATATTTACAATAACATCTATTTAATAGTTTGATCTTGCTTACAAAATATGTACATTTGATGGGACTAGAGATCCTTGTCAATGCTCTAACATGGTATTAGACTATTAATCTGGGTTAGTGATTGTCATATTTTGCTACTTGTTAATTTTTTAAACTCTTGAGAATTTTTTATTTGAAAATCTAGGAAAACTTTTGTCCTTCCTTTTTTAATTATTAAGAGTATTCCTTGTTGTTTGAACACCATTCTAGCTTATTCAATATTGATATTGCATTGATTTGTATCATTTTAAAGACTTCTAATTGTAAAAATGTTCAAATTCATGTATGCATTGTGGATGATAGATAAAACCACACTCAGTAGGTCACCCTTGCTATGTTGTTGAATCTTTTAACAAACTATGTAAAAGGGTCCTTTATTTCCCTAGTCGGTAGAGCATTCATTTGTGTGGCCCTAGTTTAGTGGAGTTGAGGGAAATACCAGCATTATGTGTGCTTTAGTAAAAGTTTGGATTCAATTACCATACCTTTGTGGCACTATTTGATGTAGGGTTGTAAGATTTGACCTATTTTTTTCTTATATATATTTGTTAATGGCATATCACTTGTTGATGTCAATTCGCGTAAAACTTACTAATCTCCTAATACTATGTAAAGAGCTCTCTCTCTAAATGCTACCCATCATTCATTATTGCATACACATAATTTCATTTCTTAAAACAAGAGTATGCAAGGTCAATACAAAGAGTTGTTTTCTAAGGAAGCACATTGTCTAACCCACAACCTGATGTTGTCTCCTAAAGATGTCCCATGTCTTGATCCACATTGAAGGATGCATGGTAGAAGGAGAAAATTCATAGCTTAAAACTTGTGTTGAGGATTAATCTCCTCTAGTAGTGCTTTCCCTCCATTGGCATGAGTAGACCTATGTTGGGCCTTCATCTCCTCTAGGGTCATTTCCCTCCATTGACAAAATACATTTTTGTTTCCTTCCTCATGGTGACACCTCTTGCTAGAGTTTCCCTTTTAATTTTATATAGATAAATTTTAAAATACCTAATCCATGCCCTAGATTTATTTGAAAAACAAGATATTTTATTAAAATTTTTTTAAATAGCTTTAATTTTTTTTATCTAGTAAAGTGCATATAAGGGTGTATGGATAGGTTTTTTTTTTAATTTATCTGACTTGATGAGGACTACGGTTCAATTTCAATTCTATTAATTGGTTATAAGGTTATGATCACTCCCTTTCCACTTAGACATTTAAACTTTTAGTGCAATTCATTAAATAGGCCATTAATGATGATAAATATAATTTACTATAATTTTTTATCGATAAATCAGAATTGAGTGCCATATTTTTTAAAAATATATGTTTTTCGTCCTCTTTCCATTGGTAAAATTTATTTTTTAAATGCACTAAAGTTATAAAGTGCCATATTTTAGGGATTGTTTGTGTTATGGGGCCTATTACTTTATGCATTGTATCTTGTGCACTGATTTCTCACATGTGGATGCATTTTTGGTTATCTTAAACATCCCTATTCTAAAAGTGCACTATTTATATTGATTCTTGGGATGGTTTCTACTTGGATGCATTCTCAGTTGTGTCTGATGTCCCATTCATGAGCATGCAAAATTCTAGCATCATTATATAGTTTCTTATGTAATCTTGCACTATCTTAGCATCTTAGCTTAGTCATGATGATTAAATTTGAGAGAATATAAATAAGGAGAGTTGATTTTACACTAGTGGTTCTTCTTGGAAAAACCAACTATGTTTCTTACAATGCTTACATGGAACACTTGCTCATAAATAAGAATCATATCCCATTATTATATGGATAGATTCCTACTTCCACTGATCATATTCAGTTCAATAAGTGGGATAATACTTGTGACAATGTTATTGGTACCCTACTATTACATGTTTCCATGGACTTTGTTGCCATGTGGAACATACAACTTGTTCCTACACTATTTGGAGCATCGTACAATTTATTTTTAGAGACCCTACTAAGATTTACATCACACCTCCTCCACTTCCTATCATCTCTTTAGAGACTATTTTACTCTCTCCACCTACTTATATTTCATGTGATGACACATCCATGGTGGATAGTGCTCTTTCTTATGTTGAGCCACCACTACAGGATGAGATTCTACTAGACCTTAGCTATCTAATTGCAGATTATACTTTTGCTCTTATGCATGATGTTGCTCATCCAAAGTCATCATATATTGGTACTTCAGAGGACTATATTATTTTTAGTGATAGTACACCTTATGAGAGCATCAATGATTCTTCTCTTCTTATTGATATTCAGTCTATGGATCTATGTGATTCATATGCAATCTTTTATTCAAAATTGAGGGTTATTGAGTTATACTCTCCACTTTCCATAGACATTATTTCCATGAATTTTTCATTCCATTATTCATTGAAATCACCTACACTTGATGTCACTTCTAATAATGAGCACATTTATGAGACTGAGGACTTTTTATGGCATATATGACTATAGTAGTGATGAGGACACACCTCTACCATCTCCTTGTCACCTTCCAAATATTAAGGAGTTATTTCCTAATCCAAATATCTCTATTCCACTTTAGACATTATAGGCGTAGGCATATTTATTCAAGACTCATCAGACATTAGGTAGTCTACTACATAGTTCTAGGGCATTTTATAGTCCTTCATAGCCTCTGCTTTCATTACACCCTCATTATATATATATATATATATATATATATATATATATATATATATATATATATATATATATATATATATATATATAAAGTTAGCCTTCTTACTATGCATAAGGAGAATAGTTACTTGTATAGGGACTGTACCTTGGTTGGAGATCCTTTAGGGACTTGGAAGACTCATTCATTATAATAGGGTTATTTTCTCTTCATTGTAGATACTTTTGATAGGTTCACTTCAATGGTATTACATTCAATTTTTGTGCATGATCTTTCTAGATCTATGACACACTTTTGTTTTGAACCCTACTTAGATTTCTTCATATTGTCTCCTTCATTATCCTTTGTAGAATGTGCATACTTTCAATATGTTGATGCCTAAAACTCTAGCTCTAGGTTAAACAACCTTCTATGGGAAGCTTTACATGTGTGGGATCGAGTGCGGTCTGTAAAGTAACCTCTAGGATTTTAGAAGCTGGCTCTTCATTCAAACTTAGGGGCTAAAAAGGAGAGAGAGAAACACAAATAAAACTAAGGTGATGCATTGAGATATTTAAATCACTTAGACTATAATTACATAAAATAGGTCAAACCCGTAAACACTATAGACTATAAAGAAGCGTAAACCATGAATTAGCTCTATAATAAAAGAAGAGATTGATACTATAGAAACAAAAGAAAAGAGATAAAAAAATAGATAATTTCTCATGCAAATTGATATAGAATATCACATCCTCTTCATTTTTAGATGGAGAAAAGAATATATAAGGCCTCAAAGGACACATACAAAGCATCTAGTCACACCTATGAGGGGTACCTATTAAGGTCAAAGAATGAGAAAATACAAACTAATATTCATTTTATTCTATTACAAATGGAAATATACAAAAATAGTTAATACAAGAAAAATGATAACCAATGCATTCCAAAAAGAAATAGCCTAAAATATATAAGTGAGATGGCCTCTCATGGGAATGACACCTAAAAATCCCAACACTCGCACCCATGATGATGCCACTGTAATTGAAAGAGGAAACGCAAGCTCATGAGTATAGTTAACCTCTAGATATTAGATATTGCATGACCACTCTATCTTGTTAAGGCCATGATGCTTAGGAGCGATGTAATAATGCCATGTGTAAATCTTCAAAGTTATCTCTGCTATACCACTGGGGATGGGGATCTACTTGCCTTGGTCAATGGCATAATTTTTTTTTCTAACAAGAAAACCTTTGCCTTTGAGATCATGAAGTTAACACATGGAAAGACTCATATCTTTATTTTTAAATCTAACTAGTGGGTCCCTTTTAACTTTCTCTAGCCAATGGTGCTGCTCTAAATTCTAACAGACCAAAACTATTCCTAGATAAGCATGGGGATGAAATGTGTCAAACTTGTGCTTCACTAGAGTGAAATGGGAACTTTTTTGGCAAGGCTAAAGATGGGGGAACCACATGTAAAATAGATGATCTTCCTATGGGAATCCAAGCATTCCTTTATAAAATTGAGTAAGAAGGCACCATGTGTAGAAATCATATTCACCAAGTAAATGACTCAGTGAGCCCTATTTATTTATCAATTAGCTAATAGTGTTACTTAGAGGTTTAAACTAAAAATAAATGGCTCTAAAGAGTGTGGGGATACCGCATGTCAATCTGACACTCCATTAGAGTGAAATGAGAGCCTCTTCGAACAAAATGAGCATTAGCTTGCCACATGAAAGAAGTAGATGAAGGCTGATACTTGGGCAAAATTTTGAAAAGGGGCCTTGAGAGAGGAAAAGGTTGAAAGGATAACTGTTGAAAGGTGCCAAAGAACTATTAGCTATGATAAGTGAGTTTGAAGCCAAAAATTAACTACTCCAAGATAAAAAAACATGGATTTTGATCCATAGTTCTTGGTGACTCATTGGGCTATCCACCTGTAAATAAGAGAACAAAAAACTATGGTGTATAGACTAATCAAGGAAAAATTTCAAAATAGAAAGAAGGCTTGAAAACCTATAATTTTTGAAGAACCACATGCAAAGGTGCCCACTCTTCCTCCTTAGGTTGTGTATTCTTCCTGAGAGCCTCGAAGGATCTATCCAAATCAATAATATTTTTGAAAAAAATGCTTCCCAAACCCTAAATAATTACCAGTGTTTGAAATTTAAGCTAGGCAAGTGACTGTAATATCTTCTCCACATTGGATGCACTAGGTGACTAAATGAGAGCCATGAAAATGGTTTGGTCAATTCGCTTTTGTTCTAGTAGTGATTTGATCTGGTCCTTGAGGAGGATGTTGTTATCTTTTAAGAAAAGGGAGGGGAGTCCCTTTTGGACTAGTTGTTCAATGTGACCCTACCTATCTTGGACCACTTGCTCTAAGGAATTAAATAATTCCTTACACTTATTAGTTGCCTTGTTGTAGCCTAAAAAATCATGAAATTTTATCACCACTTGCCTTTGGTTGGTCACCCCCATTGCTTGCAGTGTTTCATCTGAAGCAGTGTAAAGATTTTGGATGAAGAGCTATGAATTGAGACCTTGGGAACCATGAAGGTGATGAACTGATCAATGGATGTGCTCACTTATGAGCTTAGACTCTACTAGTCCATGATGAAGGTGAGGGCTGGCTTCAAGTTTGTGGATGTACCCTTGATTTTTTCCTAGTAAGATTTATACAGTTATTAGACCATAGGGAGGATTTTCATGGCCTATGGATGGGAAGAAAGGTCATTCTTCAATTTCTCAATCTCCTAATCCTTGACTAAGGATTCTTATTGTACCTACTACTACAATTGTTGAAAATATTATTTAAAATTATAGATTTTGTCATGTATGTGCTAGTTCATTCTCTTTTTCCTACTGCTTGGTCTCAGTGACCACTCATAGATTGGATTCTACCTAGAATCTCTCATTAGAGATGTGGATTTGAAGGCCAAAATTCACCTTATTGAGTTCTATGTCTTTGGCCTTAACCTCAATAGTGAGGTAGTCAAATGTAGCCTTCACTTTGGTGAGCTTCAACTTGGTTTTTCTAGCTATTAAGTTGCCTTAATGTAGTCAATGGTTACAAACTTCTATGTTTACTCCATCATCTTGAACCTATCAGTGGGTTTAGCTTAGATAAGATTTAGGCTAACATCTTTTATAACATAGTGCCTTAGCTACATCTATTCTTGGGGCTTCACTACTCAAGGGTCTAGAAGAACAATCATGAGGGATTGTTGTGCAGGTCATAAAATAATTGCATGTGAGTCTATACAAGGTCCCTAGCCTACTTTCTCATTTTATTATCCATTCAGGCCTTATGGGCCCTTCTTGTCATGTTTATCTACAGATGGTATTACTCTAGCACTTGAATGCTCTCCCCTATGAAGGTGATTCCCTATGGTAGCATGAATGGAATGGGTTCATGTGAATGAATGGAGGGTGAGGGTGGAAGGAGAGAAAGGTAGGAGCCCATGGGGTGGGGTGAATGGTGATTATGATATGATGGATGATGAGGTCGATGATGAAAGCAGAGGGGTCAAACAAGGCATGTGAGAAGAGATTAGGACCATAGAAGAAAGTGATGAGAGGTTGATGGTGGGCTGAGTGAATGAAGAGGAGATTGGGGCTAGGGAAGTAATTCATTGGGTAGTAGAGGGTACCTTAACTTAAGGTGGGATGGTGGATGGAGATGTGGATGTAACAAGGTAGGTGGAGGTAGAAAGAAGGGGATCCACCAAGTGAATCTTCTTTTGTGCAGGCTCTGGTGGAGGGTTAGATTTGGGTGCCTTGAGTTACTTGTATTGGAGTGAGCTAGTCATAAGGTGCCTAGAGAGGGATTGTTACTACTATGGGGCTATATAATATGGGTATAGGGGAGGTGGCCAAGTTAGAGGCTTACAAACCTCCAAGACCTCAACCTCCTTTTATTGTGGTGTAACCCCTATTACTTACCCTGGGACATCTCTTTCTTCTTCTTCTTCTTCTTCTTCTTCTTCTTCTTCTTCTCCTCCTCCTCCTCCTCCTCCTCCTCCTCTTCTTCCTACTATTTCAAGTAAGGATTCTACCTTTTCTAAGCCCTCATCTAGATGATGCTCATCCTAGATATTTTCAAGGTCTCATATGTGTCTTTAGCATCATAATTAGAGTATGGCTTGGCTATTTTGTACTTGTATTTCGTGAAAGTAGCTATTTTTTCTTCACTCCAATCCAATTGGGTAAGCTACTTTTTCATCCCTTCAATAATTTATTAGATAGGTCATATGCCTAAACCATGTCATAAAAAAAAATCCCATGGTTTGAGGGCATCTAATGAGATCTAAGATATATCCACATAATTTTAGAAGATGTCCTCTATGGGTGACCTCTTCTACTCTGGATATGGCTAGTTATAATGCTTGAAAATGCTAGCATTTTTCATAAATGCTATGAATCTATCTAGAGCATAGTTTCATATATCATCTATTAAATTAAGGTCAAGCTCTACCAGCTTGGCCATGAGTAGGCATCCCTATTATCTCTTCACCATCATGATGTCATCTCTTGTGAAAGGGACATCATATATACCCTTCTTCTTCTTCCCTAATCTATAGATGCAATCCAATGTGTTGAGATGGTGAGCCAACTCTAGGGCTACGGTCCTATTTGTAAACATACACATGAGTTGAAAGGGTTCCCCATGGAAATTGTGCATTTGGATGAATGTAAAATGGGTTCCCTAGAACCAGTCGGTTAGGACCTTCATCTCAGTGAGCCATAAACACTACTCATGCATCGTTATGAAAGTAAGGGCCTTTGTGCTAAGGTCAATGAGAAATAGATCCATAAATAGCTTTAAGAACTCATAGAAGTCCCTAGTGATAGACAAGATGTGGGTCCATATGATGACTGGGGTCACCACATTGGGGAAAATAGTTGTGTTGTGGGAGTTGAGTTTGAGATACAAACATAAGAATTGGGAATGCTAGTATAGAATTAGATGTAGGAGAAAGGATAAGTACCAAAAGGTACCAAAGGTTGGAAAATTATCCAGATCATTACTCCTGGTGGTGGTGATAGACTCTACAAAATCCATTATTTATACCTCCCCCTTTTGTACTATGGTCAAGAGGAAGATCTCCCCCAACTAGAAGTCATCAACATTATTATCAAATTCCATCCCAAAGATGAAGGCCAACATGGATAGAGTAGCCTTCAAGTACTATGAGGGGAATCTTGCCAAGGGGATGGGTAGAGGCAACATCTCCATGATATCTATCTTGAGGAGGAAGTTAAGGAAGTGTGCCTCATCTTGGACTCAAGAGTCCCAGACACTCTAAAGGCTCTCTATGATATAGACATTGGCCTTGGGGTTGCTTGGGAGTTAAAGCATCTACTTGATACTATCTATGCTAATTTTTACCCTTAAATGGGTATTGTCAGCAATTATGCCAATGCTGACATCATACCTTTCCTCATAAAGGGTAATGATCTCTAGCCATAGATGGACATAACACACCATGCATTATGCCATCTTATAGTCCCACATCCTACATCTGAAAGAATCATACTCCCCCCATAGACCCTTTCAAGCATTCAAGCATGGGTGCCCTCTCTCAAACATTTTGAGTTCTTGGCCAGCTTGGGATCAAAGATGTCATCTATAAAATTAGTGACCAATGCTTGGTCTTTATAGTCCCCTTTGGCCACCTTCTTGACATTAGGTACTTTCTCCTTTTATTGAGTGGGAGCAAAAGCATAAGATTTTCTCACAACATATTTAGGAGGAAGGTCTCCCCAATTATCAAAGCTGTGGGTTTTATATCTTATGGGATGTTTCTCTCCCTCGAAAGATGTGGAAGGCTCCATCTCAATAATTTTAATTTAAAACCACTTTATATCTTGTGGATTATTATGGATTCATGGTTCTCTACTCACTTCTTTCAACTCTAAGATCAACTCTTCTCTACTCTTCAAATTCTCAATGCTTCAAGTGTTTAGTTCAGATGAGGTGAGGGTATTTATATACTGACACTACTAGGTAGGCCCACTATTGAAAATTTGGCCCCATAAATGATAAGGTTAGTACATACACTCAAAGATCCACTTCATAAGATATTTATGGTGATCATCATGGGGGAATTGAGTAAAATAGAGAATTTGACATTAATTATAGGTGAGGCAGGTATATAATCATATTTTAGAGAATTTTTTTGAATATTTGGGAGGACTAGGGTGAGGATGCATGGTGGTTAGATAAGCCACTTGTGCCAATGACACTTATTAGATAGAAAAACAACATAAAGGGAAATAAAATAAAGGGAAATAATAGCAAAGGAAAGGAAACACATGAACAAAAATGGAAACTAGCTAATTATGTATAAGGGGGAGGCAGATAAGTTAGTTAAAATGTTTCAAATCAATCTCATTAACTGGGATCTCTAACACATTACCCTCTTCATCTTATAACTCAAAAGCATTTACATACCTAATATCAATGATGTAAAATGGTCCTCTTCAAAGAGAATAAAACTTCCTATGTTGTTCTGACTTTGTGGCCCTCTGATCATATTTGAGAGCTAAATCCTTAGGTTTGATTCTTGGGTCTAATGACTTCTTGTCGAACCACCATTTGATCACTTATTGTCAAGTGATTTTTGTGTTGTTTATCTGCTCCCTCATTTTTTAGAGTCTAAGTAGCTCTACGAGCTTAACCTCTATTGCTCTATTTTTTTCAATCTCAATAGCCTTCAAAATCTATAATGTAGGGATTTTTGTTGACACTGACATGGTTACCTCTTTCCCATATACAAGTTCATACAGGGAGGTTTTTAAGATCTATTTGGGAGTGATGCAATCTACCCATAGGGTCATTATCACATGCATGTTCTACTCTCTTTTCCATTCAAAACCCATCCTTTTGATAAGTCTTATTAGACTCTTATTTGTTGACTCTACCAACCCATTCCCTTATAGTTAGTAATTAGACAAAGCCTTTAAGAAGATACAATTCTATAGTGCAAACTTAGTAATTTTAGACTTGAGGAAGGATTTTGCATTATCAGAGATGATTGTGTTAAGTAGGCCAAACTTAGACATGAGCTCTTTTAAGAAGTTGAGGATCACATTATTGGTTACCTCTTTCAATAAGAGTGCTTCAGTTTACCATGTGAAGTAGTCGATGGCCATCAATATCCACTTGTGATCGATGTTAGAAATAAGATTTATCATCCCAATAAAGTATAAGCCCAACTATGTAAAGGGTTCATCACTCACAATTGGGTTTAGCAATATAGCTAAATTCTTCCTTTTCCCTACAAAGAATTAGTATTTTTGGCATTTTTTGACTACCTTATGGCAGTCTATGAACATGGTTGACCAATAATACCCTATGTACATGACCTTTATCATAGTAGTTTTTGCTATGAAGTGATTGCCTATGGGATCAAAGTGCATATCTTGGATAATCTTCTCAGCTTGGTGTCTTTTGACACATTAGAGTAGGTTTCCATCAAAGTTCCTTTTGAATAAGACTACTTGGACTAACATGTAGCTAGACCCCTAGAGCCTATAGAAACACTTTTTATGTGCAGGAAGACTATCTGGGTACCAACTGATTTTTCATGAAGTGGATCTAGTCGGTCACCCAGGATCCATTGGTCTCGAATTGGTTGAGCATGACTACTTCAAACATGTTTTTTTCCTCTAATGAGACATTTAAGCATTGGGATAGGTACTCATAGATTCCTCTTCATCTAATTACCTTTGTTAGTCTAACTTTGATGTTGTAATCTAGGATCTTGGTGATCTAATTGGCTCATTTTTTTTGATCTTTCCTTTTATGATGTATTAATGGATGTTGGAGTGTGTCACATACACCATAATATTGATACCTATGACAAGGTGCCTAAACCTTTTGAGGCCTTTGACTATGGTAAAAGCTTATCTTCCACAAAATTATATTTAAATTCATACCCATGCAATGTTCTTGAGTAGAACATGATCGGGTGCTCATTCCTTCCTTCCTCTTCCTTTTGAGTTAACACAACCACCAGGCTATGTTCACTCCTATAGATGTACATAATGAAATATTTAGAAAAGTTGGGGTTAACTAGTACATGTGTGGTAGATATCATGTCCTTGATTTCATCAAATGCTACTCTTCCTTTGGGTGTCCACTTGAAGGCTTGATTGTTCTTTAGCATCAGGGTGATTGGTCTTACCAATCCTATGAAGTCAAATATAAACTTGTTGATAAAATTAATCTTTTCAAGGAAATATTACTCTCTTCTTGTTTACCAATAAGGCTAAGTCTTTGATGGCCTTTATCCTCTCTAGATAAATGGTGATCCATTATTTACATATAACATATCCAAATAACTCGCCTTACAGGACTCTAAAGACACATTTATTGGGGTTAAGAGACACATTAAATTCTTAACACTTTTGGAAATCCTTCTCCAGATGGTCAAAGTGGTCTTCCTTCTTAGAAAACATAGTGAGGTCATCTAGGTAGATGAGGATGATATTATTAATTATCACATCTTTGCATATGAAAAGGTTCCCCACTTTGTGGTAAAGGTGGTCTTCTACTATCCTCTTCCTTCACCCATATCTGATTATACCTAGAGAATCCATCTAGTAGATAAAATATCTCTGCACTTGATACTATTTTGAGGATTTTCTCCATAGAGGGAAGGGGTAATGGTCCTTCAAGGATGCCTTATTTAGGTCCCAAAAATCCATGCATGATCAGATCTCTCTACTCTTATTTTACATAGTAACCAGATTAGACACCCAAATTGAATGCTTAATTGGGTATATAATCTTAGAGTCAATTATTTCCTGAGCTCCTGGGCCATCAAGGATTTGATCTTTGGGTTCACTAACCTCTACTTATATTAAATTAGATTGGATCCTTCCACCAATTCAATAGTGTGTTGAATGACCTTATGGTCATATCCCTTCAAGTCATCATAAGTCCATGTAATGACTCCTTTATATTTGTCATAGAAAGAAACCAATCACTCTTTATCTCTCTAGGGAAATTCTTTTCCAACCTTCAGCTTCCTTCCACCTCTAAAATTGAGCTCAAAATAATCACCCTTATTTGTGACAACCTTTTGCTTGTCATTTATTACATCATCATAGTCAAAAAGATTCCCCAGGGTGATGAGGCCCTTTGGCAACTTGTTGGTCTTTAACTGCATGATTTAGTCCTCGTAGGCCTCTTTAATTTTTGGGTGCATTTACTCTGTGAATTGACAAAATTAATATAAAAACATGGTAATATAAGCATCATTTTCAAACACCTACCAATTTTGGTCATTATTAATGATAGTGGGCCTAATGATTACTTACACTACTTACTCATTAGTGAATAAGTCTGTCACTAGGTCAAACTAGGAATCGATCATTATTATTCTATCAACCTCTACATTCATGATCCTTGGGATGATTTGAATGTTAAAGGCTTTGAAAGCTTCAATAAAATCCAATATATGGTCGTGTTAGAATCTCATGTGCATGTTTTTTGTGACTACTACCCCGTTACTTACCTTACTACTAATTCAAAATATCTAAATACCTTTAGCTACTTGATGCCCATCCACTTGGAAAGGTTGAGGCCATGAACTAACACCTCATATTTGGCCTCATTATTTATACAGGAAAAATAAAATTGGAAGGCTTAGAGTGTCTCTTTTTTAAAAGGAGAGGTTAGTCAGATACGATCTCGAGATTCGGTCTTGCATTTTACACCATCAAAATGTAGATTCCAAAATATTGACTCATCTTTAAGCCCTTCTCTCTGATCTCCTTTGCTCTTCATGACCTTAGGAATGGCCTAGTCTTCAACATCGATTACGTAGGTTCCAAGGTAGATGGTGTAAAAGTTTATGAATGGGTCATTTTAAATGAATTCATTCATAAGGGCTTCTTCTTTTGGACTTCTGGTGGGTTTTACCTCTTCTCCCTTGAGCATCTCCATGTAGTGCATCTCTATTCTTGAGGAGGTGTGTGTTGCTTCATAATTCATCATAACTTCATCCACTATGTGGTCTAGGTGACGTGGTTTAGAAAACACTTTCAATTTTAAACCATGTTTGGTCCTCAAGATCAAGTGGGACCAGTCTAATGATAAATACACACCTATCTTGGTGGTGAAATCTATTGACAAACATAGCCTAAAGACAAGCAGGATATCTATCACTAAATTGTCTTGTGATATAGTAATACTAAGACAAGAATATAAGGTGAGGGGGAGAGCCTTGATGATACCTAAGGTTTTAACCTTCTTCCCATCTATTTGCATCATTCCTTTATTCAATGACTCATACTTCAACTAAAGTGCATCTAATATTTGTTTAGGCATCACCATCGTGCTCACACTCAAATCAATCATAGATTTATGCAATAATTTCTTCCCCACAATTAGTGTCAGATATAATGGGGTAGGTTTTTCTTTTCTTACCCCCTCTTTGGTATTGATGAATGTGGAGGGCATCTGGTGTTGTGTGCTTGTGCTAGCTTCCTTCTCCTTTGTCCTTGTGAGTTCTATAGTCAACTTTCCTTATGTGGGTTTTTCTTGCTTCTCCAAGGTTTATTTTAGTAGAGACTTATAGTCAAGACTTGATAAGACATCCTAGATAGAGATGTTAGTTAGAACCCTCTTTATCTATTCCACCATGTTGTATGACCCTTGAGGTGAGACCCTAGGATCTTTTGATTTATTCCACACTACCTTGCTTTGTTTTGGGTATGTAGGATGTGAGGGTTGACGTGTTGGACCTTTCTTAAAGATCACTTTGGGCCTTGTAATGGCTTCAGGGCTTTCAACCAATCTTTTCTTTGAGTGAGTTTAGTAGTTTGATTAAACCTATGGGTATCTATACATGGGAACTTTGCTCATGTAGATTGTGTCTTCATCTTTAACCCAGGAGAATAGTGTGTTTTAGGGCTATTTATTTTTCTTGTTCCAAGGACATCCCCTACATTTACACCATCAAGACAATATTTTCAATCCCCAGAGACTGGTATGTGTAGGTTTAATCATGGGGATTCCCTTATCATCATTATTTGATAACCTTCTACTGTTGGTTACCCCTTAGATAGTTTTTGGTCTATGAACATCATTACAAGGAAAGCACTATGAATTATATTCATCCACCAAGTTGTCTTAGCTAGCAATTAGCTCTCTATTTTCATTAGGCACTACCATATGCAAAAGATATAGTACTAAAACTATTTGGTTCATAAGACACATATAGTGGTTTAGAACTTGATGATTTAGAGCTTGATAGTTTGGCCTTTGTCTCTCTTGGTACTGGTTTTGTTGGTATGGTGCTCTCCTTTCTTGGTAGTTATTTATAAGGGGCTTTAGAGGCATAACTTGTTGCCTTTTGATGTTGGTTATCTCATTGAATAAGTTTTGTAAAATACTCTTCATAACATTCATCTCCATGGCTAGGGAAGATTAAGCAGACATGTTTGATTGAGTGGGTGGATACATGTATATAGAAGGTGGGGCTCCTAAGGAACTTGGGGATTCTTCTTACTGAGGCATTGATATCTCTAAGAACATTTACATCGACGGATGTAGAGGTATCTTTCCTACATCTATCAAATTGTTCTCAGCCCTTATTTTCAAATCATAAGTGTTCAGTAGTGTCTAACTTCCAAGATATTGAATCATAATTACAATGTCTAAATTAAAGGCCTTGAGATAGAACACAATATCCATGTCTATAAGTAGTCGAGCCACTATTGGGATCCTTTTCTAGGTTTTTTGAATTGGGTGTTGAAATTGATAATGGACTCTTATGGGCCTCTTTTGATGGTTATTAGTTATTGTAAGAGGGATGACTAGTATGATTTATCATTGAACCACTCAAAAAAATTCCAACCAGGTTATCTTAGGTGATGATGGAGTTAGCTGGCAAAGATCGATACCAATCAAGATCCCATCCTTTGAAATATGCTGCTAGTAGCCTCAAGGTTACATTCTACATAGTAATGAAGTATACATTGCACACATTTGTAATGTCTTGGAGATGTTCCACTATAGTCTTGAAATCCTCTCCTAAGAACTTGGGAAGCACCTTCAAGGCATTCATAGGAATGGGTCCCATGTAACTTGGGGAGTTGTTGGGATAAATGGGCTACCACTATTCCATGATATGAATTTCCTTGATGGGCCTTGAATAACCATTTATTTTTTTGAGTAGTGCTATACCCTACAATTCTATAATGAATTAAAGTTCCTAGAGGTAGTGTTAGTAGGCTTGGATTATTTACTATCTATGACCTTGTTACAAGCCTTTGGCTTGTAAACTTGGGCTCCTAGTCAATCAGACTAGTTTATCCAGACCCACCAAGTGTGCAAGAAAAGTAAAATTATTGATGCCCAAAAATCTCACTCTAGGTTAAATAGCCTTCTATGGGAAGCTTTATAGGTGTGGGATTGAGTGTGGTCTATAAAGCAACCTCCAAGATTTTAGAAGTCAACTCTTCATTCAAAGTTGGGGGGTGAAAAGAGGAGAGAGAAATGTAAATAAAACTAAGGTGACAAGATGAGAGATTTAAAGCACTTAGACTATAATTCAATAAAATAGGTCAAACCCTTAAATACTATAGACCATAAAGGAGTGTAAAGCATGAATTAAGGTCTATAATGAAATCAAATATTGATACTATAGAAGCAGAAGAAAAGAAATAACAGACAAAGATAATTTTCCATGAAAATTGACAATAGAATATCACATCCTCTTCATTGTTAGATGGAGAAATGAATATAGAAGGCCTCAAAGGGCACATACAAAATGTCTAGTCATACCTGTGGGGGGCACCTATTAAGGTCGAAGAACGAGAAAATGCAAATTGATATTACTTATATTTTATTACAAATGGTTGTATATAGAAATAGATAATACAAGAAAAATGGTAACTAGTGCCTTCCAAAATGAAAGAGCCTAGAATATATAGGCAAGATGGCCTCTCATTGGAATGATACCTAGATATCCTAGCACTCACACCCATTATGATGTTGTAACTAGAAGATGAAACTTGAGCTCATGAGTGTAGTTAGCCTTCAGATCTTGAATATTGCACGACCACTCTATCTTGTTAAGGCCATGACACTCAAGAGAAATGTATTGATGCCACATGTAGATCTCCAAAGTTGTATATACTATGTTTTTGGGGATGGGAATCCACTTGCCTTAGCTAATGGTACAACTCTTTGCTCTGACAAGATAACCTTTGCCTTTGAAGAAAGTGAGGCTACTACATCAAAAGGATCATCTCTTTCTTTTTATAACTAATTGGTGGGTCTATTTTCACTTTCTCTACCTAATAGCACTACTCCAAGTTCTAACAAACCAAAACTACTCTTGGATAAGCAAAAGGATGACATGTGTCAAACCTGCACTTTAACAGAGTGAAATGGGTACTTATTTATCAAGGCTAAGCATAGGGCCACCATGTGTAAAGTAGATGCCCCTCTTAGGGGAAGCTGGGCATTCCTTTGTAAAATTTAGTGCCCTTATGTGATGAGGCCCTTTAGTTTCAAGATGCTAAATCAAAATTATGTATTTTCCAAACATTTGTTTCACGTACAATAGTGTATGTTTATGATATTTTGGGACCTATAATTCATAGTAGTAGTTGGGATCAGTTAATTGAGTTCTTATTTCCTTGCTATCCAAAAAAATCTAAGAAAAAATGGCCAATTCTACATGCAATTATATTTGCTAAAATTGGCAATCATCCCCTTCGTATTTCAGTTGTCTTTCATGTAGTGATTTTATTTCATAGATTAAGATGTATGGCAGATATAACAATTGTTAAGAATTATAGATATCCATTT